>VWZX01004488.1:2129163-2428847 GCA_013399015.1 Galbula dea | reverse complement strand
TGTGGCCTCACCAGTGCCGAGTACAGTGGCAAGATCACCTCCCTGCTCCTACTGGTCACACTATTCCTGATGCAAGCCAGGATGCCATTGGCCTTCTTAGCCACCTGGGCACACTGCTGACTCATGTTCAGCCGGCCGTCAATCAGCACCCCCAGGTCCTTCTCTGCTGGGGAGCTCTCCAGCCACACCTTCCCGAGCCTGTAGCGCTGCTGGGGGTTGTTACGCCCAAAATGCAGGACTTTACATTTAGCCTTATTAAAACTCATCCCATTGGTCTTTGCCCATCTATCCAGCCTACCCAATTCCCTCTGCAGAGCCTGCCTACCCTCAAGCAGATCGACAGTCCCACCCAGCTTAGTGTCATCTGCAAACTTACTAAGGGTGCACTCTATATCCCCTCATCCAAGTCATCAATGGGTCTTGCCACCCTAGCTGGGCTTTGCTAACAGCCTTTTCCCTGGAGGGACCTGAATTAGCTAGTTTAGCAAACACTAACATAGTCAAAGACACTTTTTTGCAAAGCAGTTGAGTCTATTTCTAAATTTCTTTCCTATTCATTTCGCCTTCTCTGTTCTAAATAATTCATTGGCAATTAAATGTAGTTCCGTGCGAATGCCACACTGCTGACCTGAATTTCAGCCCATGGCTCCAGTTAGGTTCATGACCAGCCAAGATGAAATCAGCATGATTCCTTTTTTGTTTCTAAAGACAGACCTTAATTTGTCTTCTTTTTCCCCGCCTCTACCCTCTTCCCCTCCAACCTCCTGAGCAAAGGGATTTGCTACCTTTCACAAATAGAATCTCTGGGGAGCAAGTTCAAGGTTAAGGACAGGAGGATAAAGATATTTTAAAAATTTATATGTTTATAATGGCTAATCAACTCCTTTACCCTGTGCAGGTTTTAGTGGTGGCATAAATCTACTTACAGTCTCTGTGGAGCTAATGTGTAGATTCAATGTTATGAAATTTAGTGTCACTCAGAACTTAAGC
Organism: Galbula dea; assembly: GCA_013399015.1. Lineage (NCBI taxonomy): Eukaryota > Metazoa > Chordata > Aves > Piciformes > Galbulidae > Galbula > Galbula dea. Next base: position 2,427,857 of record VWZX01004488.1, on the reverse strand, counting down.
TTAATTTGATGGTATTTTTGTATTATATAAGGTGTGTCACTCTGCTACCATCAATTTTCTCTTTATTCTGTTTTTTATTTATATGCTTTCAGGGCAAGCACAGCATGTTAAAGACTAAATACACTCTGTGCACTCTCTAATGGTGACAGTGCTTTTATGCCTCTGTTATCTTTTAATCTAAGATGAAAATAATTCAAGCTAAAACTATGTACCCTTTTTGTATGGCTCTATTGAAAAGGTGAACAAAGGTCTCAAAGAAAACATGTCCTGAACTCAGATCACAGTGTATCACTCTAAATGCTCATGCATGAGGATGTGTAGAGGGGGAACAACGGTAAGAGCCATGCTGAGAAAGAGTCATACTGAGACAGAACATCAGAAATGATGGAGAGCAGAGAACTCACAGAGATCTGAATAGAAATGACTGAAAAGTCTCTTTGAGGATAAATAGAGGAAAAGATGGACAAAGGAAACCACTGGATATTTGGAGACGTTGCAGAAAAATATCTCATATAGTCAGCTGGATAATTATGTGCTCTTTTCTACACTTTCTATTGGGAAGCCTAGAGGTAATTTTCTGGAGCCAAATTTTCTGGGAAGCACAAATAAAAAACGAAGGCCATTAGCAATCTCAGAACAAGTTCCTTACCAACTGAAATTACTGAGGTCAAATTAACCTCCTGGGCTGGAGAAGTTATACCATAACTCCTGTAGTACATGACTGAAGGTAGCATTGAACCAGCAGCAAGGGCTGATCACTTTCATAAAGTTGAGGCAGGCACAAGGAAGCAACAATTTAATAAAGGAAAAATGCAGTAAAATTGAATTAAGTTAAAAACTAAGGGTGGTGCCAGAATATTACACATCACCAAATGTATCCTGTATGATGGGAATAAATTTGAGATATCAATATTAAGTCATTTTCCTAAAGAAACACAAATACTGGTGGCTTAGTCTTAATATGTTACAAATAATTTTGCTGGTTTTTGGAAGTGATATTCAAACTTAGAAGTGATCAGCGTTCCTGGAATGGCTACAGACAGTCAATTCAGAGCAGCAGGCATCACATTTGAGATGAGAATGAAATGAATTAGGCACAACACAAAAATTTTTCTGCCTGCTCATATGTCAAGCTACACCAACTTCCCTGGGACATTATGCAAGACACTGCTTGCAAGCATCAAGCTTCAATGGCAGTAGCTCAGTAACAGCAAATGGTTATGAGAAAAGAGTGAGGTAAAGGCTAATACAGTAATTCTGGTTAGGCCTTTCAGCAAAATTATTGTCACCAAATTATATGGGCCAAATAGAGCAACAGTCCTTCATTTCAGCTCCAGATCATGCCCACATACATAAATTGAAAAGATATGGGAAATTAATCAGTGTTAATTAATCAGTCTTTGCCCATAAGACATACTTTAGACCAAAAACATCAAAAACTTGAGGGTCTTTAAATACCAGTGAAATTGGTTTGTCCCACTGAAAGGAGAGAGATGATGAGATTAGGCTGGAAGATACTCAAAGTGAATGATTTCATGATTCCCAAGTGTGTCAACTACTGAAATAAATGGAAAAGCAAACAAACTGGGGGGAGATGCCTAATATATGGACAGGACATTTAAATAATATCCATGTGACAAAAATCTAATGCCATGAGGCATAAAAGTTAAAACAGAAGCTAGCATCTGGGGCTGCATACAGAAAAAGAAAGGGTTGCAAAGCTTTGGAGGTGACTGAAGTAACACAGCTTCATGTCTGTACTAATCAGGCACACAGAGAAATTATGCAGCTGAGTCAGAGACAGAAATTGTAGCAATTTCCACCATTCTATAATTTTGCTGTATCGTTTTTGGAGAACAGGAGAGTTTTAAAAGAACCAACATTTTGAAGGACTACAAAACATTCAAATATTCAGTGACTAACAGGCAATAAAGGTTAAGCTAGTGGGAAAAGACATGGAAGACTACTATTGTATTCAGTAAAGACCTTCATGATTTCTCAGTAGCTTAATGCTTCTATTTAGGACACTTCATACTAATAAGGTTCTTGAACTAAATGGCCTAATGTATTTATACAAAAAATTGATCACTAAAAAGACACTTACACTCTCACCTTTGTTGTAAAAAAACTGACAGAAAATAAAAAAATACTTAAAAATGTACACAGTGAAGGATAGAACCAACCTTCCAGCATTGATAATATTGAGATCAGCTCCTGAGCAAATATCTTCCACAACATATGAATTCTCTGAGCAGGATACATTTAAAGATGTATAGTTAGGCTTGCAAACAGTCAAGAAATATGGTGCCTGATATCCTGTTGATAGCTGTATAATATCAGTAACAAGAGCAGTAGAACAAAGACCAAACACATGAACACCTAGGAAAGAAATCAGTAGAGCTTGTTAACTTTATTATATGCATCAATTAGACTCATTCACTGTGACAAAATACGTTCAATGGAATTCTGATGACTTGTGTCATTAGACTTGAGAGAATTTAACAGAAGACTTTTTTTTTATGAAAGGTTATTTCAAAGTTGAATTATTTAATTTTAAAAATGGGATTTTTTATGCTGGTTCTCTTCTTGTTAATATTTCATTTTGATGGCCTGATGTCCTCCAACATCTTTTCATAAAAGAGAACTACACTGCAGTTGCTTGAGTTTGGAAAGCAGTTTTCTGAACTGCCTAAAGGACAGCTAACTGTTTGAGGAGAGCATATGCACTCATCCAGTCCTCGGACTTGCCCTCTGGGATACATGCTTTTAATAATGTGGACAACTTCCCAATAGATCACTGCTCTGAGGAACTCTTCTCTTTGTACCACCAGACACTCATCAGCTGGCAATAAATCTGTCCACCTTCACACCTTTGATATTTCTGGAGAACCAAGTCCTTCCCACAAGTCCAAATATTAAGACTTCTTGGTAACTGACCAGTGTTTCTGTTTGGTTAATAATGCCAAATTCACAAGGCAGCTGAAGTAAATGCAAATGTTTTACTGACCATTTTCCACTATTTTCCCCCTAAATATTTACCTCTAATTCCCTGCTTATATTAATATAAATAAATTTGTTTTTCATCTTAAAATTGAAAGAATGCCAAAGTCATTAAAATATGAAAGAAACTGCAAATTCAGACTATGAATGAAGGAAATTCATGTATATTTGAGCTTGTCTTTTCTGGTGATGGAATGGGATGCCATACAGGAGAATGGACAGTACCTTTACAGTCCTCCTTGCTGATGTTGTAATCTACCATTCCCTCTGCTTACTTCTTCACTGCTGTACTTCATAGGATGCTTTACTGCTCATAGACTGTATACCCTCTCCTGTCATTACCTCCTTGCTTGCCAGACTACAGAAACCTAGTGTATAGTTCTCCCATCAGGTTTGCAGTCTGCTGTCTTGCTGGTTGTCTTTGCCTAGGCTGCCTTCTCTAATGAAAGACTTCTAGAAAAAAGAAAACCCTTCCTTTAGCCACTCACTGGTAGAGGAAATTAACTGTAAGAATGGGAACAAAGTCCAGTTGCCTTTTCAAATTCAGTTTTCATAAAGGACAATTAAAAGAAAACAATTTGACCTGTTCCTCTCTATTATTAGGTTGCTAGATTCTAGCTCTTTTTCAAGAGATACATAAACACATCCCAGAAAAAAGAATGGCAATCTACTGACAAGTTTTTACTATCATGCTGAATGCTGTGTCAGGTGGGTTGAATCCTTAAGATCCACTGAAGATAGACAGGGCAAACTATACACTGAAACTATTAAAAAGAAGCTAGCTGAAGGCGGGTGGAGAAAGAAGAACTAATTATTCTTTTAGAAATGCTGACAACACCACAGAAGAGGAAAGGGAAAATGGAGTGGAGATGCTGCCTTACTGCGTATGGGGCTGCTCTGCTGCTCCATTTGACAGTTTCCTCTCGCATTTTCTGGCAGAAAAAGTTCTATGCCAGTGACAGCCCTGTGCTGTTCTGAAAGACTGATTCAGAGAAAGAAACCTGCATGGTGAAAATTGAATGTATATGGAAAGCTCTTCTTTGTGACTAACATTTGAAACCCACCAACAAATCTGACAGCTCTTCTAAGAAAAGAATTGAAGTTGCATCCTCCTGCATTAATATTGGCTTCTGTTCCAATCCCATTTCTTCTTTTGGACAGGCAACAATAGAGTATTCCTTCTCCTATCATTATCTGTAAAGACAAAGGAGCCATTAAATGAAATGCAGCAGTTAATCAGAAGATACTGATTGAATTTAAGGGCTTGAAATATAAATATAGCACAACCAATGTTATCCACTAACGTGCTCACCTTTAAAAGATATGTATTGATATGTAAACATTCAGTAATGCACCTTAGCCTGAGTGAGGGCAGGCGAGAAGGGGGCACTGAAACTGCATGTAAGTGGCACATAGTATATAGTCCTCAGTGGAACTGGGGTCTTGATCCACAGCTGAAATTTGATGCTGCCACAATAAAAAAATAATACTTAAAAAATCTTGCCTCTGCGATCAACCAGAGCCACTGCAGCATCTTAGTGCTCCTGAGGTGGTTTTAGCACTCAGTCTTGGCCTCAAGCCTAGCAATTCCTAGCAGCTTCTAATTACATGGCAGCCTCCTCTTCTGTATTTGTTTAATTTGGCTTGGGTTTTAACCAGATCCACAGCAGCAGAAAAAGTTCTGTCTTTATGGTCCCTCTGAACACACGGAGCAAAACAGATTATGACTGAAGCCCTAGACAAGTTAACAAACCAGAGGAATATAAATGAGAAAGGGTGTTACTTGTTGGAAAATCCAGATCCATTTCTACATTTGCCATCTTACGTTTGATTGCTTTCCTTGGTGTGCAGCAGTTCTGAAACCTGTACAGGGCTTGTACAGATTTCAGAATAAGGGCTGGGTTGACATATTGAAATTAATGAGTCAGTTCTCACCACTGAGAAGAGATTCACCTTGTCTGTCCACAGATGCACTGATAACTAGTATGTGTAATGCACAAAGCTTGCAATGCAATGAGATGCTAAAACACCTGAATTATGCTGAATCTGCTGTAATTACCAGTGAAGTTTGTGCATGCTAAGACCCCTCAACTCAGGAGAAAAGAGATACAATGGACAAGTTTAGTCTAATTCTTTTTAGTGAAAGGTTTAATAAATTGAGATTTCCTTTCTTTGTCAGAAAAATTGTAGTTGTGAAGGTTATCTCATTACATGGAAAAGTTAGTGGTAAGGGTTATTTAATGCTGAAATAATTTAGCTATAACAGCCCTTAACAAACACTCCATAATGAAATGGGCACCTGTCATCTCAATGGAAGGTGTTTGATATTACCAAGGCTTGATATAAACTCTCTGAAGTAAAAATCAGCTTTTGCCCTTCTACTGTGGCCCAAGCGAGCCTATACAGCTTCCTTCTATGGTTGTTTCCAGAAACACTATCTCAACTTAAGAAACACAGCCAAAATGCAACACCCACAAGTTTTGGTTTTATCACAGTATTTGGTGTTTGCTGCAATTGTCTGCACCAGGAACACCAACAGTCTTAGCTCCCAGTTGCTAAATGAATGCAATTTTTAGCCTTATGATTTTGCAAAATCCTTCAAAAATGGTTTCTAAAGCAATCAAAAACAGGAAGAAGAGTTCAGTTTTAAAAAAGACAAATAAACAAAAAGCATCCTGGAAAGCAAAGACAGAACAGCACTTGGTGATTTCTACATGAGCATCACATTTTACAGATTTTGTAATTGCAAGTTGGCTAGTACGATAAAAGGAATGAACTGGTTGAATTTAAGGGAATTCAGAAGAGCTGGCAGCAGAGATAAATTTGCAGCTGGCCTTAGAGAAGTGCCTAACCAAGATGCACAGTTTGCGTCACAAAGATTGATGTCTGGGGAGAGAAGAGACACTTTCAGAAGGTTGATTCAGCTTTTTGAGTGCATGGAAGCACCCACTCAAGGTGATTTTCTCTCTTTGTTTGCCGAACAAGAACGGTATGAGACTAAGGCTCCTATCCGAGCTGCCTAAAATGAGACAGAATGAATTCCCTCTAGTGTACATATAAAGGTAAAGTCTTTAGATTTCATTTTAATTCCAGGAAGGACAATACTCACCTGTATCCAAAAATGTATGGGTTTTTTTTCTATATAATAATAACCAAAATGCTAATATTCTGACAGAACATTTCTTTTTGCTCAAATAATCTACTCCCTTCAGGTGAATGATTTAAACCAGTCTCCTTTTGCTTACTCTTAATGACTAACTGGCAATTTAGAGGAGTTCCAATGCTGTTTGGGAAAGTGTAATTCATTTCACTGACACAGCTGATACACCTTCTCACTGACTAGAGCTAGTTCTAACAAAAGTGCCATGTTCAGGGCTGTAAATGAAAGGCTTTCACTTTCAACAAAATCTTGAATTTTTTGTGTATCTCAGAACATGGAGATATCCTGTCTGTAAGTAAAAGTTCAAATATTTGTACAGCATAAATAGAATGATTCGGGCTATTCTAACCCAACTGTAGATGCTGTTTCTTAACATTAATGCCCACAATCAGGATAGTGCAAGTAGATGAAGTACTATAAGGAATCTTTTAAAGAGTGTGTCTCCTTCTGTGATAAAGAATAGATGATTAATTTAAAAATCCTATGGTAATTAGCCTGGATGACACTCTGCAGCCTAACTGAAACCAAAGGAGCTATTTTCTTCATGGCAACTGCAACTCTGTTCAGAATCCTTAAGAAGTGAGAGTGGCACCTCAAGCTTACCGTAATTGATGGTCCAGCAAAAACCAGACTAAGCAACATCAAGAAGGGCACAGACTCTTGTGTAGGTTCAATGTATGGCATACTCAGACTCTTGTCATAGCAATTAAATCCAGAGTGAACTGGCTTGAAGACATCAGTAAGTTCAAGGAAATAGAGGCTAACAACAGAAGATGCCAATATGGGCAACTAGAAGAAGAGAAAGCAATAAATTACTGTTTGAAAATGGAATAACAATGCTTTTGCAAAGACCACACAGTCTGTTAATAAATCTGTGATGTTTGCTATTTACATCTCACTGCTCCTTGTCATATCCATTTTACTACCTCTAAATAATTAATTCTCTAGAGATACAATATTATCCCATTGACAACAAATAACCCTGTTGTCTACCAAGCTAGTCAAAATACCTTATGCAATCTTGAGCCCGCATAATATAGCCTTTTCCACTGTCCAATGGATTAAAAATGTAGAGGTAAAACTGGATAGATATGTACATTGGTAAAATGATGAATAAAGTCTGCTATATATGGCAGAGGGACAATGGTTTCTTGCATTAGCTGACCATGTTCAGGTTTTTAAACACTGGGCTTTTAAAATGCAGACCTTTTGTGCATAAAATGTAATTCTGGGTGGCTAAAAAAGCAGACTTCTAGCTAAATTTCACTGAAACATTTTTTAATATGAACTTAGTTTTTATTTGAAACGAACAGCTTATCTTTGATGTGCTGAAGGACAGATTTGAACAGGTTGAGTTATATCTTCAAAGATAGAACTTTGTTCTAGCAAAACCTGCAGAACGTGGAGCATGGAAGATTTTTTCCTGTCTCCTTATTTGTGTTCAAGTTGATTGCATTGTAATATCACATAGTGTAGAGGCTGTGATTGTGTAGAAAGGGAGGGAATGTGTATTGGCATCCTTAAGAGCTATGAGCATTACAAAAACAACACCAGGTGTCTGGTAAGGTGGCTTCACTAAGTAGTATGTATATATATATGACCCAAACGTGTATTTGTACTCAAATACTACATTACACATAGATATTATGCATAGCATATAACATACACAATATATAAAACATGGGAATGCATTAAATAAAACTATTACATAATCTGATATATAATATGTATGGAATAATTATATACAATGTAACTAAATTGAGTCCTGCTTCCTGCTCATCACAGGAAGAAGTCCACTTCTTTAGCTGGATGCATATAATGCTAGTTCTCACTTCCTGCTGGATGCAGTCCCTGATTGACTATAATAAAAGCATGCACGATTAGTCAAGATGGGCTAAACTGTTTCTAGTCATTATACAGATGTGCAGGGATGAACCCTAAAGTCTTCATACTCTGGGATTAGTTAAGATTGTTGTGGAACTGAGTGCCCTTCTCTCAACATCTGCCTGCACAGAGAATCTGGAGCTGTAGGGGATTAAGGGGCCTCCTGACGAGAAGGCTGCCCTCTTGTGCAGGGAGCTTCCACTGAGTCTCTCCTGCCCTTAACTGGGACACTAAAATTCTGTGCAGCATTTGAACTCACGTGTTGCAACTTCACTTCTGCACAGCCTTTAACTCTTGAAACATTTGTGATTTTATTATTAACTATTTCAGTCAAACCTAATGACTTAGCCAGGGTCCAGGTCCCATGGGGCAAAGCATCTTATAACAGAACACAAACCTATTCCAATGAACTACATGTACAAAACAGGCAAAGTGCCTATTGCTCTTCTTTGTAGAAATTATGCCCTTTTATCTAGATGTTCCAAAAGGTTCATTTTCTAGAATGTAAATATTAGAGCAGGCAGGCTGTTGGAACACCTTGCACTCTTGAGTTTCATCTTCATTGTGCATTTTTCCATTTCTCTAATGTTAAGAAGAGGAAAGCCTCTCCTTGAACAACAGGCTCTGCATTACCCACAATTCATCCTCTGTTGTGATTATAGTATTCTTAGGCAAGCAACTGTTTTAAATGGCAATAATGAACTATTCAAAAATGGGCAATACATGAAGTGATTTTATTGTGAGACACTAAAATAAAGGATGTGGATAACTTTTTTTTTTCAAACTACACTATGTAACCTATAATTTAATTGTTAATTACAAAATCAAGGAATCGTTAAGAATTGCATTTTAGTGTCTTATGACTTCATTACAAGATTCCCATATTATTTCTGACTGTAATTACCCATTCTACTAAAAGAAAAAAAATAATTCTAAAGGACTATGAACCTCCAACATAACTGCTTGCAATACTAATGACTAGATTTGTAGTCAATCTGCTATATACAGTATGTCAGATCCCACAGGACATTTTCCTTTGCATCTTTTTAAAAATACAAATATAAAATGTGTCTTCTAAACAGTCTAATATTTCTAAAAAGAAAAGCAAACGTTTTAAAATCTTCTAAAGACTATAACTGGCTATTTAATACATGAATATTTATGCAGTGTTCTGCTTAAGGCAGCAGTAGTTCTGTAATTATAGACTTTAGCTCCCAACACCTTGAAAATGTCAAATATAATTAGATGGTAGAGTGTGTATTGTTTTAATTACAAAATGGAATAGGAATTTTCCTGTTCCTAATTAGAATAATAAAACTCCCAACTTCAGTTCACATATCTTGACTAATAAGTCTTTATACTCATACCTCCTTGGTTGGCTAATGGAGTAAGATCCCTGTTTAGCTTGTAATTTAGACCTGCAGAAGTAGAGTATGAGCCACATGATCAAACTCTATTTGGCTTAGGGTCATCAAGTCAGGACCAGAATCAGCATAGCTGATGAAAACCTTTCATTTGGGGTTTATTTATTTTTTTAAAGAAGGTTTTTTTTCTTTTTTCCTCCTGTTATTTTATTAAACTGTAAGTTAAGAGCCTGTCTTAAGCCACAGGACTTTGCTATTAATAATAATTAATAAGTAATGTTATTAATATTTTAAAATACTTTGCTGTATTGAGCTAGGAATTGTGCAAGCATGAGAAAAGATGATCTCTATTCCCAAGAGCTCAATAAGGGTGAAAATATCTAGAGGTCTTGTAAGAAAAATAAAAGGTGAAAATCTCCTGTATGTTACATAGTGCATGACAAACCAAAAGAGCATTCGACAGCACAATAACTTCTCTGAACTGATGGGATATGTAATAAATTTTCCTTCTGGACAAGAGCCACAAGACATATATCACAGAGAACTGAAAGAAAAGATGGCTGTGAAAGGAGTTCAGAGGTGGTAGGTAATAATTCTTCAGGCTGCCCACCACTTTTCTGTGCGACATGCTGTAATTGGTCCTGGCACCGTTCTGGGGTGCTCCTGGTTTACTTTTGAGGATTAAGATTATCCAGGACCCACAGTGCCAGTGCAATTTGCTATTGGTCATATGATACAGCCTATCTGAAGCCACACTGGTCCTGCCCCAAACTCACAAGCTGGCTACCCCTTAACCATCAGGCCCAAATGTGCTGGAGCACTATCATTAGGTTCTGCTAAACTTCCCTACAATTAGTTTTTCCATGGCTTCAAATCCATGAAACCTGCAGAGCTGCAGCCCAGTAAATGCAGTATTGTCATTGCTGCTAACAAGCCACAGATTTTGTACTGTGTTTGCAAGGACTCAAGACTGAGGCTTGCCAAACATCTTTGTACTTCTCTTGATCTGCCTGGAGCTTTGTTTTTATTTGGTTTAATTGTAATAGCATTTTTTCTAATGACCTTAGAAATTAGACCTAATTTGTTTTACTTTCCTGTATCTTTGTATGGTACTACTCTGTGTAAGTTTTGTATTATGTCTAGTAGTAACAGTAGTTATTCTGTATAAAATTAGCTATTTTATGACTCCTGTATAGTGCATCCCAAATCCTTTGTCAGGAGCAGTATGATGTTGATGGTGATTCTTCCTCTCTACTTGGGCTCATTTTTGTGTTTGCTAATGTGCTTTTACACTCTGCTCTTTCTCTTTTGGTCTGTCTTTTCACATTATATCCCAACTACCATGTGTGGCATGGTTTACGTGCTTGTTCTTTGTACTCTCTGTTACCCCTGAAATCAGTTTTGCCAATTGCAGTTTTGCATTTCTTTATCTGACCACTGTGTAAGTTGTTATAGCCTTGAGGTCTCCAGTACCAGCATATGCCCTGTCTCTTATCCTACACCTCCATACTGCACCATCTATAATACAGGAATATAGCTCTGGTATGACAATAGAGGTCTTGCAAATGGTCAGGGGAAGGCCAAGCCTTAGCAGGAAAATCTTACTGGAGTGGATGGAACTCTAAATAGCACATGGATGTCCTTTGGATAGCTCAGCACATGGGCCACTGACTTCTGTCTCTGGCCTTCCACCAGGCACACAACCTGTTTTTCTGAAGGAAACTGCTTGCTCTTGAGTTAAAATGTAGGACCTTTAACTTTACTGTTCCACAGGGTCTCTGCAGAGCCCTAAATTTCTGATTCAAAGTGCTCCCTTCCCTTGGAGAATTTCCAAATAATCAAAGCTCAACTAAAACTATCTTCTCTCTGCAAGCATTATGGGAAATTTAGTAGCAATCAGATATTGATAGTTTCTTAAATGACACCATGGAGACAGTGAGGCTCAACCCAAAAGAAAGGCAACAAATAAGCACACCACACACTTCCCCAGTTTCTCTCTTACCTTAAGAGAATATGCAAATGGTTATATACATAATTCAAAACTCCCTGAGAATCACTAACTTCTATAAATTCCCTTTCTCTAGAACTGTACACTGGTAGTTAAACATCTAACTCTTTTATTTACTAGCACTTAACTAAGCAGAGAGTCCATATTTATATGGAGTGTCACATACTCACAATGTCTGAACCTGTTTTATTGGTTGCAGTTATGTGACCTCTCTTTGCTTTGCTAAAATGCACTTACAGGCATTACACCTTAACATGAACTCACATCCAGACCCTGTGGTGGTGTTGTACTGGGCTGTGCTGCTGGCTACCAGCAGATACTCTTCATACATGGGTGACAAAAGTGTTTGGCTTGGGCTATATTTCAGTCAGGCTAAGTAGGAGGGGAAATAAATGCCTCCCTTGTAATTACAACTGAATATTGAAGTCACTTCAGTGTGGTGGCTGGAATGACTTGAGTGATTTTCCTTGAGAGGGGATGCAAATACAAAGGCTGTGGTATTGATTAGTTTTACCTGCCTGTATAAAGATAAGCAGAAAAGAGAGAAACATTACGTATGTAGCTTTCAGAGGAAGCCAAGACATGACTACCCAGTTGCAGGATGAAGATAGTATGACTAGCCCACCTATCAAAAAGGGTTTAGGGATGCTTGATAAGCTCTTTGGATCTTTTTTATTTTGTAAATAACTTTTAGGTTTGGACTGCCAGGAAATTCTTAGGTAATTCTTCAGCCCTTCCACAGCAAGCAAGGTCTTCCTGAGCATAGCAGCTACCTCGTGGGGTTTCTCTTGGTTTTCTGGGAATCAGGGAACCTTTGTGAGCAATCAAGCAAATAAACAGGATTAGTCTAAAAGAGGTAACTAATGAATGTTATTGGTTTCTCCTCATGGAAATACCAGCCAAGTACTTGAGAGAAGGATGCTCTATTTAATAGCTATGTTGTGTTGGCACTGCAATGCTGTGGCATTGTAGAAGATTTCATTAAAATGTATCATAAATGTCGGTCCTCGTGCCAAAGAATTCATGGTCTAAATGACAAGGCACAACAGATGGTTAAGACAAAAAAGAGGGCTGTGCTATGTTGGAGGAGACAAGGTATTCCTATTCTTAGCCAACTCCTAACAGCGACTGCAGCTTTCAACTGCCATGGCTGTTGTCCTGTTGTGCTTTGCTGTGAGATTCACAAAAGACAGAAGGAGTGAATGGAAATAGGACAGGTCTCCTTTATCCTAGCAGGAATGAATACCGAGGTCATGACTATGATTGAATACCTTCCAGATGTAGGTCAGGAAGAAGACAAGCAAAAATTCTGCCATTTTATCTTGGGTTTTGAGAACCTATGGGTCCTGCTTAGCTGCACGAGTGCTGCGCCTTCACCCTCTATGAGACTGCTGTGCAGGGCTGGCACTAAAACCAAGCACAGGCTCAAATGCATTGCAAACTGGGCTATCATGGGGACTTTTGAGAGACAGATCTAAGCACAGGATGGCTGTAAAGCAGGGGATTTGCTTGATGTAAAAGTCAAGGCTGTAGATCTTTTTATGTTCTAAACTGAAATGCCTCAAGCTTATAAGAGAAGGCACTCAAGTTTTTCAGAAGGCTAAGATTTGCATTGGTATATAGGACTTTTGCTTTTCTCTCTGAACTCAAATTTCTGCTGCTTCTTGTCCCATTTTGGATGCAGATTTCATCTGGCCCAAGCTAGTCTTTTCTCTGAAGGATTTTTACCTCACCATTCTCAACATTTTGTGAAAACTAGTTGCAGACACATGATAGGATGGTCTGTCCTCTCCTAGATGAAATGCTATTGGATTTAATTTCAACTCAGAGTTTAATTTCAAACCCCAGGTGTCATGGAAATCTATTATCATAACCATTTTGGAAAATCAAGTTATCTTTATTTCCAGCATCGATTTTAGAACTTAATTTAATAGTTCCATGACTGCCAATTACAGTCTCTCTTTAGAAATACAACAGATATCTTCGTGCAACTCCACAAACCTCTTGATCTTTTGCCAAATCGTACTAGAAAACCTCTCAGTATGTGCAAGACCAAAAATAGAGCTGATACATCAGTAACAAAATTCCTATTGATTTCAGAAATCTCAAAGTCAAGCTGCATGTATGGCAATCCTAACAGTGCTTCTTTCTTTTTTTTTTTTTAAGTAAAAGTATGTGATGCATCAATTATTCAGGGAGAAACCAACAAAATAAAAATTGATTAACAAAAATATTCTCAGGCAGGAAATATCTAAAAATACTTTAAAAATATTTCTATTTAATTACATATATGTACTTAAATAAAAAGCAAATCCATAGGCAGAAATTTTACAACACAAAACCCACCACTAATGCATTTCTTTTCAGTATTACTGCAAACAGAGTTGATGATTCATTGTATTAATTATATTTACAGTTACTTATGTTTATTAATTAAATCAATGATTAGTTACAATCAATGAATAACTAAAACCAGTGAGATTTAGGATATTGCACATACTGTTGATAATAAAACTTCTTTTATGCTCCTGCTGCAACATTATGGTAAATCAAGAACAGCAACAGGCAGTTGCTTTTGGGCGAGTGTTACCAAACCTCAGCAAGAAGTTTCCTTAGAAACCCCATCTCTAGAGGACAAACCTGCCAATCCATACACAACACTACAATTTATTCTATTCTCTAAAACATACTGGTTTCCACACATGCATACAGAAAAAAAAATCTGTGGGTGCCAACCCTTCCCCAGTGGCTCACTGGCATGATGTTTTGCCACTTCTGAACTCCATTCCTACAAACTGAACTTTAAAGTGACAAGATCATCAGTCAAGATACAATGTTTGTAATAGCATGACTCCTGTGTACCTATGGTTCCACAATAGACTGTTCTTTATTAATTTTATCTGTGGACTAACAGAGTTTTAACAACTACAGAAGAAAATCACAGAGAGGGGTATAAATTTTTGGAAGAGGTAATCATTTGGAACAATTAATCTCCTTTATTTTCTACCATCTTCAGGCCTCCTTCTACTACTAGTAGGAGTGTGGTGCAGGACTAAAAAAAGGAGGAGGGCCTTCTTTCACTATGAACTACACAAACTCTATGCTTCCAAGCAAGCAGCCAAACACAGAGGGAAGTCTAACATGGCTTTTGCATTTTTCTTCTACCAGGACTGCCTTGGCACAGGTGTGACACCTCCCTTTCTGTTCCCTTTTCCTGCTCATCTTCTGCTAAAAGCTGTTAGGATGAAGGCTGTGTGGCTCTTCTGTAAGCACAGAAGTCATGTGGAGGATGTAAAATTGATGACTTGGCCAATTACTTATATAGCTGCTTTGATATTGTGGGGATGCTGGCCTCTAATGCAGTCCTATAAAAAAATCTGACATCTGTCCTCTGTGAGTCAGCTACATGACAAGGTCAGCTCAATGAGCACACTGTTAAGTGTATTTCTCCTTCTTCCCCTCACTCACACAGGGCTGACTCTTTTGAGAGAAAAAACAATGTATTTGAAAGTGTTATACTACTTCCACAGTATGGGGCCATTTCATCTTCTACACCTGTTTTTTTGTTATTCCACCCCATTCCAAGGCTAACTTAAGCATAACAAAACCTTCTAGAGAGAAATGTGACTACACTGTGCCTCCAAGACACAGTGGTATTGTTTAACTCTTATACTAGATCCAAACATCATGTTCTTAGGAAAAAAGATTTAGCCCTATAGCCTACTCTCTCTCTACTCTTATTCTAATCATTGCACTCCCTTGGCTTTTTGTGTCCCTTGCAGCCTATAAGTGTGTCTTGTTATCTATACGTAACTTGCAAGTGACAAAGTGCATACTTTAAATGTGGTGGATCATACATGGTTCAACAGCTGAAAAAAATTCTAGATGTGACTGAGAAGCAGCACTGAGCTACCAAGTGATACATACAAACATTTCATGTTTCAAACCTAGCTCTGTCAGTGTATGTCAGAGACAAAACAAAATGAAGCATTTGGTGCTGAAACATAGTGAACATTCTCTAGAGGCACTTATTTCAATGGAAGCTGACGACCTCTTGCATTTCGCAGCCTGGAGTCCTATAGTTGTAACAGATCTTTGTGCTTTCTGCTGGTGAGAATTCCAGCTCCCTTAGGGAACAAGAAAAATAAGTGCTCTTCAATACTGAAAGAAGCGTTTCCAAACAATCCTGGCATTATTAATCCCTGGCTATGCTCTGGAAAATGTAGAAAAAGAAGCTACCTGTTTCTGTATGCATGCGTCACACATTAAGAGTCAAGAAGACAACATAAGGAAAAAATTTAACTGTACAAGGGATACTGTCCAAAATATCTCTAATTTCAGTCCCTGGAAGTTAAGCAACCAAGATGAAGGCTGTGCCACAGGAACACAATTTAACTGGAGAATAAGTGCATGAAGTTATTCAGATTGACAACACCTTGGCCTTTTGCATTCCAGCATCTGGGGCATAGGATGAAGCAGCAGTGCCACTGAAGTTGAAGGCAAAATTCATAGCGACCTCTGTGAAACCAGGGTTTAAACCAAGAGGTTTTGAAGTAGGATAGTATGGGGGAAGACAGCTTTTTCCTTCTCCAAGAAGAAATGCATCTGTCTGTCCTGCCTCTAAAGTGTGACCATTCTGACAGGAATAGAAACTCTATAGCCCTGGAAGCTTTCCAAATTCATATTAAAATGCAAGACATCCATATTTGTTCTGTAAGTGATCATAGTTATGATACGCTCTGAAAATACTGAAACTCAGCTAACAAAATGCAAAACTTATTCTAGAAATATTCATTTTTCAATCTCTCTTAGAGGCATGTAGACTTTTTACATGAAAATGTGAATTCCCATGAGACCAGAGGGACTACAAATTTTCATGGCAAGTTTTTTCTTTCTCTGCTGTGCAAATGAAGCTCAGATAACCCATGTAGTCTACAGAACCCTAAAATACCACAAACATAACTAGGAATAAAATGGGCCAAACTGCCTGGCAGTGCTATTAGCACGTGCTTAGGTGAGCATGATGCACAAGGCAATCTAAAACTATTCAGCTCTCAGGAGTGTGTGCTGATCACAGGCTCTGCTAAGCAGATATATTAACAGTGGTTTAAAATAACCTCTAAGACGTTCTTATGATACATAGGATAAATCATCAAGTTATCTTATTTTATGAATCGTGAAACTTGAAAATATGTAATCAAAAATGTGTTAAGATTTCACAATGCTCATTTGTTCGCCTCTGTTTTTAGAAAATAACCCATCCACATTTTTCAGAAGCGCGCTCTCTTCATTTTATTAACTTTTCACTTCCATGCCTTCCAAAGCTGTAGTCTGACTCTGCTTTTGCGCTTTTCCTATGTAAATGAAGAATAGCTCTAGTGCTAACAATGATCTTAAGAGAGCATACTGGTTTTATGTTTAACTTGTCATTGGTAAAATTTGCTAGGTTGAATTATTCTTAAATTACTTTGAAACCAAAATCAGGCCCAGAGTATTTCTTTTGAAGTTAACCATCAGTTGGCCTGAACACATTAAATGTAATCATATTTTATCCAACCCTGAAAATTTCTGCCACTAGACACATTTGTTTACAGGAGTTGGTCTCATTCATAACACATTCTTAAGGAGCCAAGTAGCAGAAACCCCTCAGTGTCAGAACTGTGTCAGTCTCCTTATCAATGTTTAGGCTCAGATGTATTCCAGTCTTGAAGTTGCTTTTACCTGTAGTGAATAAGTATATGTCCATCAGTTCAAGAGAGGCTGTTAAGTCTGCAGCTCGATAATTAGAACTTGGTCCTGGAGGATAAGGACTTGTGCAGGCTCTAGACTGCTCCTGTGACTGAGTAACATAGAAGTCCTAGAAGTTCATTAGGAGACCATTCTGTTAAGTGAGGTCTCTGACTCCCTCTTGGAGCAGCTGGGTGTTGAAGAAATCTCCACCTCTTTTTAGATCTAGCTGAGATCTCGCCTGCTTCATATGAGAGCTGTAAACAGAGCTGTTTAAGTTCTTCATTGCTTGCAGAATCCTTTGTCTTATTCCTTACAACAGCTACAGGGAGCTCCTAAGGGAACTACAAGTATGCAGTTAATATTATATAAGGCAACTCTTTTGAGCAGTAGGCACACATTTCATCTCATCTTGCTGCAGGCCAAAGCACAGCCCACCAAACAGCACAGTTCTGTTGTGTCTTGCAGGATCTCTGCATCAGTCTCTGCATTAAGAGTTATACCAAAGCTGAGGTTCAGCAATCTCCCTTCTGTCTGGTTTCCCAAATCATAGAAGATAGCATAGAGAGTAAGGAAGCCCCTAACTTTTTGTAGGGGCTTCTCCAAGCTTGGCCACTCCCTCCTATGCAAACCTACTGTGAAATATATGGCACAGCAAGTGCCTTCCATCAAAGAGCTTTTCTTGAGCAGGCCTAATTGCACCAATAGGATGTGTCTGACGCTTCCATACAACCAGCCTCTGAAAAGCCTTCCAGTTGTGCAGCTTACTTTGGGTTAGCTCCTGACCATGTCCAGGTGCTTAGGGAGCGCAGGGAACAGAGACACCACTGTTACCTAAAATCCCTTCACAACCTGACCCCTTCTGCCTCCTAGAGAACCTCCAAAGCCCTTCAAGTCTACCTGAAAGAAGATAATTCTTGTTTTATATTGCACTCAATGTTTATATCTTAATATTTTATACATTCACAATTGCACGTATTTTCATGCTTTTATTTAGTGCACCAGTTACAGTTAACTTACACCATATTTTACTATTAAGTTCTTCACATTATTTTCACAATGCTCCCTGAGGTAGGTTACATGGTGCCTCATAGGGCCTCAGTCACCTTTGTGAATGGGGTTACCTAAAACACTGTGCTCAATCTATAACACATTCTTATCTCCTCTTACTGCTGTGCCATTAAACAAATTCATATCACACCAATTTCCTTAGGCTTAAACGGTGTCAACTCATGATCTTATAGAAGTACATAAGTGACAGTACCTCCCAGGGGGCTAGATGCCTCCAAGTGACACACCAAGCAGCTAGTGCCTCTGCAACTCCACCTGCTACCAGCTGAGCAGCCATAGCACGGTTTGCTCTCTAAGATGTACCGAGAACCTCATTCCATTTTAAACCCAGACATATTTAGCTTTCTTAGAGGAAGCACATAATCCAGGGGTCGGTAAAAACACACCACTGATTATCATTTTGCAAACATTTATGTTTTCCTAAGCATTCCCTTACGAAGGTGATTTTCACTCTACCACAGCAAGGCGAGCAGCGTTTGCCTAGAAGCAAATTCTTGGAAGATGTCTTCCTCCCGAGAGGTTCATGTGCACATAGCATGACTGAGCTGAGCCACCCTTTCATCCTCCGAGCAATTCGCAGAAATAACTCACACTCGAAAAGGCTGCAAAGGAGAAGTGAATTTATGCCTGCTCCTTACGGGGGACTGCCATGCCAATTTTGGTAAGGCAGAGCAGCCCGTAGGGATTTTGCATCAGCCGGTGCAGAAAAGCTGCCGAGGCGATTCCCCCTCGGCGGGGCCGGCGGCATACCCCGCGGAACAGCTCCCGGGTGCGCCGCTCCCCGCGGCTGCCGCCAGCCCCCGCGGCCGCTCCCGTGGGCCCCGCTGGTCGGGGGACGAACACTCACCTCCACGAAGTAGAAGCAGGGCAGGAGGGTGACGCTGTCCTTGGTCACTTTGCCCTNGGCGGCGGGGGGAAGGAGCCCGGCCCCGGCGGAGGGCGGCGGGGGGTTCGTGGGTCCCTGCCACCTTAACGCCTGCGCGCCGCGGAGTGTCGGAGAAACCGGGGATGGTGAGCCCGGACCGAGGGAAGCCTTAGCATCAGCCAGCGGTTTGGAAATGTACGCGTAGAGGCCTGAGACACCTGAAAGGATCTCTGCAGGCATGAGGGTGTACAGGATGCTCGTGAGAGTTTGAGGCTTTTATCTTGTGTCTAGGAAATCTTTCTCTGAAACAGTAGTAGAGTGACCCTTGAATAGCATTCCTGTTTGGTCAGTGTTCTCCTGCAGGTATGCCGGTTTTGAGATCAAATTCTAAAGACCTCACTGCTAGTCAGGGGGAGTGGTGTGACTGGGACTGAGCAGAATCTGACCTCTTCAACCCCAACTGCAGTACTGAGGGATGCGATTCCTCTAGTCTGTGAAGTATCAGGTGCAGTTCTTGCTACAGTCCTAAACAGAATTAACCTTAACAATTGTTTCCACGGTGACATGGCTTATTTGGGGTGCTATTTATGGATCAAAGTTTGCAGCCTTTTCTCAGACAAGCTCCTGTTGATGTCAATGAGAGGGATCCTGGATGAGACCTGCAGGAGTTCTTTATTTTCATTCTTCCTATTTTTTTGTAGCACATTATTACTGTCTGCAAAGGTTGTCTTGTGCCTGTAAACCTATTCTTGCATTGCTGTGTTTAGCTTTAATGTTCAAGGAGAAAAGTGTGACTCAGGCATTCATCATTTGTTTCCTGTCTCTCCTTTTTTAGGCAAATATGGGAAATAATCTGCTGTTCTTGTTCAGGTGGTCCCTAGTGTTTTGGCTGCTGTAGCAGAAATGTGCTATGGCATTGAAGGTGAAGATTCTCACCAGCCCCTTTTCTTTTCTAGCTGTTTCCTTTTGTTTACCCACAGAGGATGTGCAGCATTGAGCAGACAAGCAGTTTCATAAGAGAATAAAAGCAAAAATAGAGTCCATGCCTGCAGGCAGGTGTGAAAGGAAAATCTGTAGTCTGACTCCAAATAATTGAAAAAGACTTTTCAGAGCTGCAATAGGTTGCAAGTGTTGGCATACCAACACATAGTCTTGTCCTAAACCTGGTAGGAAAGATTTCCAGGGTTTCTGCTGACTCAGAGGTACAGAGACACCCATTGGTACCCCTGTGAAAGGGAGGTCACGGGGCTACAGGGAGGCAGCAGAGGTGGCCAGAGGATGTGTAGGAGTAGACAAGCTGTGAGCAGGGGTTTGTGCCTGACTATGAGCGCCAAATTCCAGGAAACTATTTTAGGTGGTGTGGAGGTGTCTCATAATGGTTCCTACTCATCAGTGGTCAAGCCTTTAGGTAAAAAAAGTCCCTTTTTGTTAGCCTTGTATTACAAGTAAAAGACCAAGAATTGAGGAGCTGTAGCAAGGCTTTGCTGCTGCCAAATTGGTAACTGTTATTGGGGAGAGTGGTTAATGAGCAATGGCCACTTAGAATTTCAGCCTCGCTTGTTCTGAAATCATGAATCTGGCTTCAAAAGCATTAGTGCACACCATTAAAAGTTACTCGAGTGCTTTGTCTGCCTCCGTTTCACACACGATTGCTTCATTCTGGAAGAGCAGAGGGGTTAGGGTGCTGCTCTGGTAAAATGAGCTGAGAAACTCACATCATGATGTAGTTTCAGAAACTGGCAAAACCCCTACTATTACTTATATTTTATTATTGTGCTTCCTAATGGCCAATTAAGAGTGCAGCCGTGATAGTCAGGTACAGTAAAACACAGGGTAGTAATCAGTCCTTATTCTACAAATTCTCCCTATAAATAAGTGTCTGATGGGAAGGATGTAATGCAAGCTGTGCAACTGCTGTAAGGGCAGGAGGAGTTGTGCTAATTCTCTGATTTTGTTCCTCACTATTTTGTGAAGGTAGTGATAGAGGGAGTTATGGGGGGGGGGGTTTATGTATGATTTAGGTGGAGTGAAACAGTTACCTTTTTGACAGTGACAGACCTCAACAAGAACTTCTGCCCTTTATCTAGTCGAATAGAGGAGGAAAAGGATTATCAGTGCCTGGGTCCCAGACTGCAGGAGGTCTGCCTCACACTAGTCCGAAGGTGATACTGATGGGCAAGTATGGACATGGTTAGGGTGCATTTCCCACCCTTCTCTCTGGGCTTTCACTTGCTGTCTGTTGAGAGTCAGCTATAGCAACAACTTTCTTAAGAGTAAGTAACCAAGGTACAGCTAAAGTGCCACTTCATCATTTCACCCTTACTGTGCTTCCAGCAATACATTCCCAGCTTCCACCATACCTGCCTGAGCCTCAGAGTGTTGCACCTGATGGACTCTATGCAGAGGCTCTGTATCTCTCTTCATCTTGCAGTACCAGAGAGGGTTACAGTCATTTGTACCTTATGTCCAGAACTAAAATAATGGAGTAAGAATACATCTCTACTTCTCAAGACTGTCGTTTAGGTTCTTGTGTGTCCTCTTTCAAGCACATGGATATTGGTGATAAAAGGGAAAAATCCCTTGTGGAGTTTAATGATACAGCTTTTAGACTAAGGGATTTACCTATGTGTTTACTCCTGGAAACAGGCAAGTCTTCCCAGTGCTGTTGTGTTCAGTTCCTTTGATGGTTATTAGAAGTTATGGAATTGATTCCCAGTGAGATAGAAGTTCATTGGATTGCTCTATAAGCATAAATAACCTCCAAATAAGTATAACAGATATTTATATCCTTATTAAATTCCCTTAATCTTGATAGAACAATGTGAAATGACTTTTTTGTACATGAGTATATTGGGTTTGAGTGGCAAGGTTTTGGCACTGGGGGTGGGAAGGACCTCTAGTGAGAAGCCACTAGAATCTTCACCTATTTCTGACAGAGCCTATGCTAACTTGTTCCAAGGCAGACTCATTGATGGCCAAGGCCAAGCCAATCAGTAACTGTGGTAGTACCCACTGTGGTAACATATTTAAGAAAGAAAGATCTGTGCAATGGCAGCCAAAGAGAGGAGTGAGAACATGTGAGAGAAACAACTCTCCAGACACCAAGGTCAGTGAACAAGCAGGGGGAGGTGCTCCAGGTGCTGGAACAGAGATTCCCTTACAGCCCATAGTGAAACCACAGGCTTCAGCAAAACCAATAAAGTTGATGGAAAAACTTAAAGAACATGGGGAACTAAAAGATAAAATTAATAGCTCTGTCATATAGGCCTCTTCTGATTTAATTGGAAAAAGATTTTAAGAGAGAAATCTCTTCTTCCTTTAACAAATAGAAAACTTGGCCAGCAGTGGATGCCTCAGGTGATTCAAAGCTGGTTTTTAAGAGCTCTACTTGACACAAAACCTTGCGCCCCTAAAGAAGTATCATCAGTGGAGCTTCTTTAGGTGAAGAAAGCACCTTTCTTTGCACTTCTCAGGCAGACAGCAGCTGCCACAGGTATTAGAAGCATGTATTGAAGTTATTTTCCAGGACAGTCTAGTGTGCTGGCAAAGCTGCATTATATAAAACGTGACTGCAGGCCATCATCTCTTTATCCAGGTGCTCTCTTCCCTCTGCAGCAAAGTCTGCCTTTATTCTCAAGGCTTTGCAAGTGCTGGACACAGGCAATGGCTGTGATTTCACTGCTTCCACAGGAAGCACACTGCATAAGTAGGACCTGCAGTATATCACTGAATAATCCCCCTTGCAAAAACAGGATGAAATAATTTGGGAAAGAATTGGAATTGGCTGAGAGGCAGTGGACCTGTGGCTGTGCTCAGACAATGGCACTTGGGGGTTTGTAACGAGCAGAAGTTTGGCCAGAGGCTGCAGCAGCAGGTGCTGTTGCAGTTTTCTTAGGCTCAGTAGCCTAAGAAAACCTACTTTCTCCTTGTTGCCACACAATTTCCCTGCACAAATAGCATTTCTGGGACTGTGTATGTGGATCAAGGTTAACTATTTTTTATTATAGAGATGGATTTTTTGGTTTTGTTTTGCTCACTGAGCCTACAATAGATGATGTGAACTCGGCATATTAAACCAGTAATCCTCTTCTGAAGAAAGAGTGGCATATGGGAACTGGGCTCTGCTGTGTGGAACTGACAGATGATTTTTGTTCTACTTTGCTTGCCATATCAGAATTCAGAATTCCTCTCTGTGTGTGTGTGTGTGTGTGTGTGTGTATCCTTTTTTCCCCCCAGTCCCTCAGAAAAATGACTTGTTGGGGGAATTTGCTGTGTGTATTGAATTCACATGTTATTCTACAAGTAAATCTGCCCTGAGCAAGTGAGAGGACATTGCTTGTTTTACAGTCAACCATTTAAAAGATTGTTGTGGTCATAAGACAGATAATGTTTTACAGCTATTTAATGAACAGACTTTCTAATCTTTGCTGCAACTCCTTTAATATAGTCTGTTACTGGGAGAAAAGAAAATGGTGACTCCAGGACAAAGTTTACGTCAGACAACAAGGCAATATATTTTCTAGCATCTTAACAAAGTAGCCTACATATAAACCTAGCAAATGTGTTGAAGGGGAAAAATTATAGGATATAGCAAAATTGGATAGCTGGATGATATCAAGAGCAACTCCGTAATTATTAACATTTACATTAGCTTTTTGCAAATAGAAGATTATTTTTTCTTTACTTTTTCATGTTAGGGCAAAATTTTTCTCTTGGGCCCATCTATAGCTCCTGTATGAGCAGCAGATAGCACTCTTGGATAGATGGCATGTGACAGCACTGAGGGATTCATAGTGGGTCAAGTTCAAAACGTACAAAAGAGATACACAGTGCAGATGGGAGAGTTAAATTCTGCTTTGAAGTTGCAATTGAATCAAGCAATTGTTTCTCCACTCTGCCTAATAATCTCCTGTTGCTGTAAAGCTCTGTCTTCTAATGTCTTTTCTTTGGCTACTATATATAGGTCACATCTTTAAAGTAGCAGATGAGTCTGAATAATTCCTGGGTTTCCTGCTGCCTTTTACACTGAGGTGTTTGGCCTAGAAAATTAATTTTATATGTTTTACATGGATTTTGCGTGTTTTGCATGCATTCTTCTGAATCTATGGCAGTAAATACTGCTATGAACACATCTACATAGTATTTTACAGACATATATGCCTGTGCTTTCTGGACTTAGGAGAGTTTTGGGTTGCAAGCTATGTGGCTGTGAAGTGTAATGCCAGACTGTGGTTTGCATGAACTGCTTCCCTTTAAGTCAGATTTAGCAGCAGGCTGAGTGGTTATGTGGCTTTTAGTGAAGGTGCCTTGCGGGTGAATGATGTGGAATATGGGAAAAGTTTGTTTGTTCTGTATTATGCCAAATATGCTTTTATTTTTATGCTGATAATGGCATATGCTTTGTTACCTGGACATACCCCAGCTTAAGATCCTAGTTACAGGCATGAAGACATGAGAACGTCAGAATGTGAAAATCCTAGACTTTTTCTGGGATATCTATGGCTCTTTAAAGCAAATGGGTAGATATCAATAAGGAGCATATCTGGAGTTCTATGCGTGACCTGTCACAGAGATTTTGCTTGAATCTGGGCAAGTTACTTATCACCAGCTAATTAAACATAACCGGTCAGAGCGTGAGCGAGGCAGAGGTTGTGTGAGAAACTGCAGTCATGCAATTCACAGTAGTACCTTTTTGTCTAAATGGAAATGCAGGACAGTCCTGTTTGTATTTTATAAACAAGTCCCAGGAGGAATCCTGTTTACCCTGCAGTCTGTATGAAATACCGTGTCAGAAAAGGGCTGATATATGTCTGACATTTGGAGCAATACTGCTACAATAGCCTGTTGATATTAATCCATCCCTTTCTAACCACTGCACAAATTTGTGTCCAATCTTAGTTTTAACATTTCCAAGGCTGTTTATGTTTTTCCAACTTAATAACCTCCTTCTCCATTTTTTTCCCTTAAAGTAATATGCAGAGACACGATATTAGTCAAAACATTTTAATGAAATATGTATGCTTTGAATTCTATGAACAAGACAAACTGTGCACAACTTTCAGAAAGAAATTTAGCAACTGAATGGTAAAAAACACAAGATGAAGACTTATTCATAGGAGGTGGCAGAAAAAATGTCTAAAATACTAAAATATGCATTTTTCATAGTGTTGCAAATTGCAGTCCTTCTCTTGTCATATGATGGAGTCTCCTGTACATATATTTTGCCATCTGTCTCTACACTTTCAATAGCTGCGGTGCTTCCCAGATGCGTGGATTTACCCACACACGGAGATCAGTAATACTGCTTATGCATGGTAGGTGTAGTCTGATGGACCATAGTTGTGCTCACAGTTAATTGTGTGCACTCTGGTTTCTATATATTCCCAATGAATAAAGGCCTATGCAGCCAGTTAGATATTGTCTTTATTCTATGCCAAATAATTTGGTTTTTTTGTGACAAGTTCATTGTTTGAAGAAACTTTTGGACTTCAGTCAGATAGAATTGTACTGCTGAAGTTCATAGAGCAAATCCTGAGCAGAGGTGTTACACTAATGCACTTCTTCCAAACACTGTAAACCCCTACCTTCTGCTGCTTTGATTTTTCTAATACAGCTGTTCCTGCCTTTGAAACTGAAAGGAATGTGTTTTTCAAGATGTAGTTATGATTGCTTGTATTATCATTGATTGATGATATTTTGGGGGTTTTTCCTCCCTTTTTCAATTATTCAAATTATCTATTATTCTATTATTTCAAATATTTTAGGAAAAAGCAACAAATGAAACCTTACATAAAAAGGGAACTGCATGTAGTCAGCAAAATGTCACTGGGCAGATACGAATGAGTTTCCCTAAGTGTTTGAATAAAACATTAGTACTTTGCTCATGTAGAGGACACAAAGTGAAGTGGTTGATAGGCATTCAAAGTTATGCAAATTAGAATGCAATTATACTGAACCTGTTCTCAACAACTTCTGTGTGACATTGTTATAGTCAAACTGGTTCTAGAGGAAATAATTTGGCTCCATGACTTTGGCTTTGGGATTTCCTTAAAGCGAGTCAAAATGTCCTTTTGTTGACCAGTACATTCCCGAGGTGGGCAGAACAACATCAAACTTTGCTCTCAGTTTGTATGTATAAGTTTTCCCTTGTAGAATTATGCTTCTGCAGAGTAGCGCATGAGCTCATAACACATGTAAAATTTGTTTATTCTTACCTAAAATATGGCTTCAGTGGAAATACTGTATAGTTTACAATAATACAGGGTTGAAATTCTTTGCAATATAGTGATTACTTTCAGCCTACTAAAGTCAATAGGAAGTGAAAGACTTTAGTGGCAAGGATACTGGGTTTGCTTTTGATATGGATAAGCAGAGAACTCTGGTATTGTGTGTTCAATACTGGAGTTATGATTATTAATCTAAATACTGATTTAGCTTGTTTCAGTAAATGAGCACTTAATAATTTTATCCCTATATATATATATATATATATATCCTTTCATATATATATATATATGTATTTATCCTTAAATATCCCTAATTTGTAACTAAAGAAATGAAAGACTAGGACCTTAACAAGACCTTAGCTTTCCTGGAATATCTCTTTGATCAGACACACTGAGCAGTTAGACTAGAAAGAGCTCTATGGAGATTTTACGGCTTTTGACTTGGGGAGTAGGAATACATTGTCCTATTTATGAAACTTATTTTGTTGCAGTACAGAATGGTACTATCTTTAAGGCTCCTGAAGTAAAGAAGTCACACTTTCTTCAAGATAGTTACACAATCAAATTTTGTAAGCCACGCCATGGCAATTTGCCTGAAGGGAAGCTGAGCTGAACTAGTATCTTCTTAGTCTGCTAGTGCCTTAAACCACTGAACCAAGCTTCCATTTTTGCTGTGCCAAAAATTAAAGTAAAAGAATAGTAAAACACCAACTGAATGAATTAGCTTAATAACTGAAGGAAAATGATTGTAAGTAATGGCAACAGTAATATTGAGAAGATATCCATTATTTAAGGGGGTGATTTGTCTTGGTGCAATTCTTTATTTCTCCTGACTGGAATATCTTAAACATACTCAAGCTATTATGACTTTTCACTGAGTTTTAAGGATTGTAACTTTAGGCATAGCTTGCAGAAAAAATGGAGATGCTTGTTTGTAACTTGAGTGATGAGAACGATATTCTACTTGCAGACGTGCCTGTACAATATGTGCTCGAGAATTAAATGTGTGGCATTTTCTATGATTGTACTCATTCACTACCTTTTTTTTTTTTAAATAAAACCAGTTACTGGAAATTAATTCCTTTAAGTAAATGGACTACTTCAAAAAAATAGATATTTCTACAGATGCTTGGGAGCATATGCATATTAGGATATGTAATTTCCAAGTTGTCAACTCTGTGTCTAGATTCAGTCAGTCTTCTGGTACATACCTACAAAAATCTGCAGATTTTTCAAATAACATTTGGGAGTAGGCAGTTAATTGCTGATGGTCACAGATTTAGTTCCTAGATAACTGTCCTGCAACAGCTTGTTTGCAGAACTTGTGGAAAATGTAAGAGGATTTCCAATAGGTCAAGCAGAAGTGAAGGCTGTGTATCTGCTTGTACTGTGTGCAGCTTACTGCATAGTGTGGCAGGAAGTTCTTGTTCTGTGCAGCTGCTTCAGTAAACCTCAATGGTAGGATAAAAAGAAAAGGAGAAGAGCAAGGAATTAGACATATCTGAGGACTTAATGAATGCTTTCAGTTTCATGTTCTTCTGTTTAGCACCTGACTTTTCCTGGGTGGTTGTTCCTGAATTTGACACTAGAAAGAAAATATATCAAATCGGGGAAATTAGGGCTCAAAGTGTTACCTAAAATAAACTGAAGTACCTCAAGTGTACCTGAACTTCATCTAGTGGAATAGCTCAGAACGTTTCTACAACCTCAAAATCTCAGAAAAAAATCTTTTATGATTTGAACATATAAAGGTGGGTAGCAAAGGGTATCTAGTCAGCCTTGGTATAATTCTATCCAAATGGCAACAGACAAGAAAGCAGGAAGCCTTAATTCTATTCCTACCAACCTTTGTATCTAGACTGGAAATTAAATGGAACGTAGATGTACACAATCAAGTGAAAAACAAGAGCAGTGTCTTCATCCAGGAATGTTCTGCAGTGTGCCACTAAAACCAAGCAGATGGAAAGTGCTGAAAATCCTTCAGGTATCTGAAGGGAACAGATGTGTAAGAGATGTTGCTTTTCTGAATGCTTTCATTTTCAAGAATCTTGCCCTGCAGTATTTTCTAAACCAAACTCAGTTCCTCCAAATAAATAATGTCCCCTAAAACTGTAAGAATTCTTTATTATCAGGAAATTAATCCATTACTTCATTTCTTGTCAGTAGTGGGAGTAAAATGGAGGCAATTTCTTTGATGAATTTGATGAATGAATGCCTCATCTACCTTGACAGGCATGCTGAAGGCTACATCCTGCACCATGTGAGCTTCTCCCTGAACTCTCACGCTGTTTAGCAAGGCTTCAATGCAACAATCAGTTTTGGAGCTTGGACTTGGTGTCTGTTGATATCGGGAACTTTTATCATAGAGAAGTACAGGTTGCAGCCATTTCAGCATACATGTAGCTTTAGCAGTGCAAGGAGGATAGATACCTTGAAAAGGTCATCTGAATTGATTTGTGGGGGGAGATACTGTGCAGCCCAGCAAAATTCAGCTTCCATTCCCAGAGAGTTCTAACCTGTGGAGAAGCTTTACGGTGAGATCTACAAAAGGTGAGAAGCTCCTTTTAAATAATATGAAAGAAAATAAAGTGGCTTCCATGGACAGACAGATCTCTTGACTGGATAAGTCACCTGTCAGTTAACTGTGAAGCAAGGAGCTGTACATTGCCTGAGGCAACAGGTCATTGTAGTTTCACAGAATCACAGAATGTTAGGAGCTGGAAGGGACCTCGAAAGATCATCTAGTCCAACCCCCCTGCCACAGCAGAATTCCAGAGACCAGGTCACACAGAAGTACATCCAGATGGGTTCTGAATAGCTCCAGGGAAGGAGACTCCCCAGTCTCTCTGGGCAGTCTGTTCCAGTGCTCTGGCACCCTCACTGGGAAAAAATTTCTTCGTCTATTTGCTCGGAACCTCCTATAAGGGAGCTCTTGGTCATTTGCTTTGGTAAAAACTATTACTGAGCTAAAGAGTTACTTCATTCAGACACTTGTAAATCCATGAAAAGAAAGGCATTGCTTCTTTGAAATATTACTTTAAAAAGCCCACAGCATTTTAGATACTCAGATCTCAATTTGTTAAGCAGCTTAATTAGATACAGGTATGGTGTTGTGTTTTGGGTTAGAACAGAACTAATTCTGTTCAGTGATTTTACAGAACTAATTCTGTTCAGTGATTTTAGTTAAAACTCCTTTGAGAAACTGCACTTTCTGAAACTAACAGCATGTTTTCATAGATACTGCCAGCTTCTAGCAGTGATAAGGCCTAATGTTTAGATTTACTACCAGGGATTGGTATGCAGAGCAAGGTCACTGCTACATCTTGTGTCTCATGTTGGGGGGTGCAGGGTAAAGGCTGCACCTTCAGGGAGGAGCAGACAGGACAGGTGACCCCAAACTGACCAACTAAAGTATTCCATCCTGTATACATCATATTCAATATATAAACTGGGGTCGGTTCCCCCTTGCTAGATGATTATTCTCAGTTGCGAGATTATTCTCAATTGCTAGCTTTCTAGGTTGCTAGATTATTCTTCCTTTTTGGCTCCTTTTCTCCTGCACTTCGGTGCTCCTTAAGTTCCTGCCTCCAGTAGCAGGATCCAGCCCCTGAGCCTGACTCGTCTGCTGCTGAGGCCTACTGCTGCAGTATCAGTGGTGACGTCAAGGGGGGTCTGGGTTCGGTATTGGGTTTTGTACATATTTGTATATATTTCATTTATCGTTATTATTATTACTAAAGTAGTTTTAGTTTTATTTTCCAATCCACAAGTCTGTCTCTTATCCCCTTTCCTTCCCGTGGTGGGGGGGGGGCAGGGAAGAGGGGGTAACAGGGAGCATCTGTCATTGGGTTGGTGATCGGCCCAGTCTTGACCCTCAATAGTGGTTTAAAATCTCTTCTCCCACTGTGGAAAAATGGGTGTCACCCTGCCCATTTTCAGCAGTAACACTGAATTGCACTGAGATAGAATTATTTATATCTTTAATCTAACTCAAATTAAAAAGCAAACTCTTGCATTTTGAAAGAAGCAAAGCCTTACAAGTATTTTCTGAACGCCAAATTAATCCAAATATGCAGTAGTTTTCTTCATCTTTCCCAAGAATCCATCTATGTTGATTGAGGGATTTGTTTGTTTGGAATTGAAAAGGCTTTGATAACAGAACATCAATATGAGCACTTGGTGGAATGTAATTTTCACGTGTTTTTCATTACTAGTATTTGCCTTCCTGCTCTGGCAGAATGCTGTCTGGGTACAAATTCTAATGAAAAATGGGGAACTGTGACCAATGACAAATTGCATGTCTAAAAAAAGGGAAAATATATGAAGGAGGTGATATTTTTGTTACCACTTACCACTTAATTTTATTGTTCTTTGAATGGGCTCATCTGTCTTTCTAATAGCAATCATTTATTTCTACTTTTTTTTTTTTTTTTTTTTTAATCTAATACACCAGTTTGGAAACAGAAAAGTTTACCATTTTTATGTAAAATTCTACCCTTAATTGGTAATAATTAAATAAGATTGTGGGAATGTTTCTTTTCATTCACATTGGAATTAAATTCAGATGGTCTGACCTGATGTTGGAAGATCCTTATGGTTCTGAATTTCACTATAGCAGAAGAAATAAGGCAAATAATCAGCAAAACTTTCTTATTTACGTGCATGCTACTTGATGAATATACAGGTGAACCATATCACCATCTTGGGTACCAGATGGAAATTGTTAGTCTTAGATATGATTGGCTAGTTTATTAATGGTGCAAAAGCAAAATTAGAAGCAGTGACTGCACCTATCATCTTAATTAACAGGTTAAAATGCTACATTTTTAATCACTGATGTCAAGATTATGACTACTGTTAAGAGAATAGAAAGTATTATCACCTTCCCAGGAGCAAAAGTGTATCCATTAATCTCTTAATGGATTGGTGACTGAACCAGTGAATATTGATTTGTCTTGAGATATAGATATAGGGTTTGGAGATTTGAGGAAGGATGGGAAGCTCCAGAAGCAGCTATCACTGCCCATAATATGGGCTACACATTTCTGTGTGGTTTTTCTACACATTTTTGTATGTTCTCTTTTTATTTTATGCTCTCCAGATTCATGTGCATCTCTTTTGGTTATGTCTCTTTTGTATAGTTTCCCCATTTTCCTTATCATTTCACCATCCCATTTCTATCACTCCGTTTTCTATGCACTTTTTCTTTCTTTTCTTCTATCTTCATGTCTTGTTCATTCCCTCCTACATGTTTTCTTACTTTTTTTGCCTTTTCCTCCCCCATCCTTCCTTCCTTCCTTATCCTTTTCTCTCATCCAGCTCTTTCAGTCTTCCATTTTAATTTTCTCACCCTCTTTTCTTTACCTTTCCCATGCCTATTTCCTAACGCCCTGCCCCTTTCTCCACTGTCCTCCACTTATTTGCTTTTCCCTGTCATGCTATCTCCTGGGCATTGCCAGCCAACCATCCTTTGTTAGGGTAACAGTCAATTGAGACAGTAAGCAGAAACCAGGTGATTAAGCTCTGAAGTGAAGAGCAATGTGACACCCTTCTTTTTGCTTGTGTCTGTGCCATGTGCTTACCAAACCCCTCTAAATACTACTTGTACCAGGGTCATCACTGCCAGTGTGACACTGTCCCATTTTTGCAGGCAGCAATGATGCTGGGGAGCTCTCTAAGGTATGGCTGCTGGTCCCATCTATCCTGCTCTGTCCCATCCTGCCCTGTCCTGTCCCGTCCCATCCTGTCCTCCTGTCTCTTTCCCCTTCAGAATTTTATCACTGAGCTTTGTAGGAAAGTGTTCGCAGTTGTAGCCAGGAAGCATCTCTTTCTCTCATCCTAGAAACTCCACTGCAGTCTGTGGGGAGGTATGTGTTGATCTGTGATGGGCTAATAGAATTCAGGATAGCAATCTCAAGGTGCTGGAGTTAGTAAGATATTGCAGTGTAGGCAGCTCAGACACCACTTCAGCTGGAAATGATAAAAACCAGAGTGGAAAGCAGTATCTCTTGTTGCAAAGTTTGGCAGAAAGAAAATGAAGTTTCTGCATGGAGATGGAATTACAGACGGCTCACTGGTGTTCTGTTCCCTAATCACCTACCGAGCTAGAGTTCTCAGATACACAGTTATGTTGAGGGTTTTCTAGATCCAATTCACATAATCCAATTTGATTGTTTTCACGTGTTTGGGAAAATGCATTTAAAATGTGCTTCTGTTCATTGCTATCAGTATTATGAACTCACCCCTAGGGACACTTTTTCAGTCTGTTCACCTAACCTTTCATTTGTAATTTTTCCATATATGTAACAGATACCTGGTGTATCAAAGATGTGGTGAGAGACATTGATAGGTACAAAGAACCAACCTTTACCTTTCCTTGCTCCAACCAATGCTTTGTTTTCATGAGCGTTCTCAATTAAGTAATCGTATTTCTTGCCTAGAATATTTTCATCATCTGGTTTAGGAGTTAACATCTCTACACAGAGAATTAAAGAAAGTTTGCCTCATTTTATTTTGCTTAATTAATGTATCTGAGAATTCTTTGTGTGTAGCTTTATTTTTTTCCAATGACTCAGTTTCCCCATCTCTTTATGTAAGTCTTTCAAAGAATGATCGAAGAGGGACTATTCCTGAAATCCAGAAAAATGAGATTTTAAAAAACCCTCCAAAAAAAAGGAGGGTGACATTGGCACAGTACATAAAACTTTTGTAGTTTCCTTTATTAACTTTGTTCCACATTTTTTTGGATTTCTCATAAGCTCTCTATGATGAAGTTTGTATTTTTGCAAAATGGAGACAATGTCCTCTTCAGCTTCAGGAGATGATACGAGGGTTATGTAAACCATAGTTAAATTCAGTACTATAAGATCATTAGAAGAAAGTCTGTTGTTACTGTAACTCTAATCTTTATAGATACTCAGTTGGGTACAATTTCTAACAATGTTGATGGGCCTTAGAATTTTTCAGGAACTTCTACAGGCATTGGAGATCTAGAGCAAATTGTTACGATGTTTGCCTCTCTATACATTTTGATTGCAGACTGAGTCCTCTTCCCAGAGGAGCTATAGAGATCCTCTACTGTCCCTAGAACTACTACAAATAAGTGAGATAACAAAAGGTTCACCCCCTACTCTATCTAACCTCTTCCAATCACAAAATGGCAGTACAGCAGTTGTTACCTACTTCTGTGTCTCCAGAAGAATATTCATATAACATATGAAGTTCCTCTAGATGACAGTGAACCTAAGGCTGTGTCGTCAGATGGGTGTTTTGAAAGGCTAGTATCTTTTTTAATACAATGGCGCTTTTAAAATGACACAAAAGGACGACTTTTCATGTAGAAATTTCACAGAAAACAAGAAATGTGGGTTATTATTGGTACTGTTCAATGAAATATGTGTCACTGTTTTTTAGTTATGTTCTCTGCACTCTAACATTGAACTCCCAGGTATTAAATTCTCCATCCTGAGATGCAGGGTTTCAGTACAGAGCTACATTTATTCTAAAATATCTAATAAACTATAGCATTTAGTTCTCTGTAACAGAATAATGGACACCTTGGAAATAACTAACTGGTCCTGATAGTTTTCCATTATTTAAAAAGGAGAATTAAAACTTGGCTCCCATTATCACAGAAACAAAGCAAACCAAAGAGGAAAATCTGCATAGTATGTCACTGTGTGTTTTTAGCACCTCTCGTCCGTAGCTCTAAATGAACCCTAAAATGCATCTTTTCTGTTTCCAGTTGCTGATGGTGTAATTAAAATAGGTATTTTTGCTGAGATTACATACTCCTTCTTTTTACAGTGCTAAGGTACTTAAGCATATGGCAGTCATAAGTCCTGAAAGTACTACCTTGTAAAAAGCAGTTACGACTGTATTCACTCAAAATCTCATTTGTGCATGTACAGCTTACTATATATCCTTTTCATGGCCTACTCCAGATCTTCACTTTTTCTTAATAAAAACCAGTCAGAACAGGATAAGGATGCACATTTAAAGAATGGTATGTTTCAAATCTTCCTGGTCCAGTTTAAATAGAGTTCTCAAAGTAAATGGAACTCTCTGGCAAAAGACTGAGGAATCCCTGTTTATGCTAGGTTAGAAATACGCAACACTTGCAGTATTCTCTTAACTTCACTTCCACCCCAATGCTGCCTTTCCCCCTTTCTGGATTTTCTTTTTTATGATATTTCCCTGAATTCATCAGGGAGATAAATAAACAACTGTCTTCTAACTGTGAACCAAAAATAAAGAGGATGGTAACAATACCAGGCATTGCATGGATATGTACACGGAGGGCTATCATTTCTAGTCTATTCTGAATTGCAATTTCCCTGCAGTTATGTTTGTGAGATCAAAGCATGTTCTATCTACATCTTTACAGCACCGACAGTACAGTGATCTATCATATTGCATGGGACATGAGGGCAATTCTCTTTCCCTTTTACCTAGTAAACAAATGAATTTGTCATGTGTCACTGAAGGAGTGAGGAGTAAAATCCCAGTATTTTGGACAACATCTCTACCAGGGAAAACCTTCATCTCCAGGGTACTAGTCATTAATTGAGAGTTTCTGAGTGTGATTTCAACCTTGCTAGAATTTTTGTTGAGGGAGGGAAGGGGTTTTTTTTACAATAAATGCTGAAGAAAAAAATATTACTGATAATATATGCCATATGCAAAATTCTCTAAATAGCTGAAAACATTTTTTATCAAGTGGAAAGCCTTGTAGAGAAATGGCATAAATATTTTACAGCATTGAAGATCAAAAAATATGAAATTCAGTAGGAATATTATTGCTATCCTATAGTAAATGCAACAAACCAGTTCAAAACATGTTAGCATTCATGAAATTCAATAAGATTTTCTTGTGGGGGATGAACGTATCAGAATCCTTGGTGTGATCTTTAGGGTTATAGCTACAGACAGCTTTCAGTTCAGATAATGTCTGGTGTCTGCGTCTGTAGCTGCTGTAACTCAGTTGTGCATACTGTATGTGAAGGTTGTCCTCATACATGTATACTTCACTGAGTAGCTGTAGGCCCATTCTTTCAGCTAAGCACACCCTTTTGTAACTGTTGCACTGGTGCATGTGTATCAACCCATATGTATATTTGTGCATTCACAATTAGTCTGCCTGTTGGAGACCTGTGAATAAAAATATTGGTGTGTGAGGGGAAGAGAATGAAAAGAATATACAATTGTATCTTTGTTCTCTATTGCACAATTGTTTTCCACTGTACAGTTAAGGACCACAAAAATAGTCAATGGATGTACCAATAACTGAGAAAATATACAGTGCTAAGCACTAAGAAACCTTGGTTGGTTTTGTTGTTGTTTGGGGGGTTTTTTGGTTTTTTTTTCTCTTTTAAAACATCTAAATATGACTGTAATAAAAAGGAAGCAGTAATTTTTTGTGTTACTCTCTGGACAATGTATATTACAAAGCTCTATATAAACAGTGGGGTATGGACTCTGAGTATTTTTGTGAAAAGGATTTAGTCTGGAATAAGAGCTGATCTACTTGCAGTGGCACACTTCAGGATCAACTGTACTGCAATGAAGGGAGTAATCCCAGCACACACTCAAAATCAGGCCAGTAAGATTGCTTCTGTATTTCATATTAGGCTTAATTAAATGGCTGTTTTAAATGTTTGTCTTTTGTGGCATTGATCATCAGCACCCGGAAAGATGGCAGTGCTGCTCTGTACTAAGGCTTAGTTTTGTCTGTATTTGAGTCCTTCAGCGTTTTTCCTATAGCCTAAAGAGCACTCACTAAAGGAGAAGATGGAAGCAGAGACACCCAGGCATGTTTTTTCAGAACAGCTTTAGTGAGAGAGAGAACAAGTATTTCACTCTGCTCACTCGAGCAGAAGTTAGGGTATGTCACAAACACAGTGTGCATGGGCACGTGAACCCGGGCATGCTTCTTGCTCTTTCTCTCTTTGCTTCACAGAAACTACAAGGACATGAGCCACTTTATTTCAGTCTCTGCAGCTCCTCTGTGCTTTTTTTCTGCTAGGGAAAATGTTGATTTCTAGACAATGTTATGAACAGAAAACATGAAGCCTCTTTCTTCTCCTTTCAAGTCAACAAATAGCGCTAATTTCAAGACAGAGGTTTATATTTCCTGTGATTGGACAAACTGCAATTTCCCTGTTGCGTGTGAAGTTCCTGCAGCACCTGGGGCACAGGCGGCACTGAGCAGCTGCCTGCGTGCAGGGTTGGAGCCCTCTGCCGAGCACAGAGCTCTTGCCAATGGAACGCAGACATCAGTCTCCTCTCTGCGTGTTTGTTGCCATTTCAGGCTCTGCTTCTTTTCTCTTCATTTCATTTCATGGTGCTAGAATATGTCATTAGTTTTTTTACCCACCTTCACATCTGTTGGTCTGTGGGATCCATGTGCAGGGTGGGTGGGCAGGAGGCAGAAGCATTGGGGGCCATCCTGGGTCTGCAGTTTGGGTAGAGGTGCGGTGGTGAGGAAACTGCGCACCAGGCAGTGCTGCTGTGGAGAGTGGTGGGCTGCGGGGCTGCACGTGGGCGGTGGCAGCAGTGCTGGAACACGGCAAGAATGACACCAAGGGACATGTCTGCTTCTAGCTCTGGTGTCTGAACAGCCAAACGGGAATTCTGCTATAGGGAATAGAAGTATCTTGTCTTTTGAGCTAATTCATCTATAAAAATCAATCAGCAGTGATTTGCATTGCTTCTTCCTTAGCTACAAGGGACTGTCAGTCATGTGTGCATAATCCTATTTCAGTTGGCACTGACAATCCCTATTGGGATTTTCCACTGCATTGACACAGTGCATTTTGAAATGCAGAAGTGAACATGCATCAAACTTGCTCTGCCAAAAAGCCTCAAATATTTGGGCTTTTTATTTTATTTATTTTTTCCCAGCAAGTCCATGTAATCTAGAAGCAGTCACATGCTATTAGAGCTTTTCATTTGTACCCTGTTAATTCTTTTGCTCCTTGCAGCAGCTGCAGGCAGAGGCCACCGTGAGCAGCCTGCCTTCCTGCATGCTCAGAGTCCCTCTGTGGACAAGTGACTGCTGCCAGCTGTCCCAGCGCTCCCCTGCTATGATTCTTCCTTTAACTGCCTTTTGAAAATAAGTTTTGGCACTATATCTTTCTTCAACAGAAGCATTTAATTTCAATAAAAGCATGAAAGGTAATTTGTTTACATAGATACATAATGCATACAGAAACTTCCTGAAGACTTGTTACTTCGCACCTGATTTTACTAATGTTGATTTAACAGGCATAAAGAGTAACTAATGTTGCTAAGGACAGTAACACTTTTAAATATTTTTAATTACCTAAAATTATCCATCTTCTGGAAGAAATGAACCAGAGAGGCTGAAATATGCAGTGAAATTCTCTTTAGTGCTTTGGGGGATTGAATATAAAACTCACACAGACGAAATTATGATTAGTATTTAGGAGGACTATTTATAGTTAAAGACTGCTCTGCTGAACGTAGGCTGATATGCAACCTTGCTGTGTCTTCAGAAATCTTTGGAGTATAGGATGTAAACCAGTCTTTACCTTTTTTGGAATCTGGCACATGTATATTTGTATGGCTTACAAAATCCTTTTTGTATGCAATGAGTGACTGAATGGTATATAAATAAGGAGACATAGCATCACACAGCTGTAGCAAAATTGAATACAGCTTCCCTGGAAAAACAGAATCTGATTTCTAGGGGTGTTTATCTAACAGGATAAATTTGTGCCAAGCTTGCAGGATGTAAACAGTAATGTTTTTGCTGATCTCAAGGGCTCAATGAGTAGGGAATAAAGCATAATGGAAGGCAATATATAGGATTTTAAAATTAAATATTCTAGATTTGTACATTTCTGCAAATAGGTTTTTCTTCTAATATACAATTCCAAAGTCACAAATGATTTATGGGTATTGGCAGAAGATATATTCAGCAGTAGAGCTGTTCAATTTGTGAGGGGTAGGATGCTTTTCCATATTGAACTTTACATACATTTGCTGGGGCATGCTTTGCATGCACTGCAGCACCAAGAATGTTTAAACTTTGAGGCATAAAATGTTCTGCTACTCAGAATGGGAAGAAGTTAATCCTTCTATCAAACAATGTATTACTAGAGTTTAATGTTTCCTGGAGCAGCAGTGGTTGTTCAGAAAAGGTATGAAGCTACATGGATCTTCGGTCTTTTCCTGTATAGTTCTTCTAACGTTCCTAAATTGCTACAGGCAGCTCAAATAGAAAGAAATGGTGCAAGTGTTGGTCCACACGAAACTTCCTTCCTTTACACAAAAAGTTTCACAGAAGGCAGTTGGCTAAATCTCCAGAGTAGTAGGATTTGGTGCAGAACATTGTTCTGTAAGAATGAGATGCAGGCAACTTTTCAGTACAAAGGTTAAGAGTGCTCATAAATTCATATCACACTTGAGCTGAAAGCAAGCTTTGTGCCAGGATTCTGCAGGCAAAAAGTAATGGCTTAATTGAGTCTCATACATTCTCCTTTCCACTTTACAGTTTTTCTTAAATGTATACCTACACTGTTCATAAAAAGTAACCTCAGATTTACTGGATTTCAAAGATCCACTTGTAGATTAATTTTTATGTGCTGTCCATTTACGTAGTGAGTCTATAGTGTTGATATTTCAAACCTGACATAATTTACAGGATAGATGTCTGTTGAATTTTAAATTATATGACAAAAAATGTAATTTTTTTGTG
This sequence comes from Galbula dea, assembly GCA_013399015.1. Classification (NCBI taxonomy): domain Eukaryota; kingdom Metazoa; phylum Chordata; class Aves; order Piciformes; family Galbulidae; genus Galbula; species Galbula dea. The sequence goes on along the minus strand of VWZX01004488.1, from coordinate 2,388,831 downwards.
TTATACTTTTTGGAATGCTTTTTAAAGGCCTTCAGAGAGAGTAGCATGACTTACATTGTTTCAAACCTCAAAAATATTCCAGACAAATGAATATGGATTATACCTGTATAGTTCTCATCTGCTTCCTTTTGTCTGCTATATTGCTGTCATCACCAGAGTCTGAAGGCCTCTCAGGAGATTAGTGGGCCATGTAGTTGTTTTTTTCAGAACCCATGACATCAGTTTATTTTGCCTCATTCTTTCCTTCATGTGCAAATTCTATAAGATAGGCATTATACACAGGAAGCAGAGAGCCTACACGTGCTCATGCTGCCCTAGGAGCTGGCAGTCCTTCTGCTGAACTTGGAGCGGGAGGTAGTGAGGCTGGCTGATAGATGAGCATTCCAGTGGAAGTTCTTTTATAGCCTTCAACCAGTCTGGAGAGTTTTAGTTGCTTCAGTGAAAATCTGTAGATGGTAGAAAAGTCCATTGTGTCCCTGACTTTATGCCTGGACTTACAGCAGCTTTCACAATTTTGACCAGTTTAACAGTTTGAGGATGAAAGCTGAGCCCCAGAACATGACTCAGTGCTTTTGAGGAGATAGCAGGAAACTTTGAAGCTTTGCAATGGCGCACAGCAAAGGAGTCTGATGTGCTTGCTTCAGTCCATGTCTTTAGTCTTTAGCGCATGCTTTAGTCCAACGCTAGCACAGAAGTCTAAGAGGGTGAGAATATCTGCCCTCTGTGAATTGACAAGTACAGATATAGAGCTAGAGCAAGAAAGGCTTGCAGGAGTCAGTTCTTCTGTTATCTTGCAAACACTTTAAAATTCACTATATGTACAAATAATAAGCAGGTTTTCAGGACACCTTAAACTAGCACTTCACTAGCTAGTAAATCTGGATGACACCAGTGTTAACAGCCCCAAAGACCATTTTTGAGATGGCATAAATTATATTTCAAATGTCTGTTTTTCTCCACATTATGGCCAAAAGTCCCATAGTCCAATTCATTTCAGCAGGAAAAGGAAGGTTTATTAGTCTTTTCTTCCTCTCTCTCTCTTTTCTTTTTTTTTTTTTTTCCTTTTGAGCTTGGAAAGAACTGGAAATAGCAAAAAGAAATGCTTATCAAGAACCATTAAGTTCTTTCCCAGAAACTTTCAAATACCACACTTTAAGTTATCCTTCAAATGTCAGTGTCAGATTTCAGTGTCAGGTAGTCACTGCCTGTTCTATTATTACTACTGCTGCCTACCTTGAAAAAAGTATTCACAATACATTCTTTTTAAAGATGTGCAGCAAGATGTTAATCTGGCTTTCCACCTACCTCTTGTATTGTTTTTATTGCAATAGCATATAGGCCTCAGGAACAGACACTCTATTGTTAGTTAAAAGAAAAACCTAAAAAAAAAAAAGGTGACTGTCTGAGACCAGCTAGATGCATTTACATCCTTTTTTGCTATGTGGTGTGTACCCTTTATGCATTTCTTTCAGGGAAGTTAGCCAGAAGCTCAGCAGAAATATAAATCATAGCTGTAGCTAGACTGAAGATGGATCATGGCTATATCCATAGTCAAAACTTGTTGAAAGGTCAGTTTTCAATACAGTGTGTGCTCAGTTAGGAACTGGCTGCTTAATTGTGCAGAAGTCATTTTTAGGTCGCATCCCTCTTTGCCCACGCAGTTGTTCTTCCAGAGTATGCTAAAGCTTTCAGTGGTTCATTCAGATGAATATAGGTCATTGAACATTTTCAAGTACTGCCATTTTCCCAGTAGTCTTTGTTAGCTAACATAAGTCCTTGAAAAAATATTTCAGCTGAGTTATTTTCCTTGTGAGGGTGGACACCATGATAATCTGAGCCTACACCTTTGGTTTTCACTTGTGATTGTTGTTAGGGATTTTATGTTACAAGCCACTTACAGCAGTAACTATTTTTTCCTATCTGCCTGGACAGCAGCTAAAACATTTGGAGTATTATTGAAAATTTAATGAATATTTCTAATTATGCAACTTCTTTACAGACTTCAGCAGAGCCACATGACACTGCAGCATTCATTATCACAAAGAAACTCACATGTAAAACATTTGCAAGATACTTTACAACAGGTCTCAAACAGCTGAAACGTTTGTCCCAAATACTTGACAGTCTGTAGACTGTGAAGGGAAAACACACAGTTCTTCAAAAAGAAGATGTTTGATAGCATTAGGATGTTCTAGTAACAATACTTCAACTGTCTTTTGACCTGTCTTAGATTGTTTGATAGCTAGTGGTAGGCAAAAAAACCTGGTTCTGACAGCAAGAGAGCCTTACTCTTCCTATGTACAGTGTAAGCTTCTGTAGCAAAAGGTTGTTTCAGGTGGTAAATCGTATAGCAATTAAAAATATGCAGCAAACTTATCATAAGCAAAAAGTAACACACTGTTGGTGAAACATAATGTTAATGGATTATTGTTAGAAAGATGCTTCTCTCAGCATGTCTTTTATGGCAAAAGAAAGCTATCCAGTCTAAACATTAGGTTAGCATTACTTTTTTCCAGGGCAAAAGCACTTTATATTTCAATCACTTTTATGAATTACACGTATATTGTAGGACATCCCTTTAGACTGTGCCACGGGCCGTACAGGCGAGTGGGACAGAACGACACACATCAATGTGATGCAAGTTCAAATCCAACTTTAATCAGAAGGCTGCACCCTTATATAGCATAGTTCGTCCCGTACACACAATCACGCTATGTCCATGCATAGATTTATTGGCTGCCCTATCTTGTCCACGCACCTAAATATTGCAGGTGATTTGCTAAGACCTACTGACCACAAGGCATCAATCTCCATCTCTGACTCCTCCTGACAGGTTCTTGTTGTTACAGGTGGCAGGGCTGTTGATCTCCTTGTTCCGGAGCTGCACAAACACGCTGCCCTTGAATCTGCTCTTCTCAGGACATTTTCACACAGTACAGAGCTCAAATCTGCAGGCTCTCATAACAAGTATTCCAAAACAACATACTTTCCCAAGAGAACAGAATCCTGTCAGACAATGCTTAAGATGGCTCACTACACATCCATTTTCCTCCAGAATATAGCTAAGGCCCCAACAAGACTGCACTCTCACTTCATGCAGTAAAGCACTGGAAGTAACTGTGGATGAGACTGTAATTTCCAGCCATCTTTCCAACTATCAAGTCGTCTTGTATTTTTCTCTAAGTTTGGAGTTGAAGGGTTTTTTGCCAGCATCAAATTAAGCACCCTGGCTCTTTTGCCTGAAAAAATGCTATGGAATGAAGGCCCACTGATCACTGTGTCCCTATCGATGTTCCATAGGATAAGAAAATCAGGCAAAAAGTAACAGGCATGTTTCAATCTCAAACTCAAAGCACAGGCAAGCTGAGTTAGAACAGGGCCATCTGGACTGTCTCTCCGTGGCTGTGACCATTAAAGGATTCCTAATGAAAAAGTAGATGAAATAGGAGAGTATTGTCTTCATGATCCTTCCCCTGAAAATACATCCTGAATTTAGTGATTTATAATATGAAAGTTCTTCTGGATCATAATATTTAGAAACTGATCATATCCTCAGTGAGTGCATCTAAACTCTTTCAGGTTTCACAGCTTTAGCTTCCACAGGAATGTAAAGAGTCCAAAAACCTTTCTGAAATAATACATTTCTTTTCTTAGTGATTAATTTTGTAAATCTGTAATAGCAAGAAAGGCCAGATGATGCTTCTCAAGCTGACAGCTGCGCTGCAAGTAAGCTTTCATTGAAGTGCAAGTAACCCTGTATTTTTTAGTAAGTGCCTTGAGGTAAGAAGATAGACATTTAGAAGATAGATGGACATTTTCTGCAGCAGATCTCACAACCAAGATCCAACTAGGCAGTTGTGGTGATCACACACTTTTCACACTACACTGTAGGACCCACCTGGATTCTGTTTCATCCACATTAGCCCTTCTTATTTCTTTACAGCCTGTCATATCTTCTCTGTGAAGTGACATCACACTATATTTAAGTTTATATCCCTTTCATGGCCAGCAAGTTCTTTTTGATGCTGATATAATGGAGCCAATTCCATTGACCTGGATGGTAGACAGGCCAGACAGCTAGGATCCGTGGCCAAACGTAGAGGCATTGACAAAGCTATTGCGAGAAGTAACAGCACTCATGGCCTCTGGAAGCGATTCTTTTCTGCTGTAAGAGACAGATATCCGTTTAAGGATGACATTGAATGCCTGCCAAGCAAATGGCACCATGCAAAGAGGTATCCAGTACCTGAGAGAGCTAGCTGTGCAAGAGGTGGCTTATGGTGACAGGCAAGTGGTAAACCCTGATGCAGTACCATGTACACAACCTATGCTAAGCAAGTTTGTGCAAAATGCACCATCAATGTGTCTATTATTTCAACATGCTTGCCCTCTGGAGGTTCTTTTCCTTTATGCATATACATTTCAGGTGTTGTTTACAGTCTTTTTAATTATAAAGCCAGATTTTTCAGCTATGTCACTGGCTTACCTGATGTTTTCTTTAATAATATATTTTGTTTCTCCTTACTGTGCCTTCCTTAAGAAGTCCTCCCTTCAGATAAAGGTCCTCTACTGAGTGACCAAGCAACATAAAACCTTCTTTCTAAGATTAGTCATTGAATCATCTCCCAGTTTATTCAATCTTGGGTTCCATACATTTTCCTTCTCTTGAGGCTGGAAGAATTACATTACAGACCACATAAGCCAGTCTTCCCCAGATGGCAGCTCTTTGATCCTGTTGTTGATGGAATTTTGCAGTGACATTTTTCAGCATGAAATAGGATTAGTGGATTCTTCTGTTCCCTCATTCTGAATTTTTGTAGTCCAGGATAACACATATTCTTGCTTCTACCATACCACCTATCTTTATTTCCTCCAGATTAGCTCTGATGATTTGCTCATTGACTCTTTAATGAAAATCCACAATCTTTCAGACATACCTGGTTTTCGTGTTGCAGATGCACTTCTTACCTGCATCTGTTATTTCGTATCCTTTCCTGATCACTGACATAATCTCCTGTGTAATGCAATTCATTGTCCTCATGGGCCAGCCCCTGCTTTTCATTGTCCCTTCCTTTATTCTTCTGGAGGTAGCTGCTGTTCTTTCCTCCTTGGTGTGTCTGTCAATTTCTTCTCTTTATTTCTCTAGTCTTTCTGTTGGCTCTTTTCTCTTACCTTGCCTTTATGGCATGAATGGCTACACTTCTTTTCTGGCTGTTTGTCTTTCAGATCCTCATTTTCTTCAGGGATCTACTATTCTTGAATCTTTCATGCTGTCTTTTCTTCTCTGCCATATCCTTAAATCTCTTCTAAAAGCTTGATTCTATGTACCCATGGCAACAGTCGCTTCAGATTTTGTGACCAAAGCAAGTACTGAATTAATTCCATGGTGCTTTTCTTGTTTACCATATCACATAAAAATGGGTGAGCTGAATTTTCTTGTCTGATGACTCATAACTCTCCATTAGACCTGATGTCTGAGCCCTTTTTCTTAGAGCTGAGTGAAAAACTCCTAAGGAATAACTCATTTAGTGGAAGTAACCTTTTCCTTTTCTTCCAGTTATTTTGAAACAGAACCTGTTGGATTTTTACAAAAAGTAAATATTGAATGGTTGGTTAGATGTGCTGAGCTTTGGAATATTGTTCCCAAAACCTTTAGAGAAGGAAGCCAGCAATGGGCAATATAATCTGGGGTGGTGAGGAAGGAAACAGGATAAAGCAACTTTGTTAGCAGCCATCTGTTACTCCCACAGATACTGCCACCTGGTGCATGAGTGATTAAAACCATGAATCCATGCAGTAGGTTTAGTCTGAGGGAATGGCTTTGCAAACCCTTGGCAAACACTACTAGGAACCTGCAAACCTCAGACAATAAGAGCAGCTACTGTTAAGCTTATCACAACTTATGATGGATTGCTGCATAGATTGCTACTGTTAAGCTGCTCACAAGATATGATGGATTGCTACATAAGAGCACCAACTAGCATGTTAGGGAAACTACACATGTAGCATGCATGTTACCAACTACAAAACTGGGAGTGAAATGTGGAAGTGGCTATGGTACATAGATGGATGCTTAATACTTAAGCAGGGATGTGGGTGTGTACAGGGTTGATTGATCTTGCGAGATAAGGTGCTGGTGTGGCTTCTCATGTCAGTAATACTAGAAAGAAGCTGCTTATCTGATTAGAGAGATTATGGAGAGGACTAGCTCTTTTAGCAGAAGACCGTTCTACAAATAAGATGCATCTTGACCATCTGTTGCCAGATGGAAGTGTTCTTCTTCTGAATCACTGGTTGCAATGACATATTTAGAAAATGAATCTTTCATGGATAGATCCACAGCATGAACTGTTTGTGATGAACCTCACGTACACATGCTGAGGTTATATTTTCTGTTTACTTGTCCTTAAGTTATAGTATGGCTATATACTCCTTTCAACATGTTGTTATTTAGAAGATAACAAATACTGCAGTTGGCACCCACTCTTTGTGAGGTATCCCAGTTGCCTGAATAAGAAGTACATAATTTATCACTAAAAAATACTAACACAATATATAGGTCCTATTTCACATTTTTTAAAAAAATATGTAAATTTATTTAAGGAGTCTGTAGGATTCAGCATATGTACTTAGCTGGCTAATGCAGCCAGTGTTTTGGTATTCAGACAGGCTCAGAACACAGACAATCAAATCATACACCTTCACTTACAGGTCTGTACTTGAATTACTCCTGTGGAAAACCCCCCCCCCAAAACAGAAAACATTTTTCTTTCTTTTTTTTCTTTACAGTATTTGCTATGATTTTATTTGGGGGGGGGGGGAACAGAGATTAAGAAGAAGAGGGAAAAAATGCATAAACTAATTTACAACTTTACAGTTATCCAGTAAAATTTTAAGTCATTACTGTTTTAATGAAGCATAAAGATGATTATTGTGCTTAATTTCTTTGAAGTTTAATTGTGGCTTTTTACACATATTTTTATCACAAATGAGGTCTTAAGCTGAAGCTGAGAACTGTGGGTGAACTTTATCTGAGCAGAAATAATGCCAGGTTTTAGTCTTACATGATCTGAAATTAACTGAGTTTATCTGGCTAGAAGGAGGTAGAACAAATAAGTGGCATATGAAGAAATAGCATAGAGATTTATACATGACAGCCTCCATCAAATTTGTCTAAATAAAAATTGATTGTTGCGATGACATAGAGACTTTCACACTGGTGACATTGTGCACCTCTTTGATTTTGAAAAAGAAAAAACATACCTGCTTCCATCTGTAGCTGCCTCATGACTTTTTGGGAATACAGAGTTTGCTTAGATGGCCATCACATGAGAAATGTGCCTAGCACATTTTAAGATACTAGGTGAAGAAAAGCAGCAGCTAAAGGCTAGGATGAAAAGCATTACAGTGTCTTCAGCCCAGCTTCCCAAAGCCACCATCAGGAATTCTGCAGACTAGGAGCTCAAGACTGCTTGAGATGCAGTTATTATTAAATACAAATTAGTTTTTCTATATATGTGACTGCAGTGACTTCTGCTTCTTCTTTGTATATACTTTCAGTGAGCATTAGAGCAGTTGATTTTTTTCTGGCCAAAAATATTTAGAAATAGCAAATTTCAGAGGCTGGCGTGTGAGCTAACTTTTAATTAATAGAAGGTAGAATTGATCCTTGTAACAGAAATGACAATGCATTATATTTACCTCTACTCAAAACTAATCAGCATAGCTCAAAATTTGCATATTTGGCAGTCATAAGAATTAAAAAATCAGCAAAGAACTGTCAAAACTGAATAAATTTGAAGAACTCATAGTATGACCTGACTCTCTTCTTTTGTTTTTAGCAATACTATTAATGAGGCACACTGCAAGTTCATTAATCCTCTGGATAAGTTTTAGCAGCAGCTGTTGCACAGCTGATTCCCGATGAGGCTATATGGCAGATAGGTCGATGCCCACCACTTACAGTGGCTTAACTTCACATCCATTGTTGATAGTGGCTGTGACTGATCAGCCCCAGAGCTGAAATAAGCAATGCACAGATGTCCCTGCAGATCCTATGTGGCAAACTGGGAAGTGTACAGAGAAAGTGTGGCTGGACCCTAAATACACAATTGAGCATTGAGTGAGGCAATGAATTTTGGACAGAAGATGCTTATCATATGTAGATGCAATCATGAATGCATCAAGCAAGCTTGACTCACCCACCACTTCCACAATGCTACCAGCCTTGACTGTGATGGACTCTTGGCAGCAGTAATTCTAGTGTTATCAGTGTGCAACTAAAATTAAAAGTTTAAATTTGCATAATTAAGTTTTATTTGTGAATTATTTGTTCAAAACTTTTAGGACTCAAGACTTGATTACATTAGGTTTAAAACAGACCCAATATTGCTATCCCATTTTGTGGTCTGTGTCATTCATACCTCACTAACCGTTGGTAATATATAGAGAACTGGAGCTGGTTTTGTCTTTCCTGGTGAACCCATTCCTGACTGCAGAGCAAACTGCAGACTAAGACTAGCTCTTTAAAATGTTCCATATTTTTGAATATTGTGATCCTTAAACAGAGAGAAAACTGAATACAATAAGCTATTCCAAGATGTAGATGAGGAATTACTCTAGTAACACTGTACTATTTTAGTGACTATCTCCACAAAGTTTCCCACAATCAGCTGCCTGAGAGTGGGAATATGTCTTTGTAGCTTCCTTCTGTGTGGCAAGGACTTCCTATTATCATGGAAGAGGGTCTTTGTGACGTCTGTGTTGGATGGGACTTCACATTAGTGCCAGGATTTTGCCCTTTCACTCTACTGGTGTCCTTTTTTAAGTACAGTGCTATGGGATTAAGATTTGCCTTGATTTCACAAATGAAGTAATTTTATGGAATTCTTTTATTGTTTAATCCCATGTTAATTTGCCTACTTGCAAAACAAGTGCATTCTTCCCTTGCCTTCTTAACATAAATAATGACCTTGTTATTTCTGATAATGCAGCTTGTTGGGCAAAACTTAATCCTGTCGCTACAAACATAATCCAGTGAATCCTCTTCTTGCTGATAACACATGTTTTTATTTGAACTCCTGTGGGAGCTTTTGATTTGGTTTGTAATAGGCTTCCAGGTCCTCCTAATGTTAATCTTCAGATAATGAGTAATCTAAGAAAGAGAGGGATAAAGTTTCTCTGGTTCCTAGCTTTCATCTCTCCTGGTAATAAGATTATCTCTCAGTACTGTTAAAACTGTTTTACAGTTTTTTAAAAACTCATTATATTTAATTTCAAGAGAGTAGAGCACAATTTAGTTCTCAATACCATCACAAATGCACACCCATCAAAAAGCCAGCAAAGAATGAAGAACCAAGAGACATTTGTGTTGGTATATGTTGCACTACCTCCAATCTGCTGCTAACATTCTCCTCCATATTTTATTTACTCTTCTTCACCTAGATGTTACTGTCCATTGGCAATCACTAATGGCCTGACAGATGCTACAGGGACCTTGTTGGCTGTGCATTAATACACTTGTGAGGGGAAAGGTTATTTGGAGGAAGCGACAAAGTATCTGCCCTGAATTTCAGATGGAAAGAGCATCTAAGTTCATCACTAACGTTCGCCAGTTAGTGGTGCTCATGAATTTTTATGTAGCAGAAGCAGCCAAGAGGACATTTTTCTGCTCTCGTCAGGAGCATTTGCAATCGTCCTCTCATGTGTCTCTCAGCTGATAGCAACCTATTCTTGCACAGTTTAGATTTGGCTTCACACTTTGCTTTTGAATATATATGAAAATGTTGACTTTGATTTGTATGATCTGTGTCTAAATTATCTTAAATAGTAATTTCTGCATGACATCTTTACCATCAGTATGAGCTGGGTTGCTTCTCTTCCTTTTCCCTGTTATGTACATAAGGGCTATGTTCTCCTATTGGAGAAAAATGGATTTCATGTATTTCTTTTTTGACTGTGGCAGATCTGAAGCCTGAAAGGATCATCATTCCTATATTTGATTTCAGAGTGTTTTTACAGAAGAAAAGCAATTTGGAAAAATGTCACATATTTGGCTGAGAAGAAATTCCCTAGCATTTTACATGGAAGAAACTTTCTCTGTTTTATCACTCCTATCTGAAGATGAGTTCTTTGATATTCTGTAGTTTGGGTTGATATTGAGGTTACATTACATACCAGGCTCATCTCTATTCTGTCAATTATTCAAAATGCTCATTTGCTTTTCATAGAGTTAGACTTAGCTTCCCATTGTTTTGTCCATCCTCTCTGCTCACACCTAAAGACCAACACTAATCCTGGCATCAAGGAAAGGACGCTTTTAATTACTGCAGCATCAAAGCTTAAAATGTTAGAGAAATCCTCTTGGAGGAAGAGGAAGAATAGTGTGAAAATGTGGAAAACCTAATGAACTATGTTCTTCTAACAATTGTTCTGAATATATTTTTCAGTATTTCCACCATTATTAGAATATTTTTCTCTGATGGTTTTTCACAGCCTTAGAGAAGCTAAAAATTTAGCTAAGGCTGATTTTCTTCAGCTTTAGATCATGTAAGAATTCTTTCTGATATAAGAACAGAGACTTCATTATATGTGAAAGCCTAAGTAGAGTTTGAAAAGTAGCTATCTCTCTGTGTATTCACGAAACAGAGAAATAGCTGAACAAATGTAAAATTAAAAAGGGCGATCTTCACTACCAGTATATTCCATGAGTATCAATTAGTGTAGAAATGAACTTTAAAAAGTGAGGTTTTTTTCACCCTAATGAAATTCAGCAGTGACAAGAGCTAAGAAATTCAAGTTATAAGTATGAAACTCCTACCTTGAGACAAAGTGGTTGACTGAATTCTTAGCCACTTTCACAGCTAAGTGTTTGACTAATTGATATGGGAGCTACCTAGGTGGGAATTTTGGACTGTGCTGAAGGTTTCCCCAGACAGTTCCTGCCATTCCCAGACTAATCTGTGTTTCAGTGTGTTGATAACCAACATGGGCAGAGAATATGGACCTTCTGGGGACTCTCCAGCTGGTTCATCTTGGAAAACTGGTGAAACTGCATATAAATACTCTTTAGCCCACAAACTCTAAGCTCTCATGCTGTACATTCATGGACCACATTCGCCCTCCTTATGAATAGATACTGATGATAGCTACAAATGATATGAAAGATAGCTATACATGTCAATATCTCAGAGGAAAGTATCTTCATTGAAATATCACGATCTTCTCCATTCTATCTATGAAAACTGTATAGATTTGGCACATAGAAAAGGATTTCTATCATGAAGATTTTTCTCCATAGCACAGTGACCTTATTTTCCTGTTTTCTTGACAAACTCAACATTCCCCAGGCACATGCTCTGTTTACCTTCTGGCAAGTCACTACATGTTTACCACACTGGGGACTATAAGTGCTAAAGATAGTTCTAGTGAGTTTTATTCGCATTTTTGTAGATTTTTTTTTAAATTTAAGTTCAGAGGTTATCTTTACATTTCCTGAATTATTGATAAGTCCTTTTTCTTTAGTAGGTGAACTTCACCTATAAATGGAAAGAGACAAAGGAAACAGGATATGCCATTTGTACCTTTAGCTGAATCCTAAGTTACAGGGAAACCTGTGATGGAAGAGACATCCTGTAATGATACAGTAGTGTCTTAGATCTGTTGGCACTGTATAGCAAGCTGTAGAAGATTAAATTATCTCACACTGGCTTTCACCAAAAAAGGGTAAAGACTGCCAGAAGACAATCATAAAAATGGCAACAAAATAGTGAGAAGATTAAATGACTCCCTTTCAGAACTAGGGATATTTGAGTTCTTTTTTGCGGCTCTGACACAAATGTGGTATTAAGTAAATCACTTGAAGTCATAGTCAAGCTCTGAGGCCTATTCTGTTTCTAAGTGATGTTGGAAGTGCTCAAACTCTGGGCATCCCAGATCTCATTGTGGTGTCACATGCAAAGAGGTCCTCCTGTGAACCTGGAGTACCTGAGCCAGTAGGCATGCCTGGAAGTAGCATATAGAATTGATTTCCAGGCAAAATGCAGGGCAGCGACTGCTTTTTGTAAAAACATTCTGCTGTTTTGGCCATGGTCTTGCTGCCAAACTCCTACTCCCCTTACATAGAAGCTAAAAGTTTAAAAAGCACCCTAGAAACATGAATGCTATTCTCATATTGAGGAGAGGAATTGGTACTTCTTTTATATTCAATGAATTTAGATCCAAATGGGATCAGAAATGCTGAGACAATGTTTGTGACACCTGTATAAATTGAGGATGTTCATACTACAGCTTCCAAGTGTGAAATTCACCTGTGGCTCACAACCAGCTGCCAGTCAGAGTTGCAGGGGGTACTGCCACTGTCAAACACTGTTGTGCAGAGCTCCTCCTGAAGCTGTGTGCCTGCAATCTTTCTTCCAAAAATACAGAGAGCACAGATGTGAACATGACTCTCCACTCAACAGTGAGGCATTGGTGATGGCATGTGGCAGGAGTAGGCTTGTCTGGAGAGTGACCCCATAAGCTGCTGTTAGGCATGGCTTCAGAACAGCAGCTGGAGGGAGGCAGACTGCCAAATGCATACAGTGGGGTACTGCCAGAAATACTGTTTCATAGGCTGCCTAGTAACTAGTGACATAAAAAGACTTCATATTGCTGGAACAGAACTAGTTCTTTACCAAGAGCTATTCTTAGGTGTGCTTTTAGTGTTTCAGCCATGCCCTCACAGAAAGCTTCTTGATGCCTCATTCAGGCTCACTCATCTTCCTCCAAACTCATAGCAGCAACCTCTGGAAAGGCAATATCACATGTGGTGTGTGTTTATCCTGTGTCAAGGGTGCTCCATGCTCCAACCAATGTTCATCTCTGTGTTATGGAAAAGGAAATTCTGGGGCCAATCTCAGGCTCTACAGTTCATCCCCATTTTTGTGCATTGAGAGCTTTAGGCATTGGCAAACATCCATCTGCAGCATTTATACAACATTAACAAGAACATGTCTCTCCTTTGATGCTATGCTGGAGAAGATGAATCTTAGACACTTTTTGTTCTTGAGGTAACAGCTGAAGAGTGACCATATATTGGTCCTTAATTCTCAGAGCTTGTTGTCTTTCATTCAATGTACTGTTAGCACTCAATAAATAATAAATAACTGCTATGTTGGTGTCTCTTTAATAAGCTGAGCCTATAGTCCCCATGTGCAGTAGCTATGCATGCACATCTCCATATGCAATATTAATGGGTACATTGTGTAACTGTATAATGGAGTGTCAAGGAGTCTTTGGAACTCTTGCCTGAGTGAGGATTTGGATGGAATACGATCAGTAGTGTTTGGTCCTGGATGCATACAAGTAAATTGATCAATAGTACAGACACCATTTTCTATTTGCCTGATAAATAAGTTCAGCCTTTAACAATCTGAGATTCCCACATGATTCTTGTTCACTGCTTTGGATAAACACAAGCTGAATGACGATAGCAGCAAAGACTGGGCTAAAAATGCCCACAATGACAAGGTCCCAGCTGAAAAACTGATAGCTCCCAGGGAGACCCCAAATGGTGCATGCACAATTCTCACTGAACAGAGCAACAGCTCTATTTCCATATTTCTACTAACTGACTTAGAAGAGGAGGGAGGCACATTGTCAGACTCCTTCAGCCACCATCACAAGGGGAGGAAAACGTCATAGATGCTCAGTGCATTGCTGGAAGCCATGCTGCACACACACATAGCAGAGTTTGGTTTTCTGATACTTCTTGGAAGCATCTGCTTTCTCTTCTCTTTAGTGTGCTGCTTCATGGACTGTTCACCCCCAAGCCCTTGTGAAATATGCACATGCAGATGCAGGGCATAGGAGGGAGAAAGAGAAGAGTTAGCTGCATCTTACTAAAGCATCAGAGGAAGAAAGGGAATCAAAGATGGATTTGGGAGGTCACGGAAGAGAGAGAGAGGAGATGCAAGATGTTGGAAGATGTGCCATATGATAGAGGCTGAATGAGGGGAAGGAGTATGTGGAAAGGACAAAGAGAAACTGGAGGGGGAGTATGGAAGGAAAGAACACAGAAAAAGGAGTGAATGGTGAGATAGAAATGGAGAACAGTAAGGGGGGCACAGATGAGAAAAATAGAAGAGAGCTAAAGTATCTTTTAGGGAGAGCCTAGACAAAAAGATTTTTAAATTAAGGGTTTTAAAAATTAAGTCATCAAAGCAATCAGGGTTTGATTTCTTTTGTTTGTTTGTTGTAATGAAGAGAGCAAGCTAGAGGGGCTGACCAGCATTTAGAATTTTTCTGATTCTTGAAGATGCTAATTTCTCTGGAGATTTTAGTCAATTCCAGTCATGGGCTGATCACTGTATCCATACTGCATTGTTTTCTGCTCTTGTTTTTCCTACAGCAGAGATTAGTAATGCAGGTTTTTCTTCCAGGTGGTTATTGCTTTTTTGGTTTGTTTTATTTTTAACAACAGATCTTAATTTTCTTGCAAGGGACTAGGAAAGTTTTTGTAGCTGTAGTGTTGAGAATAAGTATTTTGTGGATCCTTCAGAGCCAGAAATCTACTGTAGCATGATTATAGGACACAACTTCACAGCTCGGTAGTTCCTTCTAGTTCTGTATTCCCATGATGCTGTAGAAGCCTAATAAACTAAAATCTTAGTTTTGAAAATTTTTAAGACTTCAACTAATGCCCCTTCAGAAAAGCCCTCTAGTATAAACTTTAAGAACATGCTTCAGTTTCTTTGAAGTCAATAGAATTAGAAAAGCTATGCTGAAAAGAGATAAAGGATTTGTTTTGTTGAGAATGCGGGGATATCCTTAAAACAATTTTCAGTACAAATCTTTGTATAGATACTGTTCTTTTGAAAGAAATGGATGGAATCAATTTAACAAAATAGTCAAATCTAAATTAACTTGAGGCTCTTTCATACTGGAATAAAGGAGTACACATGAACAGTCCCTGTTGTAATTCTCGCTATTCCTTATTTTGGTACAAATCTGTGTTTCATGCAGGCCTTTTATAGTTTGCTGTAGGCACATTATTCTGAACGAGGCTAACTTCTTACAGATGGACATAATATACTTTGTTTCCTTCACAGGTGAACATGTTTCCAAACAGCAGACCTCAGTCTCAGAGAAGCTTCTTGACATTGCCATGCTTCGTATTAGTTGAGGTAAGAAAATTGCTAAGCTCATGGGTGTATTTTTAAGGAAAATACCCTCAGAGAAACTCGTTGAGAGCAGCC
Organism: Galbula dea; assembly: GCA_013399015.1. Classification (NCBI taxonomy): domain Eukaryota; kingdom Metazoa; phylum Chordata; class Aves; order Piciformes; family Galbulidae; genus Galbula; species Galbula dea. The sequence goes on along the minus strand of VWZX01004488.1, from coordinate 2,373,595 downwards.
CCGTGGAGAAGGACTTGGGGGTCATGATAGAGGAAAAGTTGGATGTGAGCCAGCAATGTATACTCGCAACCCAGAAAGCCAGCCATATGCTGGGCTTCATCAGAAGAGACATGACCAGCAGGTCTAGGGAGGTGATTCTGCCTCTCTACTCTGCCCTCATGAGGCCCCACCTGGAGTACTGTGCCCAGTTCTGGGGTCCTCAGCATAAGAAAGATGTGGACCTGTTAGAGCAGGTCAAGAGGAGGGCCAGAAAGATGATCAGAGGACTAGAGCACCTCACCAAAAGGATAGGCTAAGAGAGTTGGAATTTGGGGTGATCTCATTGCAGCCTTTCAGTACCTAACAGGGGACTACAGGTTAGAAGGGGAGAGATTTTTCAGCTGGTGCAATAGGACAAGGGGGAATGGATATAAACTGAAGGAGGGGAGATTTATACTGTAAATTAGAAGGAGGTTTTTTACCCAGAGGGTGTTGAGGCACTGGAACAGGTTGCCCAGAGAGGTTGTGGCTGCTCTATCCCTGGCAGTGTTCAAGGCCAGACTGGATACAGCCCTGGGCAACCTGGTCTAGTGAGTGGCATCCCTGCCCGTGGCAGAGGGGTTGGAACTGCATGATCTTTACTGTTCCTTCCAACCTGAGCCATTCTGTGATTCTGTTATTCTATGACTTCTTAACAGAGAGCTCTGAACTGTGCTTAACTACACAGAAAGTCTTTGTCCCTTTTTAGTTTTTATTGGGGATATCTTATGTAGCAATAGAGCAATGTCTTTCTTCGTGCTTCTCAGGAGATCCTGGCTGACAACTATCTCTGCTTTGTTTATATACTCTGTGGAGCTCTTTATGCAATTTATTCTCCAATGAATTATGATCTTTGTCATAGCCAGGCATCAAGATGACTCAAGCAATTTACAGCTGGTTCAACAGCAGGAGGTCAATCTTAGGTTTTCGTTCTACCCTCTGGGTTCTAAGGATTTACTTTCTGCCTAAAGAGGACATTATTTATAATCTCTCCCTTGTGTAATTTTCTCAGGCTGCTACTTTCTTATCTTTTTTTTTTTTTCTATTTCCAGTACCTAAGTAGTTTGTCAACAGTCTTAAAAATAGGCCAGTAAAGCATTTAGTATAGCATGCAGAAACTTGTTTCACGTGAATGACTGAAGTGCAGTTATATGAATTTGTGGTGATTCTGGAAAACCCAAAAGGAAGTGTGTAAAAAACATTACACATCTCCCATAAAATAGCCAGCCTGCAAAATCTCAACTTATCAAACCAATGTTATTTGAATTTATAACTCTCAAAATATATCTTTCAATCTAGAGTTTTTATATTATTTTTTTATTTCTGTGGTAGACCTTAAAGATATTCCACTGAAGTCAAACACTAGATACATTTACTGGAGTCTGCTCTTAGATGAATAGAGTGTGCTTTCAGCCTCTAACAAGAATATTTGTTGGTTTTCATTTATTTGGGTATTTATTCCCATTCCAAGACTTTAGTCCTCTTTAGATATGGAATAAGATGCCTGATAATTATTTTCTTCAATGTGAAATGAAACAGCACATGAACAGGGAAATGCAATATTAAAATATCATGCAGATTTGTTTCAAATAATAGTTACCTGTTGTTGATGTGGTGCTTGGGGGCATGGTTTAGTGACCATGGTAGTGTCGTGTGCATGGTTGGACTTGATGATCTCAGAGGTCTTTACCAACTATAATGATCCTATGATTCTACGATTTTCTCCATGATTTAGCTCCTAAGGCTCTGTATGGACACTTGGATGAAAAATGTAGGTCCTGAAGGGAATTATGGAAAGTATAAGGATTATGATAGCAGATCTACCATAATAATAATAGCAACAAACCCAACAATAATTTAAAAATATATTCAGATGGGGATTTTTTATTATTGTTGTAGGGGTTTTTCATGTTGTAAGAAAATGAAACGTGTTTTAGAGCAAGGCAGTGCTTTAAATGCCATAGGTAAATGTAAAATACCAGGAAAGGATCAAATACACAGGTTTTTGATGGAAATGAAGTTATACAGAGATTTAATAGGAAAAATACAGTAAATACATAAATTGCAGCTGAAAACCTTACTCCAAAGCTTTCAATGACTTTGACTGTCATTGGCTTGCTGCTTGTTGGAAGGTTGTTCCTTCAGTTATAAGTAGCCCTTTGACTGATTTTCATTTAGGGAAAAAGTATTTTTAACTGTCCTGCCTATTTCTTGGAGCATCTGAATTGGGGAAGGTGACTGGTTTTTTCCAGTCTTTCACCCCATTAATTACTCCTGGCTTATGACATCAGATACAAATACAATCCTGACAAGTGGCACAAAGAAGTTTCTTTGAGGAAGTACATGAGCTTTGAACTAGGGAGTGAGTTGCTTAGGCAGTCTTCAACATTAAATTTGTCTAGGACATTATAGAGATTATCTTACAGAGCAATTGTCATGACTGACTGTCCTCTGACCCCATTCTAATTCAGAAAAAAAAATTGATCCTTTAAAATTCTTGCTGAATTATCAATCATTTGACAAAGAGCATGGAGAGAAAGATATCTCTAGAAACAGCATGAGAGTCTCCCATTCTACTAGATTCTTCTCTTCCTTTGTGAAGATAGAAAAGTTTACTTGCTTAGAATCTGAACTTTGTGAATTATTAATTTATTCATTAGCCTACATTTACTGCACTGTTCATTTAAGTAGCTTTTGGATAGGAATTGCCTTAAATGAAAGTAACTCTTTCACAGTTCCTTTCAGTTGCTAATATCTGTAATTCATTTTAGTGATGCTTTACAATGAAAAATCTATGTGCCAAAATACATATCTGTTCCATCATTGCTAGACAGGAGTAGCCCACTGTTAGAAGCAGTCCCTAGGGGCACTCTGGCTATCTGTCTAGTATACTACTTTCAAGAACAGCAACACATTTTATTTGACAGTGCCCTGAAAAATTAAACTTCCAACCATATCTAAAAGAATGATAAACATTCAGAGAGAAGAGGATTCCAACACTAATCATTCACTGAAAGCAATGCAAATGAGAAAGAACTGACACCGATGAAAAGCTCTGATTGTGGTAACGAAACTTTTTAATGTCGTCTTCTGACAAGGCAAGCATTGGAAAGCTGCATCTTCTCTGAAATAGATAAAGCATAGTAATTCAATAAATGCCCTTTATTTCTAAGGTAATCTTCCCAAGCAATTTCTGAGCTTAACTCTCATAAACCAGTAACACTCTAGTATGCATTTTTACTGTAGCAGATAATTGTTTAAGGACTTGCATATGAGCAAGTAAACATCCTGCCTATAAAGGTTGTGTCAGTCACGCAATGCAGAAATGAGCTGCCTCCTACTCTTTGTTCATCTTCACGTGTTGGTACTGAACTCAATTGTAGTAGCCAATAACATGAGGTAGGCACAGCTTCTCCTGCTTTTCATAAAGCCTGTTTCAGTGGTGAGAAATAGATCAAAGCACAGAAAAGCAGGAAGAGAAGATGCCAATGACAGAAGGATCCAAGGGAGCTATAATCTGAGGGAAATAAATCCATGAATTTTTCTGGAATTGTCTTAAAGTCTGAAGAGGTTTCCAGTTTTTTTTGCTTTTCTTTCTGATTCAATGACTTTTCCAGCCCTGACCATGACAGATGTAGGGAGAAAAAAATCCTGGCATCCAGTGAATGTGTTTTCATTTACCTCTCTCACCAGTGCTCCTAGAAAAAAGGGCTGGATCATCATGAACTCTGTACTTGCTGGATATAAGCAAGGGGTTGAACTTTCCTTACTCTGTGGGGTATTTTTGGTCTGTTCAGAAATATTTTTAGGCAGTGGAAAACTTTTCTAAGAACTTGTATAGCATAGCCATCCCAATTATTTTGTTACCTTTATTACTCGGTGTTTCTTTAAAACCGATATTTTTCTTGAAAACTGAAATGAAAAGATTATGTAAAGTATCTATTCATTACATAGAACTAGTAAGATACAGCTACTGGTGCAGGACTAAATCGCTGTTTATGAACAGCAAGGAAAATTTCTTCTTCCAAGATTTTTTCTGTCTTTGGGAAAGATTATATGACAAAAGCTGCTCTGTGTCCCTATTTTCATTACCCTTTTTTCTGGAGCTGCTAGCTGCAAGATCATTGTAAGACAGTTGTGGTATTAAGTTGAGAGTACATGACTAAAACCTGTGTGGATGATGTGCATTTCTAGAGTCATACATAATATACCATATATGGTTTTCCTGAACTTATTGTTGCCTTTCGCTATGTAACTAATGCAGGGTCAGCTGGGACAAATCTGATATTGTTCCCATTTCTGTAGGGTGACTTCTATTTTTTTTCCTAACTGAAATTTGGAATGTTCCTAATGGAATTAAACACTGGACATCAGGATGCCTAATAAGCTAAATAATTCACTTAAATCCAATTTGAATACTGTCCTGGTTACTGTAGAAGCAGTATTCAGCGTACTGGGTATTGGCATTGCTCTGTGAAGAAAAGGTTTATGCCATAAAATTTATGTGTCCTAAGATGGTTATATCTTTTCAGCAACTGCCCACTCCCTTTCCCAAAAATTAATTTTTGTGCCATCTTAGTGACAATCTGGTTCTGCAGCCCTTATGTTCTGTACTCAGATCTCCTACTAATTTTACCTTCTCTAAATCAACAGAATTCTTGTGGGGGGAATGACCAAACACTAAAAATATTTTAATGTCTGTTTCTGAGGTAGGTGTACTTCGTATTTACTGCTTTACCACACAACAGGCAGTTCAATGTAAATGAGCCTTATATGCTTTAAAGAATGATAGTTTCTGGCAATGTGATGAGTCTAAAAGCTGCATGATGCTCTAAAGCCATAGGAGTAAATTCACTAGGCAGTGATAAGAGATAAGAGATACTGATCTTAGTTCTGGCAGGTATCAATTAATCCTCTCTCAAAATGAATCTTGAAGCTATTTTGTACTCCTTGATTCTGTCCCAGTGATATGGCCTTAGCTCTCTACCACCCGCCAGAGCTCTGAAGAGCCAGGCTGCCTATGCTTAATTCTTAATGCTCTCTTCATATTGTCCTGCTGTCACAACAATGTACTGGCTGCCTGTATGAGCTGTTAAGCTGCTACCTTTTAATCCTTTTGCTCTGTCAGGAGCCTACAGAATCCTCCACTTACTGCATTTTCCCACAAGAAACTTGGAATTTCAACTTCTGATGTTCCTGCCAATATTGCAAATGTACCCTTGCACAAATCTCTCTCTCCCCACTTTTCCTTCTTTTACCATTTTTTCCCACATGACCACATGCCACTTCTTTCTTTTAGTAGTCAGTTGCCTGGAGTTAAGATGGCTACCTGGATGAATAAGGCATCAAATGAGTAAAGATTTCCAAAAGCAGTGATAAAAGTAAAGAGTTGTTTTATTAATTTAACAACCATGTATTTATTATTATTATGGCTCTTTTCCTTTCCAGCTGCTCCTTGCAGATCAGATTCACTTTTCAAACCAGCAAAGGCTGTTGCTTTGACTTTCAGAAGTGACTTTTCAATTAAGTTATTTCCTTACTTGCTGCCTTCCTGAGTCTTCTTCTAATGCTTGACAGCACACTTTTTGCCTGGATGTTAGGAAAAAAGCTCTTCGCTCAGATGGTGGTTGAGCACTAGAATAGACTCCCCAGGGAAGTTGTCATGACGTCAAGCCTCACAGAATCACAGAATGTTAGGAGTTGGAAGGGACTTCGAAAGATCATCTAGTCCAACCCCCCTGCCACAGCAGGATTCCCTAGACCAGGTCACACAGAAACGTGTCCAGATGGATTTTGAATATCTCCGTAGAAAGAAGCTCCACAGCCTCTCTGGGCAGTCTGTGCCAGTGCTCCGACACCCTCACTGTGATAAAAGTTTTTCCTGTATTGACATAGAACCTCCTATGCTTCAGCTTACAGCCACTGCCCCTTGTCTTGTCACTGGGCTTCACTGAGAAGAGCCTGACCCCATCCTCCCGACGCCCACCCTTCACATATTTAAAAACACAGATTAGGTCACCCCTTAGTCTCCTCCAAGCTAAAGAGACCCAGCTCCCTCAGCCTTTCCTCATAAGGAAGATGTTCCACCCCCTTCATCATCTCTGTGGCTCTGTGCTGGACTCTTTCAAGCAGTCCCCTATCCTTCTTCAGCTGAGGTGCCCAGAACTGAACACAATATTCCAGATGAGACCTCACCAGGGTAGAGTAAAGGGGGAGAAGAACCTCTCTTGACTTACTAACCTCACCCCTTCTAATCCACCCCAGAATCCCCCTGGCCCTCCTGGCCACAAGGGCACACTGCTGGCTCATGGTCATCCTTCCATCCACCAGGACCCCCAGGTCCCTTTCCCCTTCACTGCTCTCCAACAGGTCAATCCACAACCTATACTGATACACGGGGTTGGTCTTTCCCAGAATTCAAGAAGCATCTAGATAATGCTCTTAGACACATTGTGTGAGGTTTGGGGTTGTCCTGTGAATAGATGGGAGTTGGACTTGATGATTCTGATGAGTGCCTTCCAACTCAGGACATTGTACAATCCTATGTGTATAGGACTGTCCCTTTAGAAAAGGGAAAATAATAGATATGTTTGTTACTGCCAGTGCAGGTAAGTGAGTGGGCAGTTTCACTTTGTACCAATTCATTATTGGTATATTTAGAGGAATAATGATTTTGGTTTTAGACATGAATTACAATAATGAAGTGAATTACATTAACTGCAGTGAATCACCATTAGAATGGATTACAATCATTAAGATTGCAAATCTATGGGTTGGAGTAAATTGGAACTAATTCACAGAATCACAGAAAAAACGAGGTTTGAGAGAACTCCTGGCAACCCTGTAATCCACCCATGTGTTAAGAGCTGACTTCAGTTTTAGGTCATGTTCCTCAGAGCCTTGTCAGTGAAGTTTTCAATATCTCCAAGGATAGAGATACCTTGATATGAGGAAAGTATCTAAAGAGTGATGGATGGAAATGGATATTTCCTGCAATAATTGTTTTGTAGGAATTCAGCCATTTGGTGAAATGTGCTTAATAACTTAGTGTGAGCAGGCCAAATGCCTTAGGTACATGGTGTCCCTCTGGCATCCCTCTGTTTTAACCTACAAAGAATTGTATGCAGTAGTACTTCTTAATTTAATATAGAAAGCAGTTTTAATGAGATTAATTATCTTATTGATGTAAACACTGACTAGGCAACTAATGTGCTGTGATTGCTACTCATTATACTGAACTCAATCATTTCATTGTTGTCTTCTCCTCCTCCTCATTTGTTTTGTCTCCATCTGCTCACTCTCTCATGTACTTGCACTGCATTGTATGAGGTGCCCAAGCTTACTGGGGCAAAATGTTGTCTTCTATGGAAATAGGGTCTAGCTCTACATAATGCTGCAATATGAATGCAATACTAATGCTTATGCTGCTACTAATTTGACTTTTTTCTCCTTGTGTAACTCTTGAAAAGTATAATTTCTATTTTGGAGCTAGTTTAGCTATGTACAAGTGAAGGTTATGAATAAAACTGATCACCTCCCAACAGAGCCCTTTAAAAGAAGGGTGCTATTCATCAAAGTTTGTTTCATTATTGTTGCAAGTGGTATCACCAGAGGCTGGTATTTCTTAGGATGGAATGAATGACATTTTCAGAGGATTCATCCTACCTTAATGTAGTAGATTTTAGTCACCTACTGGAGTTGCCTCTCAGTGAACTACATACTAAGACCATATGAAAAGCTTAGATTTGGTGCCTAACTTTTCTGAATCATATGGAAAGTGTTGTGGGCAAGCGCTCATTTCTGATTCTGTGTCCAAATGCTGAAAAACTATTTTTCTCTTCCATTATGATGGAAGCATAAATTTTAGCATCAAATGCTCTGAGCTTTAGGACTTAAATCACTGCATATCATTAAACAATTAAAATGTCCTTTTAGTTATATCTTCACAATATCTGTTATTAAATATAGAGGAGAGACCATTGTATATTATATCACAGAATTCTGTGATTCTGTGATATTGGCAGAGTAAACCTTGCATCAAATAACTAAGAAATAGATAATGTTCTAAAATTTGTATGCAGGTAAATTTTTCTTCTGCTGTTTGACAGATTAGGAGGCTTTTCCTGATTTTCTTCATGGATAAAGCCAGGAGGTCTTTAAAGATTTTAGTTCATTCTGTCTCTTCCCTGCTGCTGTGCCATCAATACAGGAACAATATTCCCTTCAGCAAGGGCTGGTTTAATGTAGTAGCATGGACATGTAACAAGGAAACAGCCATGGGGTTTCCAGCTGCTGTCACTGATAAAGCATGAAAGAGGTAAACATAAATGTAAAATAGGATAATTTGATATAAATTCTTATTTTCTTCCCATTGAGAAGGCATTGTTGGGTTGCCTTTGTTTCTTTACTGTCTTTTGCTATAGCAATGTTTTATAACTAGAAAATATTGAAAGAAAGTGGTGATGTGAGCACATGAAAGGTTACTGAATTTGGTTTGGAACTGGAAATATCTCCTTGCAGTGAAGGTCATGATTTCAAAGTATTGCAAACAGCTCAGCTAAGGTTTCTCTTTGTCTGCCCTGCTCTACATTGTGTCTGTTGAGCTGTTATTTTACTTAAAATTAGGTAGCAAATAAAAAGAACAAGATAAATCTATGAGTACTATCAGGGAATTCTTGCTCTGATACCAGTGGCACTATACCCAAGAAAGTGAGTTTCAAAACCAGCCATCACCTGAGTTTCAACTGACAATTTTACCAACAGCCTTCCGAAACAAAAATTGTTGCTTCTTGGCTTTTCTCTGTCATTCTGCTGTCATTGCATATCAGTGATATAAATCAGCAGGGAATACTGTGATTGCAGAATATATTTATGTGGCTGCATTAGTCAGTGGGGATTATGTTCTTGTGCTTCTGTTTGTTTGATTTAATATGTTTGCATACTCAACTATGCAGCCAGTAAGCATCATGTTATAAACATCATAACAAAAAGTATAGTTCTGGGTTTACTTGATCATTTAACAGCATATTCATGAAAGCAAGCCACTGGTGTGCAGCCATGTTTGTAAAGTATCTCTACAACAATGGGAATTTGTTTCTGAGTATAAATTAAAGCAATATTTGGTATTGATTTTGTAATATTCTAAGCATCTTGTGGAGCTTGGACCTGCCTTACCTAAGTATTTCTAGCCTTCATTATTATACCAGACAGTAGTCTACATAGTGCAACAGTCAACTTCTATGAAGAGAACAGTAACAAGCATCAAGTGCACGTATGTTTTTCAACTGATGCAAGTCAAGTACAAGCTCATTCAGATTTTAACTTTATCTGTTGCAAGAAATCAAGCCCTTCAGACTTGTTCTAAGGAAAAAAAAAATCTTCAAAATGGGGTTGAGAAAGGATGTCAGTGGCAGAGCAGACCTTACCTATATAAAAATAAATATACAGTTCATAATTAGTTTCACAAGTAGTCATAATTTTAATGAGCTTTCAAAGAAAAAAATTATTAAAATTTTTATTTACCTTCTGCTTTAATGTTTTTTGGCATCTGATCATCTACTCTGTAATTATGTCCCTTGCTATTCAATAAGGTGACCTGGCTACTTTTCTCACCTAGTGATCTTTACTCTAAAAACTGGAGGTTGGACAAAGGGAATAATTAATTCCCTTAATTCATCAGTGAAGCATCAAGTTGACAATCAATAAATTTGGCTATGAAACACCATTTTTTGAAAAGAGAAACAGAGCCTGACATTTTCATGTTTTAGTTTTTTTCTTCAGTGACCTGACTTAGATCACACTGAGCTGACTCTGAGTTGACTACTAATGACACTGATTTTAAAACTTCTCTTTGACTAAAATCCTGTATTCTCTGGTTTGTAACTCTCTGAAATGGCCAGTCCACCTGTAGGACTTGAAGCATGGGCACTAGATTGAGCCAAATAATGCAAGTGAATAGTGTATAATAGATTTATTCTGGCTTGTTGCACACCATCTTTTTAAACAATTGAAAGATGCATATTAGAGCCTAAATAGTGTCACTGTTGTAGGATAAGAGGAAAGCATAAAGACAAACTCTTTTCATTGTAATGTCCCTTAACAATTCCTTTAATAGTCTTACGCTTCATTTAATGGCAGCCAATATATACTTGCTAGCATTTGTGTATCAGCAGAACAGACTGAGCACTCAGGATACAGATGTATTCCTCTACCACCAGAAATGTTATCAATCTTGTTCAGCCTGAACAAGGAAGCCCAAGGGCATTTATTAATATTGTTTATCTACCTCATGGTGGGGAGTAGAAAAGGGACAGTGATTCTTCTCTCCAAGTTCCCAGTGACAGGAGGAGAGGCAGCAGCCCCATGATAGAACACAGAAAATTCCAGCTTAATACAAGGAAAAAATGTTTTACATTTTATGTTTTACAGTGGTTGGACACTGGCACAGGTTGTCTAGGGTGTTTGTGAAACCTCCATCCTTTGAGATACTAGACACTTGACTGGGCTGAGCAACCTGATCTAATGGGACCTGTGCTGAGCAGGTGGCTGGACTATGTGACCTATGGAGATTCCTTCCAAAATCTATGGTCCATAATCCTTCAGAGACTTTGACAGAAGCTTCAAGAAAGCTTTGCAAAAACAGTCCTCTAATTCCTATATGCAATAGCTCCACTAGTATTTCTATAAATAGAAGTTAGCTTGCATTAGCAAAATGCAGGAGTATTTTATTAGCTGGGTAGCAGAAAACAGTGAATTTTCCCCAGTGCCAGTTTTTGATAAAAATATTCCACTGCTGTTTCTCTGGGGCATCCGTTCAAATAGAACTGAAGAGCGGAATCTAGTGCTCATTGCAGTCCTGCTATTAACTTTAGACTTTGGATCAGGCCTTGTATCCTGCAATAGGGGTGTTTGTATGCAGTCTCCAGGATGAAATTGAGATTTTTTTGCATAATAGATATTGGACTGCACTAAAGAAATAGGGGAATAAACTCTGTGCTAGGCAGAATTCACCACAAGATGTCTCATGCCTCACTACGTTTTGGTTTTTTTTCACAAAAGTAGGGAGCTATCCAGCCAAACCTAGGTAGTGCAATGGGAATGAGATGATTTATATTCTTCTGGGGAGTATGTTAAGAATACATAAAAATAGACTGGATGTGGAATCCAGGCGTGAAAACTGTGCTCTTCAAGGGCTAATTACAAATAAGTGCACAATATGAATATGAACAAAATTCTCTAGAATTGGGAGGAAAACGAACAGTTAAAGCCAAAGTACACTAGAGTTAGGAAACAGGGCAATCAAATCTCATTTGTTATTTCTAACCGCCTTTATTATGCAAGCCAAGAAGAATCCTTCAGGCTAAGGTGTCTCTTTAAAGACTGTTACTTGGCCATATAAGATTTTGGGGTGGGGGGAAAGTATCTTTAAGTAACCTTTTATCTTTGTAACTTGGCATTGGAATTCAGGTTAGAGCCTGCATATGGGTGAATCTGTACGAACATTGTGCACAGTAGTCTGTTCTGAAGTGCATGTGTTATATATGTATTTTTAAGTGGAACTCTTGTGTTCACGTGTGTACGATTTCTCCCTGCACTGTAGCAGACTCTCTTCTTACTCCTGGATTTTACTTGGGCGAGGTAGCTTCGCGCCCAGCTACCCACTGTTTTACAGCTGTTAAAGGAAACCTTTAAACGTTAACTGCTTTAATTACCTATGCAAACACAAAAGAGTGCGTATTTCCATTCTGAGGCCTTCACCACCCCAGCAAATACCGGCGGTCCGTCTGCCTGCTCGGCCCCGTCCGAGCTGTGGTTGTTGGCGGGGCCGGAGCCGAGGCCGTGCTGTGCGTTGCCGAGCGCCCGTCGCTGCCCGGCGGCACCGTGCGGGGGCCGGGGCGGCGGGCAGCTCCGGGAGCATCCCTGCCCATGCACGCCCCTCACACCGGTGTGTGTGTCCGTGGAGGGAGAGGGACCCCGCAGCAGGCGGGGAAAGGTTCGCTTACTAATCGCGGTCGTGGGGCCATGCTACGGGAGCTGTCCCGGGGAACCTTCAGCTTCAGAACGGTCTTCGCCCCGGTGTGACATCTCCTCTCCGCCGCCCTCTCCCGGGCCGCGGTCCGGCGTGGGTGCTGCTCCGCGGGCGGGGCGGAGCTGTCCCTTCTCCCGGCCATTCTCCGCCCGCTGCATGAGCCAGCGGCCGCGTGAGAGCCACTACCGGAGCGGCGGGGCGAGCCTCCACCTGCCCTGCCCTGCCTCGCCCTGCCTCGCCCTGCCTCGCCCCGCCTCTGTCTACACCGCGCTCCCCGCCCCGACAGCTCTCCCCGCCCCGCGGGCCTGGCCGCGCTGCTGGCCGCCGCCGATCTGCCTCCTCCCGCGGTGGATGCCGCCGGGGAGCGGGCGGAGCGCGCCGCCAGGGAGGGGGGCTGCCGTGGTCGTCGGAGCCCACGTACATGCGAGTGGCCTCTCTGCTCACCAGCATGCTTTACTTCCAGATGGTGATTATGGCAGGGACCGTGATGCTGGCTTATTATTTCGAGTACACGGACACCTTCACGGTCAACGTGCAAGGCTTCTTCTGCTACGAGGGCGCGTACCGAAAGCCCTACCCGGGCCCGGAGGACCGCAGCGCCGTGCCCCCCGTGCTTCTCTACTCGCTGACCGCAGGCGTGCCTGTGCTGGTGGTAAGCAGGGGCCGCCCGCGATCGCACTCTGGCAACTTGTTGGGCTGGACCGGACCAGGCCGAATCTTGCGGCGGGCCCCGGCTGGGGCCGNCCCGGGGGGCTGCCTCTGGGGTGGGCCTGGCGGCCGCGGACCCTCCGTGCTCCCTGCGCTGCGGGCCTTGGCGGGCAGCGCTGCCGGGCCCCTTCTCCGGCCACTGCCCACCCTACGCCTCTGAAGTTTATTTTTAGCACCGATTTATGTAACTGCCAGTGCCTGTATTGCCAGCCCCGTTCGAGTCCTTTTGGTAGAAACAATCTTTATTTTTCTGGAGTGCGTGTATGTTGCAATTAGATGGGCTAACCTGAGGGAAATCTGCCTGTTAGCAACGCCTTACTAATACTTCACCCTGTACTGATTAGAAAACCCCTCTGTCAGGTGTGAGTTTTTTAGGGTTTTTTTTGGAAAGTAAACTGATACGTGCAAGGAACAGGGAGCAGTTCTGCTTGATTTAATTGTCTCCATAAGTACAGTTACTGATGTGTATGCAAACTAAACCTGTGTGTCTCTAATAGAATATGATCGTCTATCAGTCACCTTTAAATAGGTGTATCTAAAATGAGATTTTGTTGATTTTCTTTGGATTTTTGGGAAAACAGCTGAGGGAAAAGCAGTGAGATATCTTCCCTTCAAGTTGTTGAATGTACTATTTGTGTTGTCAGGTAACGGGAATGTTAGCATCATTCAATAATCCCTGACTGTACTGTGGAGCAAAGAATGAGGGAATGAGATAGGAATATTTAACTACTAGGGATGTATTATATATAGACTTACCAGATGCACGCACAGTTACACATACAGAAACTCCTTGTGAAGAGTTTATTCTAATGAGCTGTAAGCATTGGAATAAAAAAAAAAATACAATAAGGAGAGGCCTCTTAAGGTCATAGTTACTAGTTTCACAGATTAATTCCTTCTCAGGAAAATATAAAACATATGAGAAAAGAAAGCTTCATCAAGGTGATACTATGGTAAACCTAAACACAATTACCTTCTGCATTCTAGCACCATGAGGTCTCGCATTGCATCCAACATAAAACCTCATGGTCAGGCTCTGCCTTAGTATTTGAGACTGTTCTTTTTTTCTAGGGATTGAACTACATCTTGGACAAAACATGTTATGTAGCCTTTAGGTTTAATTTTCCTTTTTAACATCAGTTAACTGACTCTTATTTACCTGTTTGTTTGTTTGCTCTTTTGAATCCTCAAATACCATTGATATTTGAAAGGTGGTTTTGTTATTGTTGGTAATGTTTTTCTGTTGTTTTCATGTGATATTTGTTTTGCTTTTAATTCTGTTTCTTTTGTTTGGCTCAGGAAGTTATAAAGCTTCTGTTAGACGTTCATGATGAGCATCTCTTTTTCCTAATATGTGTCAGCAAAATGGATTGGTAGTTTCCATTCATTTCCTGGGTGCTAGATGATTACGTCAGTGAAATCACCATGACATTTTGGGTTGGCAGTCTTGTAATTAGCGTTTCTAAAAAGCTAATAATAGAATTTAATGATATTTAACTGTGCTTCCTCTCCTAGTCACCAGTCTCTCAGAAAAATGACATGCACTGGGAGGTCAGGGCATGGAAAATGACTTTGCAGGTGCTTCTATTGCACTTTTTATATATATTTCTAAATTTCGTAGTAAATGGAGAATTGAGCCTCTGGGAATGTCCTGACTTCCACAGCATTAGTCTAATCATTAATGTTATTAAATAAAGGCAACATTTTTCAGACTTCAGACAGAATTCTGTTCTCATTCTCCTTGGACATTTGTCCTGGACTTGGTGTTTACATGGGATAGTTGTGCAGAATATGGACACTGCTGTTGCTTTTTCACTGAAAAAAAAGTGATGAATAGTAGGTAATAAGGTAGTATTTCTTCAACAACGTGTAAACTTTTAGCAGTAGTTCGACTTCAGAGATGAATTAGATTGTCTTCTATTTCATTTGTTTGGACATAGATGTTAAATGTAATTTTGTTTTTTTTTCTAGAAATGAAATAAGAATCATGTAACAGAGCCATATTTCTACCTGTAAAGATGCAAACATAGACCAGCAAAGGAAATGGATTTCTTTGAATGAAGTTGTAGTTTTTTCCTTTTTTTTGAAATCACTGTCATGGCATATAGTTTATTAAATACTGTGATTTGTAAAGCTTAAAAAAAACCTTCCTTTTTTTTCCTATTTCTTTCCGTTAGTTTGATGTGTGGGATTAATGCTGTTTCTTAAGTTTTGAGATAGAGCAACAAAGAGTCTTTAACGTTGGTGTTCAGGGTGATTGGGTTTTTTTGAGGGATGGGGCTTGCTGAGCTGGAACTGCAGAATGCTTCAGGGTAGCCCAGGTTCTTTTAATATGACTCAATCAGTGGCTCCACAGCATTGAATTTTAATGAAGTTGCGCTAAAGTTGGACAATAAATGAGTTTTTCCAGTGACTTCATCTTTCCATGTGCCTGCTATTAAAAAAACCCAAACCAAATAAAAAGTACTAGTAGCTGCATCTGTTTTTCTGAGCACCTCATCAGCAATGGATGTCTTTCAGCTGTGAGGCTGTCACATGGCTGCTCATCTAGAACTCCTGTGCCACATCAGAGCTGCAGTAGCAGACTTCAGTGTCAAGCCATTTGGTAGAGCTGAGTGTGTGGTCGCAGGCAGCAACGTGCATGTGCTTAGATGCAAATAATGAGCTGGGTCATTTGACAGGGATATACCTGTGATCTCTGTGTTAATCCTGGAAGCTTTCAGGTTAGTCTTTAAAATGCTACTTCCTACTAATACGTTCCTACAGCCCTAGTGCAGCATTGCTGCCAGGCTTCGATTCCCAAGTCCTTCTCTTTCCTCATTCTGTCTGCCCGCATGCCATCCAAGGACAAATACAGCTAGCTGTCAGGGTTGCAGGTCCTCAGGAGTCTGTTCTGGAATATGGAAGTCCCAGGGCAGGAGTAGACTGCCTGCTCTGCTGTAATGCTAGACCTGCTGGTGCTCTGGTATGGGAAAGGGAAACTGACTGAAGGAAGGTGGTATTGTACTCTGCACTTGGGACTTAACTGGGTTTGTGTATCTACAGTCTTTGGTCTAGTACTTACAAAGTATTAACTAAGTATTTGTTCAGCCCTGAAGTGATCAGGCAGTTGGACTAGATTGTTACAGGTCTCTTTAAACTGAACTCTTTCTACAGTATTTCCTGGGTCATGTAGGAACTAGTAAGAACTCAAATTGTGCTGTTCACTTAAACAGTAATCAGTTTATTGTCTGCTAACAGACATACCTACTTGAAGTCCCTGCAGCTCCATGGTTGCTCAGAGAAGTTGTAGATGCCCGCTTGCTGGAAGTGTTCAGGTTGGATGGGGCTTTGAGCAGCCTGGACTTGTGGAAGATGTTTCTGCACGTGGCAGGGGTGTTGGAACTAGACGATCTTTAAGGGCCCTTCCAACCCAAACCATTCTATGATTCATAAATATAACAGCGATTGTAGGAGACCTGTGGAGGAATCCAGCAGCCATTCTGTGGGAAGATAAGAGCTTCTTCCTTTCCCTTTTTCCACTTGGTTTCCCAGCTTTTGTGGGGGTTCCATGAGATGAAACAGGTTACATTACAACATTGGTTTTCTGTGTTCCGTAGATTATTTCAGAAAGGTGTACACACTGTTTCTTACCTGTTAAATGTGTGTTTTATGAGTTCTTCCACTGGAGAAGTTCTAGGGCCTAAATGTTTGTGTGTGTGCTGAAAACAACTTCAGCTTAACATATAACAAAATATGTGGTCCATTCCAATGTTAAACTATTATTTATGGAAGGTCTCCTAAGTTGTATCTTTAGACACAGGTAAAATAATGCCTTGGGTGAGTAGATGTTTTTGCATAAGGAGTGTTATCAGTAAATGTTCTACAAAATGTAGATGAGTTTGAAATTCCAATTGGAAGAATGTGAAAGCCCAAAGTACAAGATTCTGTGATGGAAAAATGAGACTTCTGCAGAGGCAGTGCCCCCGTGGGCTCTTTTCCTCCCATTTTTCTGTGGTTCGGGGTTGAAAGAGTACTGCTGGCTCTGCACGTCTGTCTTTTTACTGTCTCTAGCATTAATATCCAGAAATCTCTACTATACAGAGGAATTCTCAAAACACTTTTTAAAGTTTTTATCTCTAAGTCAAATGTGAAGGTGACAAGAAATACACTCTTGATTTGATTCTATTCAAATATGTGATAAGTGTAAAAGTGCCAGTTCTTGCTCAGTGCTATTTAAGCCATTTCCCAAAGTGCCAGTTCTTGCTCAGTGGGCTGGTTGCTTTTTTAGACTTGTTGTGACAGATGTAACTTGGGAAATATACGTCAGTCTAATCCTTTAGTTTCCAGTAGAAATGATTTGTAGAACTGTGAGGCTAGTTTCTTCTGTTTTCAGAATCCATAGAGTGATTAGTTCTGCATTATTTCTTTCTGGTAAATCTTAATAATTTTGGCATCTCTAAAATACTATTAACTCTGCTCAAGGATTCTTTTAGTGAGCCCACATGCTAGTATGGATTACTTAAAATATCAAAACTGTTTAAGCAATAATTGGTGTAAAATTCAATGTATTGGACCTAAGATGGACACTGACTGTTGTCTAAAAGCCAGAAGGAGATAATGACACACTTTCATTAAGATGTGTGAACAGTTTTATTATGCAAATGTTGTTTGGTTTTATTTCCAAGTAACAAGCGGATGATTACAGTACTTATTCATAAAGTATACACTGATCTTTTTGCCTAGATGAATTCCTAGCATTTGTATTTTCTCTGTAAACTGGTTAAAGACTACTTTGTTTTTTGGACAATCCTCTTAATATCATCATTGAAAAAAGTACCTCCCATTGAGACATAAAGTATGGTATTGTATTTATTATTTTTTCTAGTAGACTACGTGAATCTTTAAATTGGCACATCCCAAAAAAGGGTCGGATGTAAGAAGATCAGCATTCTGCCTTCAGCTTAGCTTTAGTCAGTAACTTTTTCCTTTCTGATCATTTGATGAAGTAATTTTGAAGCCTGGCAAACAGGACTGTAAAGTGAGATGCAACATCATTGTTCATGTGTTGAAGTTACTGTACTCTGATGCTTTTAAGAGAAAACAAGATGATTCTGTGAATAATGAGGAAGAGAAGCTGCCTTTTGAAGGATCAGCATAGATTTCATAAGTCTTCCTTGGTTCTTCATTGTCTCTGCTGATCTCATTATAGTTCAAGGTCAGAGTACCTCAAGAGTAGTTGAAGAATATGCAAAGACCTGAAGGAGCTGTACCACTTGTTTGCAGCACGTAGATTCAGCTCCTGTGATTGGTCATGCTTCTATCTCACTCTTCCTTTTTTAACCTGCTAGTTCTTGTTTTCCTTCTGGCACCAGTGGTTGTGTGCTGTGGCATCAGGGGCTGATCGGATTTTATCAGACTGAGGTTTCAAAATGTCAAAGTAGCTTTTAGTTAAGCTTTAGCTCACTGAAGCTATTTTACTCAGCTATAACTTAGTGGTGTACATGAAAAAGGGTGCTGGATCGTGATCCAGTTCTGAGACAGCAAAATATTCTGTTACCTGTTTGTTATAACTTAAGGAAAAACATAATCTAGAATTAAAATTCTGAAAAAGAAATACTTCTGGAAATGTCCTCTGTGAATTTGCTGTGCTAGGAATCTGTAAATTTACCTCATAACTGAGAATTCCTGATGATTTTCATTGCTGACAGAAAAGGTACTACCTCTCATCTATTTTAGGTTATTTTTTCTACTTCATGGCTGGCACCAGGTCACTTCTATGGGCACTATGGCACTTTCATGGGTGCTATTGGAAAAAAGTAAAGCACAGAGGCAGAACTGAACTGACTTTCCTGCTCTGCTACTCAAAGTGGCCTCTGTGCATCCTGAAGGAGGCTAAGCTACTCTGTCACTTCTGCCAGAAAGAAATCAAGAAAACTTGATAAATAATGCAAGGATGCACAATCGCCAGCAGCTTTGTGTTACAGGGCAAAAAATTCTAAGAATGTGTAGTGATGTATTCATGTGTTAATTTTTCATGTGCATCTTCAAGAGCAAGTTAGAGGAATTGCCCAGCCAAGTGTTCAATATGTCCTGGTGCTTTTTTTGGGAGCAATAGGCTTTTTTCCTAGGTATGTTGCTGCACTCTCCCAATGCTGTTTTTGAAATGACAAAAGTAGTGCAACAGGAGATTAGAGTTGCACATCCAGACTCATATGAACTCAGTAGACTAAACTTAGCCTCAGAAATCAAATGGAAATGGTTTTACTTGTGTGAGAAACTCTCTAGCTTCTTGGTGTTTGACCAGTTTCAATAATCCTGAGATACCTTTGAATAGCTAAAACTTATTTGTGTCCTTTTCTTGGCACATTTACAGCTGTTAAGACTTTACCTGAAGAAGGAGTTGCCAAAATACTTTTACTCTGTGTCATGTTGTTCTTGAAGGGCCCATTTGGTTTGTCTTCATCAGTCTGTTTCATCCTGTGTTCCTAGCTGCGAGTTCTTCTACTTGATAGTTTCCACCTTCTGTTCTTCTATTCTTTTGGGTTTTTTGAGTTGGGAAGAGGGAGAAAAAATACATGTAAAACTTGCTGCTTTTTTTTATTAATGTGCAAATGCTGGGGACTTTAGAAAGCCACTTTTTTTTTCTTATTTTGGAAGCGTGGAATGCCAGCAGGAGATGTTAAAGCTGAGGGACAATTTATATCATGCTCTCCCTTTGTGAAGGGATAATTGCATTGCAACTTTGCTTAAGAATAAAAAATAAATCACACTATTAAAGTCTGCAATAACTTTGTGTACCAGATGTCAGTATTGGCCTGTTGGGACACATGGCAAGACAAATACATGGTTTGATACTCTGATGCTGTTTTTATCCTAGCATAAAAACGCTAATCCAACAGAGCTGTAACCAGGAGAAACAATAAAAGATTCAGAACCATTGTTGGGGTTTTTTAGGAATTCTTCTTTATCTCTCTTGTCTTCCTCCTTGTGCTGTGATGGCTTACATGAACAGTGCCTGCAGGATTTATGTTTGTACTTCCAATTTAATGTACAATTTCTGCTATGCATGCTATTTACAAACACTAACAATGTCGAGGCCATATGCTTCATCCCTTGATGGGCTCTCTGGAAGTAAAGTGGCAAGCAGATGTGAGCAAAGCAGATAAGGTTCTGTTTGCAACAGCTGAATGCCTGCTTGTCCTATAAATGGTGCACTTATATTTAAGTGAGAAATTGTTAATCCAACCAATCCTACACGATTAGGAATTTGTATGCATTGTTTGTAGTCTAAAATAGTAAGCTTGAAGTAATAATCATGTTCTCAACCAAACAATTCTTGCTCATTGTACATCATGCAGGTTTGAGGAGCTGGCTGTCCATATGATACATCATAAATGACAGACAAAGTAGAATTGTTAATAGCTTTAGCTGTGTTTTTCAGCCTTAAAAATGCTGTGGTGTTTAAAAAGCTTTACAGTGCTCTTTCAGCATCTTTCAGATACCTTGAAGTGAGTGGTGGCCCAGCTTTCATCATAAATGGTTCTTATTTAGCTGTCATGTGGTACCTCATAGATTGCAAACAAAAAGCCTAGTTGAGGAAATACCACTTCTTCAGCATGCAGAATACATGTACATGTGGCATGCTGTTTTAATGAGGACTATCCATTGTAAACATGCTAGTCACAGAATCACAGACTGTTAGGAGTTGGAAGGGACTTTGAAAGATCATCTAGTCTAACTCCCCTGCCAGAGCAGGATTCCCTAGACCAGGTCACGCAGAAACTTGTCCAGGCGGGTTTTGAATATCTCCAGAGAAGGAGACTCCACAACCTCTCTGGGCAGTCTGTGCCAGTGCTCTGGCACCTGAACTGGATAAAAAATTTGTTCTTGTATTCACGCAGAACCTCCTATGCTTCAGCTTACGGCCATTGCCCCTTGGGCTTCACTGAGAAGAGCGTGACCCCATCCTCCTGACACACACCCTTCACATCGTGAAAAGCATAAATGAGGTCACCCCTTAGTCTCCTCTTCTCCAAGCTAAAGAGACCCAGCTCCCTCAGCCTTTCCTCATAAGGAAGATGTTCCAGCCCCTTCATCATCAAGCAGTTCCTATCCTTATTAAACTGAGGTGCCCAGAACTGGACACAGTATTCCAGATGCAGTCTCACCAGGGTAAAGGGGGAGAAGAACCTCTCTCGACCTGCTAACTACACCCCTTCTAATCCACCCCAGAATCTTACTGGCCCTCCTGGCCACAAGAGCACACTGCTGGCTTTAATATTCTCACATAGTACAGGAAACATGGTGTTGGAGAGGTACTAGGAAAGCAAAAGTTTTAGCACTTTCTAGCTGTGATCAACAACATGACTTTGCTGATATCAATTCTATTCAAAATTTGCTTCAAAATTGACTTTTAGTTCCGGATGCTATTTCCTGGGATATGGGACACCATAAAAACCCTTCTGGTTATACTTGGTGAAAAACTAAGTAGGCTGTGGGTTCCACTTCTCTTCGTTCTGGACAACATACGCTGTTTTCTGTGTTTTTGTATGTGTTGTATAAGTGTATCATAATTATCCATTGTATAATTGTTATACATTATATATTTATATGAAAGTTTCATTAACATTATACTTACTAGTGTAGAACCAATTATAAATGCAGTATAGCTATGTTTTAAGGGCTTTTCCTCTTTACAAATGGTCTTTTTCCGTCTCTGCAGGTATTACTTCTTGCCTCTCACCCACATAGGGTTAAGGAGTATGTATGAAGGCATTCTTTGTTAAGTATTAGAATCAGTAAGTGGAACTCAGATTCACACTGTAGTTATTTTGGTTAGTAATAGGGATTTCTGTGACCTGTCCATAGCAATTTAGGGCTCAGACATGACTGAATTAATTCTGCTTAAAGATTTGTTAATCACGGGTCAGCTGAGCTGCAGTAATCAACTGTGTGGAGCTTACAGCCTGTGGGGAGCAAGAGGTGAAGTATTTGAGCTTGACCTGCTTTAATTAAGACTTAGGCCAATATACGTTACCTTTTTGGAATTTACAGAGCGGATGCACAGATTGTCTGTAACATGGCTGTGCTGACAAGCAGGGACCTCACACAGTCAAACTGCTCTTGGCTGATGTGAGAAGTCTAACATCCTAATTTGCAGAAGTGCATGGCTCTGTGTGTAAGTTAATCTCCACATGGAACAATGTGTGGATATGACTTGAGTTTTAGCTTGTACTCAGTAGTAGTTTGATCATGCTTATACAGATTGAGCTTGGTGTTTCTCCACTGCTTAGTTTCTGCCTCTGCTGTTCTGTAGGGGAGTGTCCGTGGACCTTTTGGATAGTTTTTAGGTTCTGTCATGAGGCCAGGCTTGAAGTGCTGCTGTCATGCATTCAAACTGCACAGATTTGTCTGTGTCCAAGAGGCCTGAGGGAGGAGTGAGGACCTTGCACAGTGTTGTACTGTAGGCCACAAGCATGCTTATGTAAATGGTGGTGATGACAGTGTGGCTGTCACAATGGTCCTCTTTGCCAAGTGCTCATGCTTTTTTAAAGTCAACGCTTCAGTTGGTCATGGGGACTCTTTCCAAAGCATTTAGCAAAGGCAGATGGGATTTAGGGGCAGACTGACCTTGGGACACGTAAGTTGTTTGCGGACATCTACAGCTGCCAGAATGAATGTATGGAGCTGGATTGAGAGCTCTCTCAGGCTTCTCTTTGATAAGGGATCTGGCCACCCAAACAGGATGTACATTTCGCCTTTACTGCCTAGCTGTCAAGGAGTAATTGTGAAATTAGGCTTCTCTGTAAAGCACTAGAAGATTTGTGCATGAAAATAATTATACAGGAGCTAGGTATGTACTAACTCTTAATTAATTCTCTGTATTAGTGAGGTTTAATTGCATACTTCCTAGCTACTTGAAATAGCAAGGCTTTCTTGAGATGGAATGGTGTGTGTGAATGAGTATGATGCTGATAGAATCTTTACGTGGAATCACATTCATTTTAAGAGTCAGTATTACAGTTTTACTCAATATTACTTTTGTTTATGAATTGATTGTTGTTGTTGTGAGTTTAGAAGTAGAACAAAATCATAAAGCAGAGACTACTTATTTAAAAACTCAATATATTTAATTATATTATATGCAACCTTGTATGCACAGTGTGCTGCCAGAAAATTGTCATGTCTACATGGTTGATTATATCCATAGTTTAGTTGATGTGTTTTTGACCTTCAATAACATTGGCAAAACAAGTAATGTGCTGAAGAATTAGTTCAGCATGCCAGAACAACTGGAAAGGTTATTGTATCTCCGTATGTGTGAAAGCACTTTTCAACACAACATTCTTTGAACTTCTCTTTGTAGTAATAACTTAAGTTGCTCAAATAATGAGAGACTGCATCCAACACTGCTTAAAACCACAGTATATGTTCATACATTTAGGTAACAATTATGTATTTTATCTAATAACCCTTTATTGTCTTCATAGAGAAGACCAAATGCCAAGTCTTTTTTTTTTTTTTTTTTTGGAAGACAAAGCTTCAGGAGATCTAAAATTTTTAAATACTCATTCACCCTTAAAACACTTCTCTTCCCATTTGAGCTTTTTTAAACATACTTTATTTTAGAGTTCTGTGCAAAGGAGGTGATCCTTGTTAAGGTAAACCATTATGCCCTGGTTTATGAGTGGAAGGAGATAGAGTTCACATATTGAAGAAAAGTAGCTGGGCTTACTTTGGCCAGTAGACTTCACAATTAGTTTTCAGAATACCATGGCATGCCTAAAAGAGCTGTTTTTATACTCTGCTGTCTTCACAGCAAAGCGTACAATCTCTCCTCTGTCTTGTAGGCATTTCCTGTACTAGGAATTTTTTGCTAAAATTTCCCACTCTTGCTGCTCCTATTTCAGCTCATTGGCTGCTGTGCTAATGAGGGCACTTGGGACTTCCTCCTAATTCAAGCACTGCATTGTGTAAACTCCTAACAGGGTCAGACAACATAGTGTTGCCAGCTGCACATCTGCAGCCATCTGGGTTTGTGGCAGGAGCAGTAAAATAGACATTGTGTAACAGAGTTGAAAGAGTGACAAGAGTGGTGCAAATCATATTTGCAGAAAACCATGAAGTAAATGCCCCATATTTGATCTCCAGGATATACAGAATTATTATTGAAATTGTCTTTCTACATGTGTATGTATCAAAGTCAAATGGGGTATACTACTGCTATACAATGTTCTGTGAAAAAGCTTGCTGACTAATTCACTACCACTGCATTGTTAAGAGAAGAGGTGAGTAATTATAAAAACTTTGGTGCTCATAAACAGTTCTCTGCTCCCACTTCTATGCTTTATTAAGTTTCTGTTTCTAATAAACATCATTTCAGTAGATTAATTTATTATAATAACATTCTTAAGAAGAAATAACTGTACATTTTGAAGTTACAGCTTTGAAGTCTGTGGAAAGAGATTGAAGTGAGTGATCAGAAATTGTTTTGTATCTGGGCTTGGTAGTTGTTTGGAGTGTGTCTGGAAGAAGGACTTCTGATCTCTTTTTCTTTCTGATTCTTTCTTTAACCAGCATCTCCAGTGATCATTCTAGGGTCTACGTGAAGCCAGTGAAGCTTCAGAAGTTAACTTTGGTAGAGCCATAGTTTCATTCACTTTGACTGTTTCACTGAAGTTTCAATACAAGTGGCAGTCTCTGATTTTCTTTCAAAGCTTTTGTTTGGTCATTTGTTTCCTGCTTTCACAGACAGTGTAGGTGTGGATTAATACTGTCACTCAGTAGTTTTACTGCTGGCTTTATGCTGAATGTACATATTGCACACAAGTAACCCCGATGTGAGACAGTTCAGAATAAAGTCGTCATTCTAGATCAGATGCTTTGCATGCAGTGGCTTTTAAATTGTTTTTAACTCCTTTTTAATGACACTCTGATGATTTGCAGTAATGCTTACAATGTGAAAACTATAAAGTATTAGATAAGAAGAATGACTTTAAGGTACTATACTCAGGAGCAGGCATTACAGTTTGGGACTTTTCTTTCCGATCTATCTGACCTGTTAAACCCCTTTAACAAATATTTAGTACTATTCCTCTCTAAAATTGGCTTTGCTTCTTAATTTTGTTTTATTATTTTCTTGCGATGGCATTCATACTTAGGATCCATTTCATCACTTTGACTGAAGAATTGCTCTTAATCTAGAGTGCCATAGGTTTTCGTGACTAATAAAGCCACTGTTGAATTTAGTGGGGATGGTACCTTTGATTTTAACTGGAAAAAGGTAATGACCTTAATGTATTTGGTGGGTTAGCAGTTATACTGTAGCCCAAGATAATTGTAAAGTAAGAGATACTTATACAGAGGCTATTATAATAGGACTGGAGCTAATCATGTCCTTTCAAACAAAGCTATTTTATTGTGAAGAGAACCAACCATTGACCCAATGCCACGTCTACTAAACTGTTGTGAAGTGCCATATCTGCAGGTTTTTTGAGCACCTCCAGTAATGGTGACTGCCCAGTTTCCTGGGCAGCGTGTTCTGATGCTTAACCACTCTTTCAGTGAATAAATTTTTCCTAATATCAAACCTGAACCTCCCCTGGATCAACTTGAGACCATTTCCTCTTGTCCTATTGCTAGTCAGCTAGGAGAAGAGGCTGACCCTTACCTCACTACAACCTCCTTTCAGGTAGAGAGAAATAAGGTCTTCCCCGAACCTCTTTTTCTCCAGACTAAACAACCCCAGTTCCCTCAGCTGTTCCTCATAAGACTTGTGCTCTAGACCCTTCACCAGCTTCGTTGCCTTTCTTCGGAGATGCTCTAGTAACTCAATGTCTTATTGTTTATTGAGCTGTCAATTTTATCATTGTGAATCAAATAGTGATTGACAATAACAAATGTAAGTAAGAAACCAAATACATGTGTACGTTTTGCAGACACGCATTAATTAATATTTTTTCCTAGTTCTTGGGTGTTATTTTTTAAAATCAGAAAAACTTGTTGCATGGGCAAGAGTTGTTACTGAAGTCTTATCTACTACCTATTGGAACGTGTTAAGAATACTTGTTTCAGTATTGTGAAACTGTGTGAGCAGTTAGCTGGTTTTGGGGCCAGATGCTAGACTCTTCTTTGGCCCCTAGACTGCCATGTTAGTGTTACTGAGCTTGTTTCCCTAACGTCCTGGCCGTTTCTAATACCCTGGAGAACTGCAGTGCAGAACAGCTGAATACTCTTCATCTCAGAGTGGTATAAAAGGTTTAGTAAACATAAGCAAGGGATGTAATGCCAAGCGCAGTGGGTAAAGCAGGCTGACTGCCGAGTGAGTGTCTCCATCCAGGCAGAGCCTGGCAGGGCTGGTGTACCCTATTGGCCTGCTTGCTCGCCACTCTGCTTCTGTCGCAGAGCATCAAATGCAGTGCCTCCTCTCATTTGAAGACTCTCCCTGAGTATTTTTTTCCCCACATCTTTCTCTACAAAAGCAATTTGATTTTCAGATCTTTTCTCCATGCCTTCAGAAACTGCTCTGCAGTATGGTTCTATATCTCTATGCTGAATGCAAAATGGCATATTTTGTATTTAATCAATAGCAGACAGATTTATCTAGGATTTGTTTTTTCATTTTCCTCAAAACTACTGGTCATTTTTTACTATAGGAAATGTACTACTGTGAAAATCAACCAGGGCATTGGCTGTCAGTTTAAGCAAGGAAGAAGCAATGGGAACAAGAAAAACACAAAGAAAATGGCCTCAAGGGAAAGCTCTGCATAATAAACTTGAAATTGCTGCTGCTGGAAATACTGTTGATGCTTTTCCTGCCAGGGCTGTCACCTCACACAGCAATTTTAGCTTAAAGTGGAGAGTGGAGCTTATCTACAGCATCACTAAAGACTGAGGCTTATGCCGCTTGATTTTCCAAACTCGAGAGACTACTATGCTGTGTGGTATGTTGATGACATTTTTAAAGGGGAAACAGGCCAGAAATAGCCCATGGTCTTGTTAGAAGTTAAGAAGCAGAGATAAAGAACAGGAATAACAAAGCCTATGGAAGCCATTTTTTTTAAAGAAATCTATCCCACACTTTTTAAGTGAGAACTCATAAGCGAAATGAATGGGGAGGCTATGCAGCTTAAATTATAAACAATTTGCCTAGAGATACAGAGATCATCCCCAAGATTTTAAGCTCCAGTTCCCAGCTTCCCTTCCTTACTGATAAGGAAGTATGAGGAAGTTCATTATAGAGAGAGAAAGCAGAGCTGTGGACTGCCTGAGATGCACATTCCCCAAAGGACAATCCTATGCCATGTTATTTATTGAAGATGGCCTCACAGAAGCCTTGATTACAGTTCAAGTCTTGCCTAAATGAAACAAATAAAATGAATTAAAAGAAGTCATAAGAGAAGACTATAGTGCACAGTGTTGTCAGCTGTTCTGGGTAACTTGAGAAGTTGAGAACACGGATGAATAGTTAGTGGTCTCTTTAATGGAATAACTGCATTTCAGTGTTACTCATCTGTCTGAGTGGTTGCTGTAGCTACAGCATAACCCTGAGAATTGGCAGAGAGGGAATCATGTATTCTACCATGTTCCCTCATCTGTATGAAATACTTCATGAACATTTGTATATGCTAAAGTAGATGTTAGTTGGAAAGATCTCTGAATGTGCACACAAAAATTTATTTCCTAATCCCCAAATAGGTATTATTAACCTTACATTTCAGGATTTATCTTGTTTAAATGCATTAGTATACCCTCAGATATCTTGTCATCCAAATGAATGTTTAATTCCTACTTGAATCCTGAGTTTTCATAAGAAGTTACATCATACATGAGGAGGTAGTCTATGAAATAAACCTCATTAGTATTTCAAAAATGCAGATTTAAAGTAATTTATTTACATAGGTGCTGGCTGCTGTAAACCATATGTGACGTCAGGGGAAATTTGTTAATGGAGTCCTTTTACTGGAAACTCAAGGTCAGAGCTGCTGTAGCTCTCATATTTGGAATGAGTCATCCTGGCTTGTATCAGGAATAGTGTGACCAGCAGGAGCAGGGAGGTGATCTTGCCACTGTACTCGGCACTGGTGAGGCCACATCTTGAGTACTGTGTGCAGTTTTGGGCATCTCAGTATAGGAAGGACATTGAGGTACTGGAGAGGGTGCAGAGAAAGGCAATTAGGCTGATCAGGGGTCTGGAGAACAGGCCTTATGAGGAGAGGCTTGGGGAGTTGGGGTTGTTTAGCCTGGAGAAGAGGAGGCTTATCGCTCTCTTCAGCTACTTGAAAGGTCATTCTAGGGAGGTGGGTGTTGGCCTCTTCTCCCTTGTGACTAGTGACAGGATTAGAGGGAATGGGTGTTGACGCGGAAGTCCCGGACTCTGCACGTGATTCAATATGAACTCGGCAATCAGTCCATTTATTAAACACACACTCTACTTAAATACATTTTCTACATATGTGCCACGCGATAGCTCAAACTACAATTGGTTGCATGCATTGTCTACATGCCTAAACATTACATATGATTTGCTAAGACCTACTGTCCACAAGGCATCAATCTCCACCTCTGATTCCTTCTGTCAGGTTCTTGTTGTTGCAGGTGGCAAGGCCGTTAATCTCCTTGTTTTGCTACTGCACAAACACGCTGTTGTTAAGTATGCTCTCCCAGCATACTTTCACACAGTAAAGAGTCTGAGGTTGCATGCTTTCTCATAATAACAGTGTCCCAAACAGCATGCTTTCACATGGGAACAGAATCCTGTCAGACAATGTCCAGGATTGCTCACAGTATGTCCACTATACGTCCATTTTCCTCCAGAAATCCTACAAATGGGCTTAAGTTGTGCCAGGGTAGGTTTAGATTAGATATTAGGAAGAATTTCTTTACTGAAAGAGTGGTGAGATATTGGAATAGGCTGCCCAGGGAGGTAGTGGAGTCACCATCCCTGGAGGTTTTTAAGAAGAGGATAGATGTGTTTCTTCAGGGGATGATTTAGGGGTAAGAGTAGTGTAGGGCTGTTGGTTGGACTAGATGATCTTGAGGGTCCTTTCCAACTGTAATGATTCTGTGATTCTGTGATATTTCAAGTTGAAAAAGAGCTCGTAATTTAGAACCAAGTTAAGAATATACTGGATTGGATGATTTTGGGAAGGACAAATTAGATTTCTAAATGGATATGCAGTGCTACAACTAGGAACAGCTTGCCTGGATTCAGAAAAATGACTAAACTGAACTTATGTGGGAGGAAGGAATCAGTGTAGGGTATGTGTGCTAAAACCTATAAGAACCCTGTCCAGAAAATGGACAGGTATTGGGTGGCTGGCAATAAATACATCACTAGTACAAAACCACCATGAAAATGAATCAGCTAATAAATTATTCAGGAGCTAAGAGATGAAACAAGAAGAAATAAGGACATGACATTGTTGGAGAGTGTCCAAAGGAGGGCCATAAGGATGGTGAAGGGAATGGAGGGGAAGTCTTATGTGGAAAGGCTGAAAGCACTTGGTCTGTTCAGCCTGGAAAAGAGGAGACTTAGGGGAGACCTTATAGCTGTCTATAACTTCCTCACCAGGGAGAGGGGGTGGGTGCTGCCCTCTTCTCTCTGGTGGATAGTGACAGGATACGGGGGAACGGCATGAAGCTGTGCCGGGGGAAATTCAGACTGAATATTCGTGGGAGCTTCTTTACCCAGAGGGTGGTGGAGCATTGGAACAGGCTCCCCAGGGAGGCTGTCATGGCCCCTACTCTTACGAAGCAATTGGACAAGGCACTTAGGCACATGGTGTGACTATGGAGTTGTCCTGCGCCTAAACAGGCGTTGGACTAGATGATCCTAATGGGTCCCTTCCAACTCTGGCTAGTCTGTGATTCTGTGAAATACTAATTTTAGATTTTACCCCTCCCAAACTCTGTTCCTGGCTGTTGAATGGGTTGCCACATCACAGACAGGATATGATTGCCATGTAGATGGTTATGAAAACTTTTCCTGTAATTTAGATTTTTCTGTGTTAATAGTTATTTTCCATACATCTATAAAAAGAAAGGGTTATCTAAATGCTAGTTATGAAGCATGTATTAAAAATCTTTATGTAGGATGATTTTTGTGTTGTTCCTATTATACCTTACATTGTAAATCAGGACTGACGGTTACAGAGGGAAGCTATAGTAGATCAAGGACCTGATTGCTGCCTGTCAGAGGCAATGCCCATAGAGTGATCATTCTTGTCTTGCTCCTTCTTGTAATAATTATGTACACTGCATTTGTATCTTAGAGGACTGTGAAAGTTATTTTATATTTGTTCTTTAGAATGCTGGAAAGCCTACACTTTGTATTGTTAGTCTTCAGGTGAAAATTGTTCTTTTGCTTGTACTGTATGTGCTGTAATTGTATGTCAAAAGTTTTTCCTCAGCATTAAGGGAGGATAGCCTCTGCTTTTAACAGCTGTTAAAATGTCTTTGAGCTAAGAATTTTAATATATATCTTTCTTCAGGATATCAGTACAGTGATTTAATGTACTATGACCTGTTTAGACAGAATAAGGTAAAAGATACCTCCCACATCCTCACTTTTTTCATTGCAAATCGTATTTCTATACGTGAACTTGTGTAGCTCTCTCCAGAAGCTGATGCTATCAGAGCTTTCAAATTCTCCATTACAATCCTTCACTGTCAATTTTGGAGTATTCCAAAGATGTCTTGCCATAAGACTTACCAATAAGTACACAAGTAATTATTTTGTATTGTGTCATTTGTTGACTGTTTGCAGCTTGCATATGCAGTGGAAGGGGTAGCGGTGGTCCCTGTGCTGGAGGGAATACAGAAATTGTTCTTTCCTGGAACATACCAGACATGCAAATTATGGTAAAGGGCAAGAGGGAGATGACTCTCCCTTCCCTGCAAAGCTGATTATTGCCAGTAGTGCCAGAGAGAGGAATGAGAAGGAATTGCACTGGGAAACAGAATCACTCCTGGGACTTACTGAGATTGAAAAAGATTTTCCTTCCATTTATGAAACATCAGTAGGCTGATAATTGAAATGAACAAGGCTTATGCTGAAGGATGGAGGAAGGAGAACAGCTTTAGCTGAGCTGCCAGTACAGACAAATACAGAACCTGTATTTATTGCCAAATTCCAGGTTTCTATCAAAGTTAAGCCACAGAAGCATAGAGATTACTGCCTCTTGTGCTCAATGGCATATCCTGCTTATTACTTCATAGGGTAGAGTACTAGGTCCAGTATAGCAAAAGGTTTACCTTTAGTGAAGTTCTGCATTGTTTTGACCCTTGCACCTACATACCTGCTCTAAGAGTATTTTGAATGAGCAAAGAACTTGAACACTGCTGACTGCTCTTCTTGGAGTAGAGAGTATTCTTTGTCCAGACCACCACCAAAGACAGGGAATGTAACATGGAAAAATTGTTGCCAGCAGCAAGGATCTAGATGCAGCTGAAGAAGACAGGTTGCTGGAAGTGAGGATCATAGAATTGTCAGAGTTGGAAGAGACCTTAAAGATCATCCAGTTCCAGCCCCTCTGCCTGGCAGGGACACCATCCACTAGATGAGGTTACCCAGGGCCCCATCAAGCCTTGAGGATCTCTCACTTCACTTCTTCACTTGTGGCCTCACCTTCAGTACTGTGCGCAGCTTTGGGCACCACAGTATAGGAGAGATGTGAAGCTGGTGGAGAGCATCCAGAGGACAGCCACAAAGATGGTCAAGGGTCTAGAGGGGAAACATATGAGGAGTGGCTAAAGTCACTTGGTTTGTTCAGTCTAGAGAAGAGGAGACTGAGGTGAGACCTCATCACAGTCTATAACTTCCTCACAAGAGGAAGTGGAGGAGCAGGAGCTGATCTCTCCTGTGCGGTGACCAGTGACAGGACCCAAGGGAATGGTGTGAAGTTTTGCCAGGGGAAGTTTAGCTTGGATGTTAGGAAACAGTCCTTCGCCCAGAGGGTGGTCTAGTACTGTAACATGCTCCCTGGGGAGGTAGTCACAACACCAAACCTGACAGAATTCAAGAAGCATTTGGACAACACCTTCAGGGACATGATTTTTGCAGTTGTTCTGTGCATAAACAGGAGTTAGATTTGATGATCTTTGTTGTCTCTTTCGATTCAGGACATTCTATGATTATATGAGCTCCTTTCCTTTAATTGAATGAGCAGTTCACCTGTTTGCTGGCCCTTGTTTCCCTACTAACAAAAAAGAACTTCTATTCCTGAATCAGCAGATTCAGAGACTCTACTCAGACCTGGAGAGCTGAGCTTGCTGGCACACTTTCTATTTGTGTTCTTGCAAAATATTGAGCACTGTGTATCACTGATGTTTCCCTTGTGCTGGATTCTGCTTTTTACTGGAGTTTGGAAATCCGCAATAATTTTACTGAAATTTATTGAGTTTGAAAAAACCCAGCAGCTACATGCAGAATCTTACTTTGTTTAGATTGCCAAACCTTGGTATTTCATTATTCCAGCAGAAAGAATGGAGTTACTGTGACTCAGTGTTTCAGCTCTCACCTTTATGAATCATTAAAACTGGATTTTTGTTTGGGGTTGTTTTTTCTTGAGAGCTGTAGGGGTCATTGGGCTGAATTCTCCTGTCATTGTCATAATTTTGATGACCTTGAATTCAAGGTTCAGTTACACATATGTATTGAATGCTTCTTAATTATAGATAAAGGAATTATACTTCAATATGCTGAAAATTTGCTTGCATCAAAGTAGAGAAAGGATACTTATTAGTTCAGGTATTGAAATTTAATTTCATATAAAAATCCGCTAGTTTGTTTCTCTGACAAACTGAATTTTGCTTTTTATATGCTTGCCACCACAGTTATTTTTTCATGCCACATTATAAGAAGCACTTTCCTCGTCTGTGTGTCACAATTTAGCCCAAAGTCATCTGTGTAGGTCTACGAATAACTAGGTAGGGTCATTAATGGCATTGTTCCTGTTGACAACAAACTGTGCTTATGAGCCATTGCCCATAGGGGTTTTTTTATAACCAGTGCTCTGTATAGAACTGTTCAAACTACTGTGGTATAAGAAAAGGTTTATAATTTCTGCTAGGTCAACTGCTTAGAAAAACCTAGGCAATTAATCCGATTTGATGACATTATTCTTGTATTTGTGCAGTATTAAGACTTCAGTTTGCTGGTCTTCATACCTGTGTTTCATACTGTGGTGTACCTATCAATAAGCTTTACTACTTTTCATATAGAGGAGTGGAAGAGTCTTGTCTTTCAGTTCCACAGTGAAACAAAGCTGGAATACAGTGGTCAGTATTTGACCCTTCTGCTCTACTCCTTTTGTTCATACTGGAAATACCTGCCATAAAGCTTCAGTGTCATAGGATTAGATAGAATCATACTTTGGCTGTTAAGTCTCAGTACTGTAATTGTTGTGAGTGAGTTAAAGGTTATGTTTTTCTGGACAGGAAATACACATCTCAGAGGGGCTAATTTATATTCAAAATGTGTGCTTTTCTTTTTTGATTTGTGATTTATTGTTTTCAATTTTTTTTTTTGCCAACCATAATGTGAATGATCTATAGACATGAGAACTTTATTCATTTTGGTGTAATGAATGGGAAATGGGCTATGCTTAATGTGACACTGTTCAAGCATGAGGAACACAGCTAAAGCCTAACTTGATAAACTTAGCTGACAAAATATGAATCAAACCCTGTTAAGTACCTCCTGGCAAACCAGTCCTCTGTTGTGAACAGGAACTCTGTTGTGATTTTTTGTTTGTTTTCCTCTCCCACCATGGTCCAAAATTTAGATATCAACCCTGTGAATTGCCACATGTCAGTGAAAGCCATGTGGGAACTGAAATGTTCGGCATCTTGCAGGGTTAGACCTTTACTTTGGTTCACATCTTGTGTATTGTGTGATCTGTTCTTGAACTAACAGATTTTTTTTTCCTTTTTCCCCTCGTCCTGAAAACTAGGTTATGTTGTGTTGATTCCAAGTCCTGGTTATAGAAGTTTATTATCATTTAATGCAAATAAAGTAAAGCAAGCTATAAGGTGTATTTCCCTCAGAAGAAGACTAATGTACAGAACTTGCTTCGCTTATGTCTTCTTTTGTGCCAGTTTGGTCTTGTTCGCTTGAGATAGCCATCTCTGTAATGTTAGTGTATTTTACTTGCTGTAATCTGATGTACCATTTCTCTCCCCTTTTTTTTCTCCTTCCCTAAGATTATCGTTGGAGAAACTGCAGTATTTTGTCTACAGTTAGCTACAAAGGATTTTGAAAACCAAGAAAAAACAATATTAACTGGAGACTGTTGTTATATAAATCCACTGGTGCGCAGGACCATCAGATTCCTTGGTATGAGCAAAATTAATGCTTGAATTTTCTGAATGATGAGACTTATCAATTATGTCTTAATTTTGACCTGGGGAGACTATTCAGATAACTATTCAACATTTCATGTGTAGTCTTAACTTGCATGCAGTGAGTTCTCTCTTCTTGGGTAGCAAGTGAAGCTTCTTGGAAGTCTGGATAAAAGAAATAGTTGCAGAAACAGCAGTTAAAATAGAAAATGTTATGACCATGAGGGGGAAAGACAACCAGCTGGCCTGAAGTAGGGTGAAGTGAAGAAAGGAGATGTCCTTGTACCTTATCTGTATTTGATAGTTTTCTTTTGGTTATGCACACACATAGTAACCAAAGTTGAAGACATTGAGTTATAAACATGTTTGAAGCCCAGCCTGGTTTAGGTACTTTCATAGCCTGGAGATTATGTTATAATCTCTAGTAGAAAACTGTACCAAGTGCATGCTCCACTGAAGTCAGCTTTAGTATTTAGAGAATTTAGTAGATATGTCATTATTTCTACTTAGTTCATTGTAAATGCGTTTGGAGGGAGAAGTTACCACCACCCAAAATGTGTATTGAGTATTCCCAGATGCTGTTTTTCAATATGTGCAGGGGTGCCAAAGAAGAACCTGTATCTGTTGTTTCATTCTCGCTCAGGGTTGTATCTAAGGGAAACATCTGGAGGAATGAAGCCCTGGGGCAGCTAATCCTCCTGTGCGCCCCAGTCACAGGGGGTGGGAGGGCAGGCATGTGCAGCTGTCTGTAGTTGCAGTGTTTGGGTAACAGCTGTGCCTGCCGTCTGAGAGTGCCATTGCTTGCTGTCACACTGCAGTGCTAAAAGTCGTAAAGAATGAGACTGTCTTGCGTAGATCCAGATGAGGTGGGGAATGATGGTGATGGGCTTCTTCTGCTCCAGTTGCTGTGTGTGATCGGTGCCCGCATTTCCTTCCTGGTTGGTGGGCCTTCCTTGCTCACAGAAGCAAAATGAAAATTGAGAGGCAGGGAATGGATGAACAACAGCCTCTGTACTGTTCTACCAGATAAGGCATTGCTAGCCACTATGCTCACACAAAGTGATGTGGTCACCTATGTTGGGACAGTGCATACCCTTGGGCTTGCTGAAAGGGCGCTTTTGTGCAGCAAGTCGGCTAGGCGCAATCCGGTACTCACTGGTATCTAGCACCTCAGGGTGAATTAATGTTAGTGTGACAGTGCTGATCAGCCAGGATCCCAGAAATCATCCTTGGTCCTCTAGCTTTGCTGAGGAAAAAAACCTGACCCTTAGAAATGCACGTTTTGTGGTACTGTGTCTGCTGTGATGTACGTCTGTTGAAGTCCTCATGGTGCTTGATGAAGTTTAGAAGTGCCAGCACTCACACTATATTCACAGTGAATTCAGGTATGGGAAAAATAGGGTGATTTGCCCATGGAAGTACAGGAGGAAATCCGCAGCTCAGGTGGAATTTGAGCACGCACCTGCTGGCTTTGCCTCCCAGTCAGGGTGCTGTGCCTCCCAGTCAGGGTGCTGTGTTTGCATTTCCTTCCAGAGCTCATTTTCTGCTTCCAAAAGGATAGAAAGGGACCTCAGAATAGCAGAAGTATGTTTTCTTTCAAGTAATCAGATCCCTGCATTTCCATACTGATGAACAAGTACACGTGCTTAATGCTTTGCTGATATATCTGATTAAAAAAATCTCTTAAGCATAAGTAGCTCCTCAAATCTTTAGCTCACTGTGGTGATATTGTGATTATTGTGCCATGCATAGAGATGTACTGAGTAGCAGTCAGAATTATACAACTCATGCATGGCAACATTGAATTATTCATTTATTTCTTTAGCTTCTTTACAGCTGCAAGGGAAAAGAAAACGCATTATGTGTTACAACTTTTCAAGTTACTACACCATCAGAGCCTGACTTCCTTGCTTCTCAAGCAGATTTATAGGGTGAAGAATTTGCCTCTGTCACTTCTATTTAGTGAACACGGGCAAAAGTTAGGTACCAGTATAGCTAGCTAGCCTGAACAGTGGAGGTTTATGGCAAGAGGACCGAGGAAAGCTGACTACTTGCACAAGAGGAGAGCTTGCTCCTCTGAAGGGTGGAGAGAGATGGGATGTGTGGGTATGTTGCAGTATTGCTGCTGTGGTTGCATAGGAAAGTACCATCTCCAACATGAGCCAGGATATTCAGGCTACAATACACATGAGGGTTTTTCATGTTCTTAAATAGAAGCAGCTGGTATATTACTATGATAAATACTGTAATATGTTATCCTGGAGTGAAATTGTCAAGAAATTTAACTCTTTGTTTTCCTTCTTAGGAATTTACGCATTTGGACTTTTTGCTACGGACATCTTTGTAAATGCTGGACAAGTAGTAACAGGGAATCTTGCACCACATTTTCTTGCACTTTGTAAACCCAACTATACAGCACTTGGATGTAAACAGTATACACAGTTCATCAGTAGCGTACATGCCTGTACTGGAAATCCAGACCTTATCATGAAAGCCAGAAAGACATTCCCATCCAAAGAAGCAGCACTAAGTGTATATGCAGCTATGTATCTGGCTGTAAGTATATTGTACTATTTAATGTTAGTATTTTTGTGAGAGCAAATGGTTTACACTGTGAGGGGAGGAGGGAGGAATGGGGAGAAGACAACTATTGGCTGATTTTGTGTAAACCTTCTGTGACTTACTGTGTGACATTTGTGAATTTGATTCATCTGACATAATTCTGACAATTACAGATAGAGTTGTTCTTAAAGCCTTGAAAGCTAAGGCAATGCTGAGAGAGGACGAGTTATCCAGGAAGTGTTACAGATTTAGAATAACCAGATTTTTTGTTTACTTTTTTCCCCTTTTCCAGAGAATGTGAGAGGAGGCTTTGTTGGGTGGTGAAGAATAAGGGCAGGAATTGCCTGTGACTGGTAGTGATTCTTTTCCATGTTTTAACCCAGTACTGATTAGTGGAATTGCACACAGCTGTATTCTTTGGAGTAAAGCCGAGTGGGTTTGTGTGTCTGATCTTTGCAGGTTTCTCAAGATCTATGTGTGTCTTTAGGTATCAGAATTGGTGTTTATAGGGACCTCAGTACTCATGCAAAGTCAGTTTGGCTCTTATTCTGCAATGAAATAAGTCTACAAGACAGTCCAGCCTTTCTTCACTCTCTCCTCTCTGATACAAGGAATGATAAGCAGGGCTAAGCTAAAAACTCATGTTTACTGCTGGCATCAGAGCTGTTCTAGAAGCTAATGAGAAATGTGGGGAGGCAGGCGAGAAGCAGAGTGACTAATGAATCTCACTCGTATGCTTCTGTGCAGTGCTTCCTGGTTTAGTTGGGAGTGCACATGGTTGTAGTCTTAAACAGAAGAACATCTTGTTCTTAGTAAAGTTGGCCCTAGCACATGCCTATGGGAATCTCTTGCACTCTCTTGGTGCTGGTAATCACAGTCTTGGGCTGCCCTCATAGTGTCAGAGGGAAATTTGGCAACTGTGTATGTACCTCTGTGGTCATTGCAGGAGTGACCTGCCTGTATCTGTGCGTATGTATGTGTACATATAGCCGCATGTGTGTGTGTATATATGTATGTACATGTATGTGAGTGTGTATTGCTTTTGAGCATATGTTTAATGAGCTGACTTTTAATTCCTGATTGATCTGGAAATTGATACTTGCCAACATGGCAAAGATCCCAACCAAACTATAGACAGTGTAGCAACTTTATGCTTCTCAATACGTTTTTAGAACTGGTTGCTGAAAATCTGCAGCACTGACAGTAAACAGTTACGAAAAGTTCCTCCTGCTTAAGAGATGTGGATCATCAGTTAGTGCATGCAAGTGTTATGTGCAAATAAGAGATGAGCAATAAAATTTTATTCTAACTTGAGGCAAGTGTAAGACTCCTAATAGTATTGCCTTTATTTGGGAGATATCTAAGGCTTTGCTTCACTGAAACATACCTCTAAATTTGGTGCAAGCTATTTTAGAAAATATTCAGCATTCTTCATTTTAACTACTCCTATTTTTCTCATCCATCTGTAAAGCTGGATTTCCGCTGTTGCTGTGTGTCACAGTAACTAAAGGAAACCAACTGTTCAGCTACTGCAAAGCAGGGAGAAAAATAGTATTGATACATTTTAAAAACAAAAGGTAAACATTAGTGAGGTCTGATGCCTAGTATCAATGGCTTTTG
Organism: Galbula dea; assembly: GCA_013399015.1. NCBI lineage: Eukaryota > Metazoa > Chordata > Aves > Piciformes > Galbulidae > Galbula > Galbula dea. The sequence goes on along the minus strand of VWZX01004488.1, from coordinate 2,335,335 downwards.
ACATGAGCAAGAGTACTTTACAGAAACCTTATGTTGTCTGTGGTCAATATACAGTTAGCAAAATCAAAAATTAAAACTATTGTGGTGTGTTTCTTTCAGTAACTGCAAAAATGAATGTGTCCTATGTCATTACTGTATCACTGCACAATGCATGACACAGTCATCATTTAAGTAAAGCACTATAAATTGCTCTCAGAATTTCTGAATTCTTACAAGCTGCCTAATAAAAAGAATTGCAATGATGTATCAGCTGAGTTGTAGCCTGCAAATTTAGGTCCTTCATGAGTATTGACAATCTTTTTTTTGATTTTTTAAAATAAAAAAAATACTTCACGTATTTGCAGCTAAAAATACTGTTTATTACATACCAGGGTCATAAATGTAATGCTCCAATATTTGGGGTCATGTCCATACACTGTCATGATGTTTATCAGGATTGTTGGCTCTGAAAAACAACTTCTGCATCACTATTCACTGGAGTAGAACATTTGAACAGTAGCCTAGTCTTTGTATGAGCTGTGGTGCAACAGTTCTTGAGATTGTGGACATAAAGACCTCCGTATATTACTCAGCTAGTATTTAATGAGCATATAATTTCTGATACGAAATGTACTTTCTGTGGCTAACAGAAATACTTGGGAGAGAGGGAGGGATTGTTACAGAATCCTCCCTGTACATTACAGCCAACTGTGCACAAAACAAAACCAGCTTAAAGACATGAACAGGCAACAAGCTGATCCAGAGTCCTGGCTTTCTGAGGGGGTGAAGTAAATGTCAGACTTGTGTGATTTCACTCATAACCCATTTAAAAACAAAGCCTATGCTTTATCTAATAATTTCCCTCTCTCCTTCTATGTCCTTATCACCTAGCCTCTGTGTATATTATCTTGTTAACAATAGCTTCTTTTTTCATCTAAGCTCTTTAGTCTTCCATTTCCCCCCCCCCCTTCTTCTAAGAGTGGGTGGCTGCTATGGTAACTCTGAATTTCCCTCCTGCTGAACATACAGTCTTTTTCAAACAATTGTATTGCTGATATTTAGACCTCTCTGTAATGGTTACCTCCATTACTTTCTCTCAGTACCTATCAAGAAAGACTTAGCAATGGAAATGCTGAATGGCAGCACTATTGTTAGGAGTGTTCTTTACCTTACTCCAAACACCGACTCTTTAAAGGATGCGTTACCTGTCTTCAGACTTTTAGGTTTGTTTTTCCCTGTGTAGCAGAGTCTTCAAAATGGTCAATTGTAAATCTATTCCAAAATCTCTAACCAAGCTAGCTGCTACCTGGATTTCTTCTTGGGTATATGCTCAACTCATCTTAGATCTTTTGTTGTTTGGTTTTTGCTTGAATTGGATTCATAAGTTGATGGCATCTGCTTTCATTTCTTATCAGCGTTGCAACTGACCCTTTCTAAGATGGGACAACATCTGCTAACATAGGTATTAAGCAAACACTGTAAGTTTGTGAAATGGAATATAATTATATAAGATACATTTTGTATGCCTAAGCTGACACAGCCTGGACAATTAGGTGTATTTTGAAGCAGCCAAGTATGTATATACTTTGTTTTTTTCCAAAACTGAGATGCAGAGATGAGAATTCGTGAGTCTTTTTCTTGATAGGATTTCAAAGTCATATATGGATATTTAGTCAGTCTATTCCCATGGATCTTAATATAAGACTTGTGACTAACAGTTGTCCTTTGTTGCTGCAGACCTTTGTATTGATCATTTCTAGTTGTAGTTTAATAGAAATTTTTATTAGTTCCGTAACATTTTATATTTTTGCTGTTTTATTGTTACTGCATTGGATAGGAGCAGTTGGCAGCCAGCCTGTCTGTAGGGTGTAGTGTTTGAACTTTGTGTTACCACGTGTTACCGCATACATTTTGGGCTCGCTTTGGACTTGTAATGGTAGAGGAGCAGGTTTAATGTCTTGACAACTGAAATAGCCCTTAGGTCTGTAGGCTGCTTTTGTTGCTTTGTACTGTGAATTCTTGGCCACAGCTATGGCCTCAGGCAGGGCTAGCAGGTAAAGCTGGCAATTTTATCCCCTCTGATGATCTCTTTTTAGGCCTGTGTTCATCTTTTCTGCAAGGTTCTTGCTCCTGGCATTCTGCTGTATGGTCTTTGCTCTTTAGTGTGTTTGTAGGTACCTGGGAAAAGACAGCAAGGCAGTCTGGGTCTCAGTGCTGGCAACATGGTAACATTCTGCTCAGTGTCTCTCCTGGATCCAGTCTTTAGGTGTAGGCCTCATCTCACCTGTCCTTCATCTTGAAGTGCCTGTTTGGCTCCTGCTCAATGAGCAGCTGGTGGAAGCCTGTCTTTGATAGGCTTTAGGAAGTGTTCAGGAAGAAAAAAAGTAGCAGAGCCACCTTATTGAGTCAGGATTTGTTGTTAATTTTTTGTTACTAAAACTGAAGAATTAAAGGATTCTTATGGCTGCTTTTCAGGGGCAAGTGGAATTTCATTTCGGTATCTGGTACAGCAAGTAAAAGTATACCTTGGTACTGATTGTACAGCATATATCATGGGCTTCATTTACTAGAAGTATTAGTTACTTTCAGGCTGGATAGTAAAACAACATTACAGTTTGATCAGTGATTTATCTAAAGACCTCTAGTTATTTCTTGTCAGTCAGTTCTTCTTTACAGTTCAGTGCTCATGATAGTGATCTCTGTAGACTGAATCAGTTTTAATTACTCTTGGGGTGTGTCTTACAGTCTTGGTACATTGCAGGATACCTCTTTCCTTCCTTCTCCAGTTGTTTAGAGTTACAACTGTTGGGACCTGATAGTGGGAAAAGTTGTAGTAAGGTCCAGCATTTACAGACCTTTCTCTTCCTTTTGCCAAACTGACCCCTGAATTTGAAGGCCCATTTTTGCTTTGGGTCATCAATAATTAGTGCAAAACATGTGGAGAAAGCTGGAGAAGTTTCAAAAGCACTAAAAATCTTCAGTGAGGAGAAGGACCCAGCTGATTTGAGACTATAGCTGTCTGTGCTACAAATAATTGGACCCAGTAATTATAAATCAAGAAAGCTGAAGAGCTTTTGGATTGTGAATCACAGAATGCTAACTAAATATGGAACCTGCTTAGAGACTGCTGAGCACTGTAGCCCACTACTTTTTCAGTTTTTTGATCTCTGAGTATCTCTCTTCTTCTAGGTATGATGAATATTGAAAGTTGTACATTCCTAAAGTGGAACATCTGTAACATTACTTACATTACTTGAATAGTTCGAGATTCTTTCTTTAACAGTAGCACCTTATAAACATGAAACAAAATATGAGATAATTTGTATTTGGAGCGCTGCCTGGTATAGATGCCTGTACAGTGATTCCTTCCTCTTTCTGCTTTTCTCTTCATGAGTCATTATTCTCTGCCCACTAATGGACTGGTCTGTCTCTTTGTCAGTCCCCCAGACCATCTGCTTCAGGGAGGACTGAAACAGCAAGCACAGAGGGGATCTTCCTACCTGCATCCATGGACCCCAGGCTGATGAAATCAGCTAGAAAAAATAACCTCCCTCCTGAGTGGTGCACCCAGCATGATGACTAGCTCCACTCTACTAAAGTGGGACTCTGGGACCTGTTACATGTGTGTTTGTGTGCATAAACATTTGTGTGGGTGAGTCTAAAGATAGCTGAAAGACGATGACTAGGAAGAGCTTGCAGCATAGTCCAGGAGGCCACTTTGTCCTGCACTTGACATACAATTCCTGTTCTGCTCGTACATGTTTTGGAATGATTTTGTTTGCACTAGATGTAGGACATATTTCACATGAGTCAGACTTGTAAAAAGACACTTTTGAAAGCTTTCCCAGTACAAGCTGAGTGCCAACACTATGTTTATTTCTTATTTTAGGACCTGAGACAGTCATGTCAGAAACATCATAGGTAGCTTTGTCTTTGGTGTGGTAATGTTTCAGACTCTTTCAAATGCATAGTTTCATAACCACTTCAATTAAAGTTTTTCTTTGAATTTATGAGGTCTCTGAAGACTTCACTTCTCTCATCTTGAATACTGAGGGTCAAATGTTTATTTTTTCCTGAAAATGTAGTTAAGTATTGGTGTATAGAAAGATCAGGTAACATCCACCTACTTATATGACTCTTTGCCAGTGTCTGCTTGATAGTATCATCTTTATATCTTTTCATACTAAAATTTTATTTCAGGGATAAGGGAAAAAGTAATAGAAGGAGTTTCTCAGGGAAAGATTCACTGCTGATGTTGCAGGACAATGTGCAGCCTGCAAAATTAATTCTATCTACTGTATCAATCCTTGACCTTAGAAAATCTCTGCTGTTGGTCCTACTGTTCACTAATTTAAAAGATTTCTTTAATTAGATTCCTCCTCTCCCAGTTTCTATTCTTAAAAGGAATTGAGATAGGACTTGTTCAGTACCCATCTTTAGGCATATAAAAATGTATATTATTCCATCTCACTAATGTTTTAAATAACTGAGCTATTTTCCTTTGTTGATACTGATTTAATATTTATGAAAGGTAAAGGAAGAAAATTCCTGTCATCTTTCAGGATGTTTACTCTTTTGTCAATTTTGTCAATTACTGACTGTTTATAACTTTCCTTCCAGAATCAAGAAGAAAAACAACTGTTTAATTATATTTTATTCGTAGTGCAAATCAGATCTTTGAGTTGGCTGTGTTAATATATTGTTTTCGAGCTGCAAGAGGTCAAGCTGAAAAATTAACTTCTATGAATCCTTCCTTTGAAGAGTCTACATTTGCTATGTAGAGTTTTGTAAATATACAGACTTTTTGCTACACTGTTTTAGGAAAAGTTTACCTTGCTTCTGTTGTTTCTTTTAGTAATCCTAGAATACCAAGTTGAATGTAACCGAAAGGATCGTCTTATCTAACCTTTCTTGGCAAAAGAATGGTCTAGACAAGATGGCCCAGCACCTTGTCCAGCTGAATCTTAAGTGTCCAGTGCTGGGGAAAATTCACCACTTCCCTGGAGACATTACTCCAGTACATGATTGTTCTTACTGTGAAAAATTTTTCTTTTGTGTCCAACTGGAATCTCCATAGGAGTAGCTTGACCCATTACTCCTTGTCTTTCCTGTGTGAATTCTTTGAAAAAGGAGCCAACATCTTTGTAACCATCCTTTAAATATTAGAACATAGGTTTCCCCTAAGCCTTCTTTTCTCAAGGCTGAACAAACCAAATGCTCTCAACTAGTATAACAGGATTCACAGTACTTTGGTCATCTTTGTGGCTCTTCTCTGGATCCTCTCTCTCTTTTGTATAGCTGAGACCAAAACTGAAAACTATATTCCAGGTGTGGCCTGATGAGTGCCGAGTAGAGCGGGGTAATCACAGAATCACAGAATGTTAGGAGCTGGAATGAACCCTGAAAGATCATCTAGTCTAACTCCCTTGCCAGAGCAGGATTCCCTAGACCAGGTCACACAGAAGCTCGTCCAGACGGGTTTTGAATATCTCCAGAGAAGGAGACTCCAAAACCTCTCTGGGCAGTCTCTTCCAGTGCTCTGGCACCTGAACTGGGAAAAAATTTGTTCTTGTATTCACGCAGAACCTCCTATGCTTCAGCTTACAACCATTGCCCCTTGTCTTGTCACTGGGATTCACTGAGAAGAGCCTGACCCCATCCTCCTGACACTCACCCTTCACATATTGAAAAGCATAAATGAGGTCACGCCTTAGCCTCCTCTTCTCCAAGCTAAAGAGACCAGCTCCCTCAGCCTTTTCTCATAAGTAAGATGTTCCAGCTTCTTCATCATCTTGGTGGCTCTGTGCTGGACTCTTTCAAGCAGTTCCCTATCCTTCTTCAACTGAGGGGCCCAGAACTGTACGTAATATTCCAGATGCGACCTCACCAGGGTAAATGGGGAGAAGAACCTCTCTTGAACTGCTAACCACACCCCTTCTAATACACCGCAGAATCCCACTGGCCCTCCTGGCCACGAGGGCACACTGCTGATTCATGGTCATTCTTGAATCCACCAGGACCCCCAGATCCCTTTCCCCTTCACTGCTCTCTAACAGGTTGATCCCCAACCTCTACTGATATATGGGGTTGGTCTTTCCCAGGTGATGATTATAATAATAGTTATAATGATGGTAATGATGCCTTGATCTCTGCTGGGGATGCCCTTGTTGATGCAAATCATTATCATGTTGGCTTTCTTTGCTGCTGCAGTACACTGTTCAGTTATATTGAGCTTGTGGTCCACCAGGACTTCCAGGTTCTTCTCCACAGAACTTCTCCAGCCTGGCAGATTCTAGCCTGTGCTGCACTCCTTATTATGTTTTCCCATGTGCAAGACCTTCACTTATCCTTGTTGAACTTCGTAAGGTTCTTGTTAGCCTGCTCTTCCAGCCTATACAAGTCTTCCTGGAGGGTAGCTCTCCCTTCCGAAGTGTCCACTTCCACACTCAGTTTAATGTTATCAGCAGGGTACACTTGATTCCATCACCCAGATCACTTATGATACTGAGCAGCATTGAGCCCAGTTTTGGTCCCTGGAGGATGCAAGTTGCAGCAGGTTGCTAATCTGAAAGAGTACCACCATGCTTTGGGTGCACCACGTCAGCCACTTCCCCACCCACTGCACAGACCACTTATCTAGAGCATAGCGCATCAGTTTCTCTAGGAGGAAGCTGTGAGGAGCCATATCAAAAGCCTTGGAGAAATCCAGGTAGACAATGTCCGCTACTTGCTGCACGTCAGCTGAGGAGTTTGCTTTGTGACAGAAGGCTATCAGGTGTGTCAAACACAATTTGCTGTTGATAAATCCATCTTGGCTTTTCCCAGCCGCTTGCTTCAGTTGACTTGTGATAGTCCCCAGAAGGGTTCATTCCATAATGTTCATTTAATTTCCTAGATCCTCCTTTAAGCCCTTCTTGTATATGAGGATGATGTTAGCTTTCTTCTCTCTGGGATGACCCTCGATCCCCATGACTTCTGAAAGACTGTGGAGAGTGGAGTTGCAACAATTCCAGTCAGCTCTGTTAATACCATTGGGTGAATAACATGTGGGCCCATCAATGTATAGGGGTCCAACTCCTGTAATAGTTTGCATATCAACTGTTCCTTCACTGATAGTGGGTCTGCGTTTGCATTGACCTGGGTTTTTGTTCCTGAAGTCCAAGGCCCAACAGTGCTGCTAAAGACAAAGTTGAACAAAGTATTTTTATGGAATACTATTTGTAACATCAGTGCTGTCTGTTCTTTAAAGAAAAGGTAAAAATGGTACCTATGCTGCCAGAACACTCAGGTTATTTTGAATAATGGACTGGCTATAACACTCAGTCCTTTGTCTGAGTAGGGATTTGAAGGGCACGCTTGAGTGTAAAAAGATTTTAAGAATTTTCTGCAAAACTTAGCTTTGTAGTAAAAATGTTGAAGTTTGAATCACAGAATTATCTGGGTTGGAAGAGACCTCCAAGATCATCAAGTCCAACCCTTAATCCTACACTATCATGATTACTAGATCATGGCACTAAGTGCCACGTCCAGACTTAAGTACTGCAGAATCAAATATTTGTGTTATATAAATGTTTTTTGACTTCATAATAATTGAGGTCATCTCCTTGGGCGATGACCAGCTGTTACACATAACTGAAGTATATCACCAAGACCTCATTTAAACAAGCTACATTCTTTTCTGAGTTGATTTTTCCTTCTCAGTAGTTGGTTTGATTTAATATGACACAATACAGAATTGAATGCAGAATAGCTTCCTGCCAACTTCCTTGTGTCAACTTCACCCAAGTTATATTTGAAACTCAGTGATCTTGCTGTGTATTAAAAATATTAGAATATTTCCCTAGCACCAGATGTTCTAACACTTAGTGTGAACATGGATAATAGTGGTAGTATCCAGGGGTGTGGTGAGGCTCACTGACACAGAGGGTTGCTGAGTATCTCATTGTTCACTGCTCAGTATTGTATCTTGAAGAAAAGTTGCAGTTGTCTTGTCAGCATTCTACATGGTAAGAGTAACTCACTGAAGAGAGCCTGCCTGCAAAAATACAAGGAGCTAAGATAAAAGGATGGTCAGTGATGGGAGAAATGCTGTAGTTTAGGAAGAACAGAGAAGCGTGGTTTGGAGATGTCCATCAAAACTTTTTTTTCAGAGCTTTGCTCTGCATTGGTTGACAGCTTATTACTAGTTTGCTGTTCATCATATAAGGTAAAGAATCACAGAATGTTAGGGTGTAGAAAGAAGCTCTGGAGATCATCTAGTCCAACACCCCTGTCAGAGCAGGTTCACCTAGAGCAGGTTGCACAGTATGGCATCCAGGGGGGGTTTGAATGTCTTCAGAGATGGAGACTCCACTATCTCTCAGGGCAGCCTGTTCCAGTGCTATACCACCCTCAAAGTAAAGAAGTTCCTCCTTATGTTTAGATGGAACTTCCTATGTTCAAGTTTGTGCCTGTTACCTCTTGTCCTGTCACTGGACACCACTGAGAAAAGATTGACCCCATCCTCCTGTCACCCACCCATTAAGTGTTTATAAGTATTGATAAAGTCCCCCTCTCCTCCTGTCCCCCTCTCCTCCCTCTTCTCTCAAACCCATCTCTCTCAGCCTTTTTCTGTAAGAGAGATGTCCAAGAGCCCTAATCATTCTTGTATACTCAATAAATGTATGTTGCAGTACTCTTCTGTGATTCTAAGCTTAAGCTTTGATTTCATCCTCTAAGCCGTGGCTCTTTCTCTAGTGTTTTGAACAAAACTACTGTTAGATTTTGCTCCTTTCGAACAAGCTCTGACCAGTGCTTCCTTCACTTGAATTATCATGATTAAACTTCCTGCATTATTGAAGTACTTCATAACTGATTACCAAGTAAATTCAGCTGAAGTTTCAGACAGTACAAAAACCCCCAAAGGACTGCCTATTTGTTGGCCAAAAAGTAATGACTCCTCAATGCAGATTCATCTGTATCCCTTTACGGATCAAAGTGAGGACATAGCACATTTTGAGTCTCTAGTGAAACTCCACATAAAATACTTGCATTCTTCAGTCTAAAAACTTCAGCTCTGTCTAAATGTGAAGCTTTTGGGGATTTCAGTGGTCTAATTGTAAAAACATCTTTTTTTCCCCAAAATCTTGTTAGTTGTAGTATAATTTTTCAGGGGGGTACTTTCAAGCAGGCTTAATGCCAAAATTCAAGAGAATGGAAATCAAGGATTTGTTACTCATTTCTTCCATTGGCCCATCAGAGCTTGGAAAGTGCTAGCTTGAACCTAGTAGTCATTATATGCACTTAGGGCAGAAGGGCTGCTCTGCCATCAGGCAGTGCTTTTAGTTCAGTTGTACTGCACAAGGAGTTAGATTGCAAGCAGGGTAGACTGATTGATTGGAGTATGATGCATAGAAGTTTCTGCATTTAGATTGGTTTGTATGCTGGGTGGGATTGGTCCTAAGCATCCTTAGTCACCATCTGTGAAGTAGAGAGGTGTGTTGATTCAGCAGTGGTTGAAATTATTACATGTTATTTATAAAAGTAGATGCTGGCATTTAGCTGTTTTGACAAATCTCTAGTCAATCTCATGGAGAAGTTGTTTATGAGGAGGAAATACATCTGCTAGTAAAAACAAGGCTTGATGTAACCCCTTGAAGGGCAAAGATCTTTTTCTGTTATTGTCAGGGTTCTGCAGTGAAGAATCAGTCTCTTTACCTCTCTGCATAAATAAATACATAGATTGGGAGTAATAAGATAGGATTGTCTAATTTGTGTGTTGTTTTGGGGGCTTTTCAGGTTCAAGTAAAATGTAATTGTTCTGTATGGTCTAATTCTTTTTTTGTATCCCTAGGTAGAGAATATGATGACTTTAGCACTCTGCTTTCTTGTTTCTTTACCAAAAAAACCCCAAAACTCCAAATACACATATTCTATTCAACCAAAATGTAGAGATTTTATTCACCAATGAGTGGGAGGTATCTACCAATCTTATATTTTCTTCCTTTCTAATTTTCAGATGTATATCACCAATACTGTAAAGGCCAGAGGAACAAGGCTTGCAAAACCTGTTCTGTGTTTGGGCTTAATGTGCTTGGCTTTCCTTACTGGAATCAATAGAGTAGCAGAGTATCGAAATCACTGGTCAGATGTAATAGCAGGATTTATAATTGGAATATCTATAGCAGTATTTTTGGTAAGTGTGTATTTGTGTCACTTTTGTTTAAGAAAGAATCGGTGTATAACTTTGTGTTTCTTAAAAACTTTAAGACTTGACTTTTCAGATAACTAAATGACAAAAGAGGTGTTTATAGTTTTTGGGCTTTGTTTCCTCAGTTATATTTGCATACACTCAGAATATGAAGTTGAGGAAGGACTGATCAAATGATTTCTTTTGACTTCCTTATAAACAAGATTGTAGCATTTCAACCAATAATTTTTGTATCAAGCCCTGCTTTAAGCAAGTGTATCTCCTTCAGAATAACTTATATTCATGTAAAAAGTATTAAATTCACTATAGTGATACCTGCACGTATCAGAGAATGTTCTTTTCCAGCTTTAACCCTGTTGAATTTCTTTCATGCTAGATTCCTGTTTGCACTGAAATTTTATGTTATTCTTTATCAAAAAAATCCTGTCCTAAAACCAGATCATTAGTCTGTTCACAATGACTAGGGTCTGTGTGTCAGAAAGCTGCTGCTAATACTAATCACCTTCACTGTTAACTTTAGTGCAAGACTGTGGCATAGAATAGTGACTGCTGTTTACTGCCTGCAAGTTTGTCTGCCTGGCAGCTTGATAATAGTGCTAAATACACCTTTGGATTTTTTCCTCATGAAAACACTTTTGAGCTTAATTCAAGATCTTAAGGTCTTGATCTCAAGATCTCGGATCCGACGACTTGACTTGGCTGAGAACTCCCACAGGGATGGCTGAGGTGGGTGTTTACACTCTCCTGAGAAATGTGAGGGCAGCTTTAGGTCTCCTTTAAAATATACCTGCTGGCTCTTCCAAACGTTTCCTTCCACACAAGGTGTCCAGGATTACATTTGATTGTTCCTTTTTTAAAAAGTTGTTTTATTCTGTTTGTTCCCTCAAAGTCGTAAAAGACAACAGAATAGAAAGCAGTCCCAACATTTTTTCTTATATTTTGTGACTTTTATTGCATAAACTCCTTTGAATAGCAGGGCAGTAGTTCTGTTTTGAAGATAATACAGTTGACAAACATTGCTGCTTAGCGTCTTAGTGTCTGAATTAGTAGGAACACTAACAAACTTGTATATATTACTCTCTTAAAATATCTGTGTGAGAGTCACTACAGCTCTGAGCAGGCTTAGAGTTTAGTTCAAGCTTGAGGATGGTCCTTGCTGCCTTATTCTTATTTCTTGTTCTCCATGTGAGAAAGTCTTTGCTGGTCAAAATGGAGATGGTAGTGACCCTTCACACGAATTTAAGGTTATTGCCATAGTCTGCTGCATGTGCTCTGAACATCCATTCACGACATTGCTAATAACTGGTATTCTATTATTCAGCTTCAGTAATGGATTTGCTTTCATGTAAGAGGGTTTTTTGGTTCTGAGATGATGCATGTAGCAATAAATTTGTTAAAGATCTTTTGTCTTGAAATACTAATTAAGGATTTTCTGGAAAACATGAACTTCACATTTCTGTATTTCTACAATAATCTGTGACTAAAGCTGGTGTCAATTCTGCCTAATTATGGATGTCAAGAGCAAAGCTCAAAAGAACAAGTTGTTCCTTAGCTATTCTGTTTATCTTCTAATCTCTTCTAGGTTGTTTGTGTGGTAAATAACTTCAGAGGACGTCAGCCAGAACATGAACACTCTCATATGGATAATCTGGCTCAGATGCCCATGATCAGCATACCCCGTGTTGAAAGCCCTTTAGAAAAGGTAATGTCTGACTTTTTAAAAAACAGCTAAATAAAATATAGCTTTCCTGGAAGGGTGATCCCAAGCTATCTTGACAAAAGTGCCAAGGAAATAGATTTAAAGTAAGGAGGTGTGGCAGTGAAGGAGAAAGAAGGAAAGAATTCATTCAGAAACACTCCCTGGAAGACTTTTCATACCATCTCCAAGAGTTACCTGTCCAGTTTACTGCTGTAGCCACTGCTAAGTCAATGGAGTCAGACTGAGTAGATCTGAGCTTCTTTTTCCTTATGTTCCTCAAGTAGGTTTGATTAACACTTTGGCTGAGAGTCTGCAGAGCTTGAAGTGCTTAGAAACAAAATCTAACCTCTGAGCGCATGAGGTTATGTAATTCAGGTGTGAGTGGCATTTATTCTACTTCTTTGGGTTAAGTCCTCAGGCTGATGTAGAGCATGGGATGCAGTCCATTCTGGATCAGCTGTGGGGCTTCTATCGTCAGGCACTTGCTAACCCCAGGGCAGAGCACACACTTTGAAACACTGGGGATCTGACATCTGTGCTAGCAGGGCAAACAACTTAATGAACGTGATAATAATAGACAGTAACATGGGTCATGCAGTAACTGTACAAAAGCCATGATCTCTTGCCAAAGCAAATGGGATTTTGGACTAGGATGTGCTTTGAAAGGCTCCTGGGTAAGCCAAGACTTTTTGCATGAGTAAGTATGATGTATTTAAAATTTATTTTAGTTTTGTGTAATAAAAATGTCTGGGTTTTGATGATGATATTGTACTACACAAGTGTTAGGTAAGACTTCCAAACAGTTTTATGGGCAAACAAGCACTGAAGTAGATAGCGTAACCAAATAAAACAATTTAGGCATCTTTAGCAGAGGGAAATAATTACTCATGTAAAGTTTGAAAGCAATTCTGCTTTTTCTGATGACTTTATCTGTCATTATTGTTTTAAGATCTCTTGTGTTATGACCATGTTTAAAGAAAGTAAAAATTCTACGCTGAGTAGAGCACCAAAGGTATGTTTCTGTGGTATTCTTTTAAATCCAAATTACTGCTGATATTTTTTTTGCATTAAACACAAGAAGAAATGTTTTTGACCACTTTCCAGTCTGTCTTGGTCACTTGGAAGTGGTAAAAGTTGTCCTTTAGTAAGAATTGCTGTTAGCCTTGGATTCGTTACTCCTTTCCTTGAAGAAAGAGAAGATTTCTTTTCAGAATGATCTAACACGCCTTTTTGAACCAAATGTGTCTAAGCTACTTCTGCAGATACCTTGTCATAAGGAGGTCAGAGTCTCATTTGCTTGAACAAGCATTTAGGTGATGAATGTGTATCTTCAAAATAATCCATTAAGTAAACTTTCTGTAAAATGTCAAAACAAAACAACATGTCAGTTGTCCTAGGACATGCCACATTAATAGGAGTATGTCTTATTTACGTGCTAGGCTCTCCTGCAACAGAAGCTATTCCTGCAGCTCAAAAGCCATCATAAGTAATAATATAGGTAATAATAATAGGTAATAATAATAAACATATTCTGGGTCTTCAAATTTTAATTTTTTTTGTGGGGATAAAGACCTCATGTCAACAGTGTTTCCAACTGATTTGACACCCTCTCACTCTTGATGAACAGTGTTCTTTTTCTGAGACTCAGCCTAGGCAAGATTGAGATGTGGGGAAAACTATGGGAGAGTGTGGAAGGACGGTGGCAGGGCTAGCATAAGCAATGCAACTCTGTTACTGGTATTTAAAAATAATAACTGTATGGGTATATGAGAGTGAGTGCTTCAAAGATGCTGTTTTAAGGAATGGCTTCATTAGAAATGCCTACCAGCTGGGGCCTCACTCTATTCTGTTACAAATCCACATGTAGATAAGCACACGCTGCATCACACAGACCTGGAAGCACCTTATTTTTGTGCTTCCAAATCTGCTACTTGTGCTTTTTCCTGCTGGAGTCCAAATGTACTTGGTATGCTCTCCAGGCTGCCACTGTCTGAGTTCTGGTGGAGGTCAAGAGCTGCATTTGAAGTGGACTTAAATAAGAATAAGTGTACTTGTAATATTCTGAATTGAGCTGCTGCTGGTTAATGACAAGGGTAGATCATTGTTTGCATGACACTTCTGTTTAATTGTGGTGCGTGCAGATGATTAAACTGTTCTGCATGGCTACCCACTTCTCATGCCCTCAAATAAGCCATGGTTGCAGTGTGTCTCCTTGAAGAATCCTTGCCAGAGCTGGCTCAGCAATGCAGACTTATTGCTTTCACCTTAACTATGTTCATTTTCAGAATTAATGAAAAGAATGAAAGCCAAGGAACCTCATCACTCACTTGTCTGTTCCTTTTTCTCTCCTGTCTCTGACCTTCTTCATCTCTAACAAGACAGTTCATGTTTGAGTTAGCTGGCACCTTCCTACAGAGAGGAGGCTCTTTTCTACTACAGTCAGTGTTAGAGACTCCTGTTCTTTTGAAAGACTTACTGGTAAATAGGGATATTCTGGGTGGCACCTAGAAGAGTTTGAAGTTCACCTTCATCCAGTGCAGTCACAAACTATTTTTTCTGTTTCAAGGGAGAATGACATTATTTCATGCTAAAGTCACCTAAAATTGTCCAAGGCTTACAGAGGGATTGCACAAATCTTGTAGTAGCTGTGCTGACTCTCATAGAGTTTTTTGGTTTTGTTTGTTTGGTTGCTTTTTTTGAATAAGTATTCTAGTTTTGGAAAAAAATACAGAGGAAAAATGGAGCTGTTTTGGACTAATTGAGACAGTAGACATAATAGTGAGGTAAGGGGTTTTAGAAGGAAGTGTTGGGTTAGGAGAGGCACTATGGTTCATCTTCTGTGGGATGAGATGATTACTGTGTATGATTATCAGTGCTTTCTGTAGCTGTTCAGTATTGTTTGCAGAGTGGATGCTTTGCAGCGCTCTGACAGCTAAGCTGTGTTTATCCTCAAAGTCTCTTCTTGGCATTCCTTCATAGTGCTACTTCTGCCAGCAATGCCCAAACCATGTTCCCAGAGTCACCCTTCCATGTTACAGTGAGGTTTCTTACAGGTCACTTGTAGGGCTGACTCTCCAGTATGACTGTGAACTAGAAACAAATAGTTTAGGCTCTCTCTGTGCCATTTCTAAGTTTTAAGGGTGATAAGTATGATAAGTATTTGGAATTCCTCTCACAATATGTGACATTCTTGTTGCCTCTTGTACAAATTTCTAGTGACTATCAAGTTAATTGTCTCCAAAATGTTGCTGTTTGACGCTATAGTTCTTGTTCTGTTGTGTATGGGCCAAAGATAATGGCATGATAAAACACATTAATAGTAAGTGTAGATATTGCCATGGAAATAATAGGGTTTTTTTTAACTGGCAAAGCATTCTCTTACTTGTATTGAGATATAAGACTTTTTCTGTTTACTCCATTTTGATTATTCATGAGACATAGAACAGCTTTTTCAGTGTCAGAAACAAAACAAAAAAAATATTTCTCAATGTTACTGCTTTTCTTTGTTCTTAAGCAGTTTGGTACCAAGAAGTCTTTCATCAGTATGTGCACTTGTGTACACAGAGTCTGGTCTGGCCCCTGGACCTCTCCAGGGAGACTGATGAGCTGTCACTGAGCTCACAGGCTAAAAGCAAAACACAAAGATAGGTTAGCTCATCATAATACAGGCAAATGGGGGAGAGGGTTTGTGCCTGTTTCTATTGCTTCAAAATACTATAGTTGACAAGTAATGAATTACTGTTGTGCTTGGTGTCCAAAAGTGTACATATGTATCCACACAGTGTTTTAATAGATGTGTGTGTGTCTCCAGGATGGCTTGACTAGAGTCCATGTGCTTATATTAACTTATAGGCAGGTTTTCAGATTTCTTTTCTTATAATGGTTCTTTCTTGATAATACAGTATGTTCAAGGAGATATGATATGACGTCGTTTCACACACAGAAACACATATCTAGGAGAGGCAGCTTATAAAAGACCATAAGCAGTTTGGTTTCAACATCAAGCAGTTGAATTGGCATTCATATTTTACTCTTCTGTGCAAATCTGCTCCTGGGGGATTGTACAAGAATTATTTCTGTTTGAATGCTAATTGTGATCACCACTTCTAATCTTCCCATAAAACAGTACTTAAACATAGGAAATGGATCGATTCATTCAGTGTGACCTCCTCAAATATACATGTTGTAGGTGTTACAGAATCCAGCTATTAGTAACAATCAAGAAGATCCTTTGCAACGACACTCCCTCAAAGCACGCGTCATTAGGTTCTTCTCCTGGCTAACAGGAATGGACCATTTCGAACAGCTTCCTATAAGGCAATAAATGATGTGTGCAAGAATGCACATGAATGTCTGTGTGTGGAATTGAAGCAAAGGCAGATGCAGTGTGGCAGCAGCGTTCTGTGCAGGTCTGCAGCCTTTTAAGTGGGGAATTTCACTTAAACTCATTCTTTCTTTAAAAATGTACTTTGCTGACTCAGAGAATTGTATGATAATATTCTTACTGTTGTATGATACCTTGTCACTTGCTTGAAATGCTACAGTGGTATTTTTAAATTTCTTCTAACAAACCCCACTGAGTGAAGGACCACAAAAAAAATTTCAAATTCCTCTTTTCAAAAATGGAAAAATCTCTTTGAGCTTCGTGACTATTTGTGAATATTTCTAACTGTCTTCATGAGAGCAGAACAAAAGCTTTCTAGTAAAACTATTAAATATATATAATAAAAGTGATTTTTCAATTCTTTAACACTTGCTTCTAGAATTGCTTATAAAAAGAAATTAATTAAAATCTTAATGGAAGATAAACATCTATGGTTCATTTCTCCCCAGAAACCTGCACTCAAGGCTTAGCCTTTAGCTTTCATTTTTCTATTAGTGGTGTGAGAGCATGGCTATGGAGCATGCTTTGTTCGTGTGGGGCTGTTATCAAGCTGATACTGTCAATTTAGAATGAGTAATACAAAAGCTAGCATGCCTGTCTGCGAACCTACTGCTGCTGAGCAGATCCTCAGCGTATTTGAATTCTTTTGAGTACTGTAGGGAAAATAATTTCCCATGGAGTGGGAGAAGCTGAGGTCTAGTGTATGTTGTTTTGCTTGTCTCCTGCATCAGTGTGAATCTGCTTGCTGATGGTGGATATTATCTCATACTGAAGTTTGTCTTAGTAAATCTGAGCAAAAGTTAAAAGATCATAGTAAAAGAATTGAAATGCAGTCACTCATGAGGCATGTTGGTTGGGGTTTGTGCTTCTTGTTTTCCTTGATTGGGGGATTTTTGTGTGTGTGGTTTGTATTTTTGTTGGTTTCTTTCTTTTTTTCCTGATAAGAGTATGAACAAGGCTTATTTTTCATTTGACCTGAGATGGTAACATATGAAGAAGCATGAATACCCAGACAGTTGCATGATTCTGTATCAGTGATTCTTGCCATCAGCAAGTGATTAATTTTGACCTAGTTATGCATCACCCTACTGACTGCATTGGAAATGAATTAAGAAGTCTTCACTAGGGTCCAAATCAATAGCTCTGCTATTTGTACCTTAGCAGTTCTCTCTGAGGGTTTATTGAGGAAGGGGGATTTTTCTTCTGTGTTGTTATATCCCTTGTTCTGCATGTCCTTCCAAGGATGGTGATCTCATTTTGGAAGTATAGCAGTATAGCTGGCAGGAATGTGAACCACATTCCCCTTTCCTAAATAATAGCTATGTAGTCCTGAATTAGTGCCACATGAAAGAGCATTTGGTTCTCTGTGTCACAAGACAAATGTGTGTCATTTATAGAAAGGGATAGTACATAGCAGGATTTGAAAGAATTGATTAGAATAATGAGGATTTTCTCTTTAAGTTATCTTACTTATCAACAAAGTGAGTAATTTTAGAGTGATGCTAGTTTTAGTTGACAGGATAATTTACAGTTTTAAATAAGGAAAAAATAAAACAGTATGAAGAAAATTTTGTAGCCTCACAACAACTCCAGTGTCATTCAGATTGCCCAGTGTGTCATGTTCCTGTTCTCAAAGCAGAAGATGGCCAGTCAACTAAAAAGCTTTGAAATGTCAATATTTTGTTTTCTAATTAGGAAATGTAATTTTGCTTTTCTTCTGCAGAGTCAAGATCTTGAAACAATGATATTTGCTAGTATTGTTTACTGAAAACATATTCACAGAAAGTTGCACACTGATTCTCTTTTTTTCTGATGCTTTTAAAAAATATTCTACTGGCTATGGTTTAATCATTATTTATTTAAAATTTATTAATTCCTATTTGGAGAAGACTGTACATAGGTGCTTACTATTTGCTGGTGTTCTCTTATGTCATAAAACACAGCAAGAACATTTCCAGAGCTTAAATGCCTGTTGCAGGGGAAGGGGAAGAATGCTTCTCCTCCTGAACACAGTACAGTTATGACACACTGAGGGAGGGAGCAAAGCTGCCAGTCTTGTTTGGAGAAGGGGAAATAGGAGGCAGCTCTCCTGTGCTCCCACTTAGGATACTTCTACATTCCTTTCTATAACATGAAAATCAGAGATGCCTGCCTGCCTACCCCTCTACAGACTGATAGACAAATATTCGGAGAGTTTAAAGAACTGAGAAATACAAACTTGTGTGGTTTCTCTCCGCCACTTTCTATAGTGTGTGCTAAGGGATTTTCTGAAGGACTTAAAACAACTTCCCTTAAGCAAAATAAGGGAGATCTGTCTCCCTGAGTTGTCTGCATCCCTCCTCCCCTTCAGCATACAAGGGGAGGCGATGAGAGAAATCTGCAATGCTTTGCCTGATATTATTTCCTTCTGTGCATTTTTGTGCTGGGGAACAGCCACGTAGCTTAACATCAAGATTTTCTTTATTAATTCTACACATTGCGTGTTTTATAAAAAATGGTAGCAGTCAAGGGTAGTGTGTGCCTAAAGGGAACATACAGTTCCACAGTTCCTTTGGATCCTGCACCTCACTGTGCAGTCAGTTGAGTCTTCACCTGCGAAATGGCTGCAGAGGCACTTGCTTAGGTCAGAGTGTGAAAAAGTAGCAGAGCTCTTTGGGATGTTGCAGTTTTACTGTGTAGAGGCACACATAATATATTCACATTCTGATGCACGTCCGCGTGTTTGTAAGAATCATCCCATTGAAGCAAAGAGGAGGACAACATTGCAAATGAAGAGGACACTGTACTGATTCTGAAAAAGAAATTTTGAATGCGAGCTCTCAACTGCTGAATGCAATTTTGTTGTAGCATTTTGCTACTTGATTCTGTGCCAGCAAGCTCAGGGGGAGCAATTAATCTCTAAAAAACCCGCAGCATTAAAATTGTATTAACACTAAAATAGAATATTCTAATTTGTCAGAAACTCATTTTGAGTTCTAGGAATTTTGCTTTAAATTATGGATAAGGTAGCAATAAAAGTACAGCTAACTCAATTATTCACATTGTTACTTAATTTAAAAAAACCCATCTAAAGCTAAACTGCTGTAGAACCATTGCACTTAATTACTTTGTTCAGCATGTTTACATAGCCAGTCTCTCAGCGGTTAACAAAGAATTGCTCTGGGAGTGAATGAGAGTGCTGCAGCGAGAACCAGTTTTATTCACATCATCATACAGTAGTCTCTAGGCACAAGGCTATCCCTAAAGCACAAGAGGCAAAAAAAATCACAATGGTGACTGATGACTGTCTGTGTGGTTTCTGGGTTTTTATCTGTTTGTTTTTCCTTTAACTCGTAGAACCACATCACGGCCTTTGCAGAAGTCACATGATGTTGACGCTGATGTATATTCACTCCATTGGACTTCAACTCTTTTCACAGCCCACACACGATAATTGCAGTGTATTAAAAATAAGAAATTTTTAGAAGTCCTATTTCTGACTTGATTTTTACATCATTAAAATGATACCAACATTTTGAAGAATTCTTAAATATTAGAATGTCACTTTAGCAAAAATATTAACTGTTTACTTTTTGATGGAATGGGACAAACTGAGCACTAATTATGTTTATCTGACAATACCCTCTATTTGGCTTCTCATTGCTTTTAATGGTTCATGTACCTATTCCAACAGTACTTCATATTTTGATTTGACTTTGATTTTTAAAATCTACATTTTTAATTCAGCATGAACTTGTTTCCATTTAAGGCTATTTCAGTGTATAAAAACATAGATGAATATTATGTTCTGTATGAAAATCCTGTTTGCACATTGTATCACACTGTATTCCATGTAAGATATCATTCAAGCAGTATGTTATATGTAAGACTGGTGCTTCTGCTTTTGAAGAGGAATAAAATGCCAATTTTTACTGTAATAAGTATTGTATCATAATTAAAGGTTTATTTATTTGGATATTTTCCTGACATAATTGTAGTTGAATTGTTGTTTTGTAGTTCTTGAATGTCTTGGATTATATGTATGTATCTAGGTTAAAAGAAGTGAAAACAATACAGAAAGTTTGATCATTGATATATTCTTTTTTACTAATGATCTCTCATGAAAGGTTAAGGGCTCCATTCTTAGCTCAGCATATCTGATGGGAAGCCATGCTATTTATGAATCTTTTAAGCAAATGATTCAAGGAAGCCTGCATCTTCTCATATTTATTGTACACCCTGATATGCTGGGAGAATGGGTGCTAAGATAAGAAGAGGGTCACTGGCTTAGTGAGAGAAGTGCATATGAGTTTCTAGTCTCCATTTTACGCCGGAGCACTCTTGGAAAAAACAAAATGGCTTCATTAATTTTCTTCAGCCTGTCTGACCAAGATAGTCAGATTTTCCCTCTACAAATATTTCTATCTCTGTTTGTGTTTAAGGGCCATATTTTTGAAGAAAAAATATATTTTAGTCTGTGCAGTGTTGACAAATAGATTTTTCTTTAACATCAGGCAGTGTTATCATATCTCTGTTATTGCTGGAAATAATTAAATTGAGCTTCCCCTTCAAAAGACAGCCTCACTGACTATTCATAGTGAAGCTGTCCTATAAAAATTGAGCACCAAATGCATCTGAATATTTTAGATGCTCTTAACTTCTGCCAGAAAGTTTTCCTCTGGCAACAGCTGATACAACATTAGCATTATAGACACATTGAGAATAGTAATGTTCAGTGCAGGCTGTTGAACATTCTAGGCCTTAAATTTTCCTTAATTTGTTCTATTTCCTATGCATTAATCATTGTTAGAAGATATTTGAAATACAAGGCTGTAGAATCAGGTATATATTTTCTATGATTAATTTTAATGTATTCCTGCATAATCATCCAGGTAACACTTGCTTTTCACTTCTTATTTTAACCTCTGCTTTCACTAAAATACAACTACCTAAATAGTACTTGGCAAACAGGGCAAGGCCAAGTCGTCTTTGAGTGCAATAGAGTATATCTCACAAAGTCATTGTGCTAAGCTGAGAATTAGAGAATAAGTAAATAGATCAGTGGGGAGAAAAGTCCTAGAATAGAGCCCTTAGCTGCAACAACTTTGCTTAGGTGATTGAAAATCCCCCATTATTAGGCTATCAACTGTGTTTACAAAATTGTAGTAGTTCCAAAGTTTGTATCACTGTGTTAGGCACATTTTAACCTTTCTTTTAGTCTATCTATTTAGAGTCAAAGTACTAATGATTTCTCTGTGTGCAGATTTAAATGAAATCTTCACTCATTTTTGCATGGTAGCAAACCTGCATTCTTTTATATCTGATTTATAAGATTACCAAGAGGTTCTTTTATGTTAAAAGAGATTACTCTTTTTCAGTGTACTGTATATCATCAGCTTGTAACTGGTCTCTTTCTCTCTCAGGATCTTTCCCAGTCAAATATTTGGGTTAAATTTATCACATTATCTCTGTAAACCAGCAGTGAGAAAACAAAAAGAGAGACACTCTGCTGTATAATGTATTTTTAAATAAAATAATTTTTCATTCATATGTAGTATATGTATGTGTTTTTTAGATATCTGTTCTAGATATATTTTGGTTCATAGTATACATAGAATGAAATTACGATTTTAGGTCAGCTGTGTTTGGTGATATATTTTCACAATTAATGAGGAATCCCCACAGTTTCGCTTAGAGATGATTCTGGTGAAATTGAAAAGCAGGAGATGAAGAGCTTTATTGGAGAATTGTCCACAGCCTGTTGATAAAGGACTCTCTCCAGGATGTAGACCAGTCAAGCTTCAGACCCTTCTTTGATTAATTTTCAGAAGTGGAAAGAATTTACCTCTCCGACACCTGGAGCTTGGCCTTCACTCTTCTCTTCTGGACCTGAAAAAGCCTTCCAAAGCTTTTCCAATTTGTCAAGACAAAAGTAAGTTGGCATTTTCTGACTAAAGTGGCTTTGTGGTGGTTGCTTAGAAAAAAAAATCCCAGTAAGGAGACTGTGACAAACAAGCATCATCCCTCATTCAGAGAATATTCTGGTGCAGAGTGGTTCCTAATAAAAACACTATGGCTGAATCATTTTAGTGGTTTTGAAGGCAGCTGGTTTTATTATCCTTGTAGACATTTTCTGTGTGTATGTCCATCAAACACCTCCACTCTTTTTATAAATGAGATGTTTAAGAAGCATCTCTAATGCTATATGCTGCTGTGTTCCTAAAATTGGAATTCATAAGGCATATGGGGACACCAGCTGGGCTCGTATCCATAGCATTTTAGATTCCCTTATAGTTTGTTCGTAATCATGAACTGCATAAGGCATACGGTGATAGCATCTGGGCTCACATCTCTTCAGCTTTAAAAATGTTCATTTTAACAATATGTACTAAAAGAGAATAATGTTGGTATTTTTCAGCTGCAGTTTTCTTTGCTGTTACCTTCTAATTTTGTTGCTGTCCAAGATCACAGTGAGTGCAATAGTCCATTTGCATATTATGTTAGTAGGGAGCTTTATATACTCTTCTGAAACCTAATTTTGGTATTTCTGAAGCTTGCCATGCAGAAATCAAGACTGCATTACATTTTTAGGAACAGATCACGTGAGTCTGTTTTGATCAAATACATCCCTAGCCATCTGTGTAGCCTTGGCTTTGGGGACACTTGAAGCATTTGCAGGTGGAAGGGTGAACAGACCTCTAGGCCTCTAAGTCCTGCAACACCTCCCTCCAAGCACACCAAGAGTGCTTCCACCAGGCTCTGCTTCTGACAGCTGACTCAACCCCAACACACCAGACTTCCCTGGTATACACCAGCAATTTTCATGTCCTCTCAAGTACTTTTGAGAAACTGGATAGATCAGGCAAGATACCATGCCCTCATGTGAAAGCGTACTACAAACATGACTGCAGCTGGAACCAGTGGCTGCCTGGTTCTCATTTGGGGGAGTGGAAAGCCAAATGAATGGGGACCTATCATTGGCCTTCTCCACTTTCTAGGCCTTTTGGTTTTCAGTGGCTTCCACAAAAGAAAGTAAAGGAAAGCGTAGGAAAGCATCACAGTCTCTGCCTACTTGAACCTCTGCTGCATGCCTAAGCTTGTGCAAGCTTTACTTGTGCTATTGGCCACCAGAGACTTTTCCACTAAGTAAGAATGTTGCGTTTTTGTCATCCTGTCCTGTATGAAGATGACTGACAAAGCTTCTTAGGGTTTCCAGGCGTGACCTGATGCTCTGGGAGGACGAAATCATGAACATCCCAGAAACGATCCTGTTGGAGTGGGAACTGGAAGCCCTAGTGTGACTTTGTGATCAGTCTGATTGTTTCCTCAGCACTTGCCAAGTGACCATACCAAGGTACGACTCTTGTAGGTTTGCCTTTGATACTAAACTGCCTATACTTGCCTCAGCAAGAAGCTCCAGATAAATTCCAGCACAGATGATTACACACTTGGTTCCCTGCTCAATACTGGAGCTTGTTCTTTCTGTAAACCATTCTAGGAAGCACAGCATATCCTGTATGAAACCCGTTGTCACTGTCTGATGGATTCTATCCTGGACAAGGTGGTACTAATATGGCTGTCATTAAGGCGAGCTTCAAAAGTGCTTAGCTCCCACTTGCCTAAAAGGGTAACATGATCCAGGCATATTTGATGATCACTCTAGCTGGAAGCAGTATATCTGGCTAGCACCCAGTCTCCAGCTGCTTTTTTTCTGAAGGTGATGGTGACATCCAGTTCTCTGCCTATCATGGCCTTGAACTCAATTTCTTCCATTCCAGTTGTCAGCTCTTAATACCACATTTTGCTGTGAGATGTGGTGTTCATGAGACAAGAGGAGGGCAGTTGTGTTTGTTGGCAGACCATTTTAGGTATCCTTACTTGTCTTTTGCTCTTGGTCTGTTATCACTAGCTGTGTAAAACATGTAGAACTAAGCTAATCTAATTGAATTAGGCCAATTTAATTCTGAGTAAAAGTGTACACCCAGAGGTTTTATATGATATAATTCTAACTAATCCACAGCAAATCTCTAGCTAATTCAGATAAACCATCTTGAATTGTCCCCTATGTGGACAAGTCCTAAGCCTATTTTTTTTTTACCCTGCAGAGGAGCTCTGCTGTTATAATATCTTCCCCTAGTGATTACTGCCAGAACAGCATGTGACAGCCTGCTTCCTGAAGTGATCACAACAGGAGAATAATCTCTAAATTATGCTCCTGTTAGTGGCTTCATTAGTGGAGTGGGTGCAGAGGGCTGCTCTTCTGCTCTGCAAGTGGTAAAGAGTGGGCACAATGGTAGTCTCCAGCACTGAAATTACTGAATTTATCCACTAAGATAGGGTCTTCAGTAGAAGTCCCAGAAAAGAGTTTTAGTTTGCAGAACCAAGTTCTTTGCACCAGTGTTTTCATCTGTCCACATTCAGATCTAAATAAATAAATAAAAATAAGAAACCAAAGCCTTTTTCTAACAAGTCTCTCCCTAAGTAATAATGTTATGCCTAAATACATACTCTTTGCAGCTACAGGGAGTTTGCAGCCTTGCTGGCAGTCTTTAATGTGGTTGTGCGTGTGAGGTCCTTGAGTTGTGATTTCCTAGGATTGCTCTGAAGTAAGCAAATAACCCTAGAAAAGAGAGTAAACATGTCTTCAAGAGCAACAAAATAAGAAGAGGATGAATTTCAGAAGCAGGGAAAATGCCTTCTTATGCTTTTAGCAAATATCCCAATTTGAGATAGATTTGCTAAATTTTGCAACTTAAAATATCCGTACTTTGGTGGACGGCTTTTCTACATTTTTGAAATACTGCAGTAGAACAGAACTGCTGTTCCTAGTCTGCCATTTCTGCTAAGAAATTATCTGCTGTTTCATCCTCTTTTGCTACTGTTAAGGAAGCAGCTACTATTCCTTCCTTAGCAACCTCTGTTTATACAGTAGCAACTGACAACTTAAAGACGCTCTATTCAAATATTCTAAAAATAAGCCCAATGTGATGAGAACTAAGTTCTTATTTAGGAAAACAAAAGAGCCCCTTTGGCTTTTGTTGAAGACAGAGAACTTGAAGCTAGTAGGAAACACCAGGAATAAAACAAGACCCTTGTCTTTTGGCAATGCTTTGCATTGTTGTCAAAACAAGGTGATAGATCATTTTGTGATTAATGCCTTTTTTTTTTCTGAGCAATTAGACAAAACATTGTGAAGATGTAGTTTTGGAGCATACAGTCTTCCAGAAAGAAACAGAGAATATTCTTGTTTTGTATTGTTTTTATTCTGTGTTGTCACACTCAAAAATAGTGGACACCAGCACAGAAAAGGGGGAATAGAAAGACTAAAACTATATATAGTCAGTGGAGGATGAGAACTCTCCCACTTCGAGTCTTTTTAGGAAACACACTGAGTGAGTAGTCAGCTGGTTGTGTGACAGAATTCTGTGTTTTCCTGGGTTTCCTATGGGAGTGTTGCATGGTGATCTGCATGTAGAGGTTAGGAGAGTCTCTTGCATGAATGTAATTTCTTTTCAAAACTGGGACTGTAAACTCACTTCTACCTGTATACTGCTATAAACCTGAAACTGAATGCTTCTTGTAGTTGAAGGGAAGAGGCACCACTCAATGGACAAGACAGCTTCTATAAGTCATGAGCAGTGTGGTGGGAGATACCACAAAGTTTTGGTCACCTATAAGGCTCTTTATGATCTAACTGTCCTGAAAGGTATGATTTGTTTTTTAAATGTGCCACTCATCTATGGTTGTGGTTTCGATTGGAAGGAACTCTGATGAGAGTTGTACATGTCAACATAAAAGAGAACAGTAGTAAAACTTTTCTCTTCATCCTCACTGGCCTTTAGTATGCCTGCTCCTTTTGTTATATGGCTCTGTGCTCTGTCTTCACATTTTCACTCTACTTCTGACATTTTTCTTTCTCATTAGATGTTATATATTGTTGTGTCACATAGGGTAATAAGCAAGTGTAGTTGCACTTAGGCCTTTGCCAAAATGTGGTGAGGCGCCATTTATTTCAATGGGAGTAGAGCAACAGCAGAAAATCTAATTGCTTTTTAAAAAATGGAGGGGTAAGAAAAATTTGATAATAAACATGAGATAACATGAGCTAAAGACTTAAGTGTGAATACAAGTGGAATTTCAAAGAATATAAAGTGCAATGTGTAGACAGTGGATGGGAATTTCCTATACAGCTGATAAAGCTGAGAGATCATACTGGATTAGTTCATAGCACTGCAGATCCTAAAGATGGTGGTCTGGCAGTCATGTTTATAGGCACTAATATGGCCTGAATTTGTGATGGGACACAAACTAATGGGAAAGCAAAGATGCTCAGGGCTGTGTGCATCATGCCTTGTACAATATAGGAGATATTGTGTAACTTGAGAGTTTTGTATTTTTTTATCATTTACAAATCAGAACATATAGTTGTTAATTCTTTCAAATACTTGTGGTATTTGGGAGCAGGATGCCAGATATGACAAATGGCCCTTTCCAAAGCAAGCTTCTTGTGTAGATTTACTCAATGAAAATCACTACCAAATATGTGTGGGATACAACAGGAGAATCTGAGTCATCATTATTTCCCTTCAACCACCTTGTGTCCTCCTGCTTTGAGAGGTCCCCTTTCTGAAACTCATACCCACCCTGATCAGGCTTTGAATTAGGCCTCAAATGGAGGCCACCCAATGTGAATCAGTGTCTTCTTTTCTATACATCTCTTCTACTCTCACCCCTTCTCCAGCCTGCATTTACAGACCATTAGCAAGGCTTCAAACACAGCTTTTGCATTAGCTATGAGGAGGACACAGGAGAGCTTCCCCTGTCACTGCTAGTTGGCAGCTTGCGCTCAGATACACAGCCATGCTCCTGCCTACTAGAGTAAAAGGATACCAAATCTCTTTGGCAGGACAGCATCCTGTGAGAAACCAGGCCGTGGGCTTAGTTGCCGATGAATATTTGCACATTGTTATTGTTATGTTGGTATTGTTCTTCCTGACAGACTTAGTTGTGACAGGAGGCTGCAGGCTTGTGTAGGTCAGTGGTTAGCCCTGGAACAGGGAAAGGCTCATTCACCTGCCAGATAGAGACTGGAATTATAGTGTGAATTTATCAGCTGTGTCTCCCAGACGCTTTAAGATGTACTGGCATAGCTCTTTTCCAGGACAGTATATTATCAGAAAAGGCTTTCAGTTCGTCATTTCTTATTCCTTGAGTATGAGATGGATGTAATTTCCATTCATTCACTGCAGCAGATGCCATCTTTTTTTTTCGTATGCCAGTTTCTTATTCTTGATTACTTTTTGAACTTACTCACACTTCCATATTGGTCTTTTATTGCTCTTATTACCAGATGGTGTAACGAGCTTTGCAGCATCTATTAATCTGGCTTAAAAATTTTCTGCTTTCCTTCAGTGCCATTCCTGTTAAACTGCTGTTTAACACTTCAACAGTGTTTAAGCATGTCATCTTAGTCATTGGTTGGTGTTGGTTTGCAGTTTAGCATTTAGCTAAGAATATATCATAGATAGCTTTGCCTTGCACTTTTGAACACTTTGGCTCTTGTCTCCCTGTGGCGGTGGTGGAACTTGGATGTTCTGCCAGTTTGTACATTATTGGATGTGAGTGCTGGTTTCAGTGCAGAGATACAGGTAAGGAGAAATATGCAACTTTGCAAAAGGAGGGAGGGACCATCCTTGTCCGGGAAGCGATGTCCTCATGGTTCTCCTGGCACAGTCACTCATGAGAAGGAAGCTCTGAGGAAGCTTTGTCACAAGCAGGTGTGGTTCTTTGGAGCCTTGCTCTCATGTTTAGTGCTGTTGTCACAGTTACAGCTGTATTTTGCTTTTTTGCCCTGTTTCTTTATCAGCAGGGTCAAAGTGGATTAAGTAGTGCCAGGAGCATACAGGCTCCCTGACACTTTCATTTTCTGTTGTCTACTTCTTCATGTAAACATGCAACGTGCTTATATGTCAGTGCAAGTATCACCTTCACAGTTTTCATATCCATCCATCAGACATGACTGGCCATGTTTTTATCAAGGAAGCAACACGATACTGACTCTTCTCTCATCTTACTCCCTTCCTCTAATAACTCTCCCACTGTTAGTCCCTCTGACTTTGGCTCTATTTTAACAAAGACCAATACTCAATAAAAGTAGCACTGTTCATGACTGTATTTACTTTCTTACTAGGTACCTGGCTACAAGTGTGATGTGATTTATATCTGGTAAACTGTAGATTCTTTGCACTATGACTTGTCTGTGTCTGAAAGGCACCTCACCAAATGGAGCTTTCATCCCAAATGAGACCTTTAAATGTCATCCATAATCTTCTATAGGCATTTTTATCTGTCTAGAGGACATTTGGGATCCCACTGCTGAGCACAGTGTCTGCAAACCTGGAACACTGGACATGGCACTGAGATGCTCCAGCCAGCCTGTGAACATGAAAGAACAGGATAGGATATCTGAGCATCTTTTATGCTACTGAACTGTGCTGCTGCTGACTTAAAATTGAGATTACTGTGTAAGAGGGAAGGCATGAGAAACAAAAAAAGGAGAGAGAAAAATTCAGCTAAAGATTGAAAGAGCTATTTAGATATTCAGCTTCTGAAGAGGGAAAGTTGCTTACTGAAGTAACTGAGCATATCAGATGAAAAATTACAAAAAAAATCTCTACCAAAAAGCGAGCTTTCCAAATATTTTATTGGAGAAACCATGTAAACACAAATAGATTTCTGCCTTTTGAAACTGGGCCTTTTGGTGTGCCATCCTATGCAGGAAATTGCAGTCTATGATCAGTGTACAAAAGTATAAATTGACTATATTTACAGACTATATTTATGTAACAGGGTTTTGTTTTCTGACCTTCTGTTCCCTGAATGGAGCTCATCATGATCACTATATGCAATTAAGTGGTGTTCTGCTGAATATGAGTGTGCAGCCAGGACTTGTGATATCAGCTAGATAAAAATCAGGAGTTGGATGTGGTGGTTACTGTATCCATCATTTACTGATTACCTTATCTCACACACATGCTCACAAAGCGGGATCATAACCAATTTACTCAGTTTATGACCTTACTAATAGAAACTGCCACTGTTCATAATAGCATTACAGTTCCTTATTGTAGCAGTTGAGAGGTTTCTAGGCAAAATAGCATGCAGTTTAGATGCAATTTGACTCTAGATATCAGAGTCCTGATGTTTCTTGTTGTTCATTTGTTTCTGGAGAAGCATTTGCCAGGCAGAGGCTGAGGGGACATGAAAATGGTTCTACAGCTATGTGAGTGCTAACTCAGCATTTTGAGTAACAACACCGGGCTCCATCAGATAAGGTACTCTGCCTTACAGGACTTTGTAGTAATGGGAAGGTGCTATAGGAGGATTCACACTCATCATCTGTTAAAGCAATTGGTCATTGTGATATCTAAAAGTGAAATCATGGTAAGAGATCTTTTGTTCATGCTAGTATAGTCACCTGCTCCCTCCTACACTTGCCCATCTGATGGATATTTCTGAAGCACTACTTGGGACACTCCAGAGAAGGGGAAATTGGACTCGAAGGAACTGAGTTTTTGTTGTTTTGTGGGGGTTTTTTTCTCTGTGGTTTGTTTGTTCTTTTCTCTGTAATAGTTGTGTTGTGCATCTTTTAGTACCTTCCCTCAGATTTAGACAAATGAACCAAAGTTGTGGTAGTGGGAGTGCAAGATCCTGCCAATGGAAGACCCTGGCTTGAGCTGGGAGATAGGTAAGCACTTGAGAGTTAGTGAGAGACAGCAAAAATAACTGGAGACACATTGAATTTTCTTGAAACTTTTGAAAACTAATGCATTTCTTCTTTCTGTTGATTTACTAGGTACTCCTGTAGCAAAGGCTAAATGGAGAGGGAACACTTAAAGCTGTATTTCCTCAAAAAAAAATGCCTTTTATTAGTTGTTTTATTTTGCTGTATTCTAATTTCCTTCTGTGATGCTTTGGCCCAGGCCTTTTTCCTGGTAACCAGCTTGTAACCAGGGAAGTGGTCATGTTCCCAGTATTCCATGCGACTTTTACGTAACTCGGGGTATAATAAGGGGCAGAGGCCTTCACTCTCTCTTCCCTTCCGGTGGATCTGAAGATGCAGGTTCTCTGCAATCGGCCTCGCCCGTGCAGAGGAGTGAGGCCTTGCTAGCCTTGAGAGGCAGCGGTTACTGGCAGTCGGTCAGTGTGACTCTGCTGTCTTGAGGAGAGTTGTAGGATTTTGTTTTATTAGTTTTATCCTGGGTTTCGAGTGTACATACCTGTTTTAGTTTCTCTTTTTCCCCTTTTTCTCCTTTTTTCCTTTTTCCCTTCCTTTTTCTCTTTCCCTTTGGGGGGTTCCCCCTACTGTGTACATGGTATTTTAATTGTATATAACTGCTATATATATGTAAATGTATGTACTTTTGATATAATTCGGGTTGTTTCGGGGTCTTTAGTTTCTCTTGTAGTTTTTCTAAAACTCTGAGAAGGAAAAGGAGGGGGAAGGTTTTCACTGTGAGTTTGGGCATTTGGCAGGGAGTGAGGTCCAAACCATCACACCTTCACTTGATATAATCCTAAAACTATTGACAAAAACGCTCAAATATGTGCTTGCTTATGAGATGCTTTAAACATATGTATAAAAACAGCAGGTGATTTTGGCTCGCTGGATGTCGACCACTGTGGTCACTCAAGTGATTAGAACACATTGGAGTTTGACTAGTTTTTCAGCCAAAACAGCCAATTTGATTCTTCTGCATTAGTTTTGATAGAAAAGGGCCTGGTCCCTTGGCTGTTTTTCCCTGACTCTTAATTAAAAACTCCTTATCAGCTTGGGGAATCCACTTCTCAGGAAACTTTGTCTTTTCAGCAGCAAAGCAGCAGCTATTAGAAGTTTCTCTGTTTCTTGTTTCTCTGTTGTTATGGTCTTCGTGTCTCAGCTAGTATCAAAGAAGCAGAGTGTCTTAGAAAACAGAAAAAGTAAGATATGAGCCCATATTTCTGTACCACTTTTCTTCAGAAATGGTATTGTAAAGGTTACCTTTGATGCAGATACGATTTTGTAGCTATGTTTCCTTCTCTAAATGGAGTTCAGTCTGAGTTGTAGTCCACGATCTTAGCCATTTTGATGACAAGGTCTGTAGTATATTTTGTATTCTGGCTAACCTCCAAGTATATTCTGCATGGCTTAATTTACTTAGTGTTGCCAACAGATTGATACAGTTTTCATTCCCTGTTCTGCAATTTGGTGTAGTGTTGCTGTGCTCCACTCAAAGAGACAATCTAAGGCAGTCACTGGCAAAAATGGTAGTGGCTGAAGATGCTGACTGTCCTGGTGACAGGCACTCAGTAGCTAGTGATGCAGTGTTAGATGGTGGTCTGGGCTTCCTAGCTTAGGGGGTATTGTTGTCCTTAGACAACTTTTACAAGAATGATAGATGCATAAACTGTGTCCCGACTGTTTTTTGAGCATGACATTTGCCTCATGTTTACCCAGTTTGGAAACACTTTTATGATCCATGAAGGAGAACCATAAGGAGAAACATTACAAGCTCCATCTGTGGGCAAGGAGAGCCATAAATTAATTTTTAAAAGCAGGTAGTAGTTTACTAGGTTTTGTATTTGCATGTTCTGTAGAAAGCTTTGCAGTGCCTTTCAGGGCAAAGAAGTGGCAAAGATTGATGGCTAAGATTACTCCTGTCTTGGTATATATCTTACTGTAGAAAATAAAATTAGTTGAAGGACAGTGAAATAAATACATGAAACCTAATATTGTGAAGTGTGAAGCACAAGGGGAGAGATGGGAAGTACAGAGGTGGAAACGTGGAAAATGTGTTTTAAGCAGGACATTCAGTCTGGAAAGCACTGCATATAAGAATTAGTAGCCTGTGCTTTGAAAGTCATTCATAGAAAATCACATTCTAATTCCTGTTTTGTATGGAGTTGCTCTTTATTATTTTGTAAACTCGAAGAAGTTCTCTAAATGCTTATTGGAAGTTCTGTTACTTCTAGAAGTGTTAAATTTTATTTGATAGCTATTTTTATACTGATAGTTCTCTTTTTGATTACTCTAATCTTGTGTTTAGGCCTGAACAGATGCTAATAGAGCTAGCTTAATAGAACTACAGCTGATTTGGCCCTTTCCAAACTGTTGGCAGTAATTTTACTTTTCTGTGTCGTTATGTCAAAGTTTTCAAATGTATTTTAATTTTCAGATGTTAGTATGCTTTGAAAGGTATTAACTGCCCACATCTACATGAATATGCCTATGTCTGGATGAAGCAATCTAATATTAGGTTGTACACTTGGATTTGAGTTTAGTATACCGGCAGTTATGATGCTGGTGCCACTACAAGGGTCAGCTTGAAAGGCTTAGTTTTTTGACTCTGCAGAGAAATACGATTGCATAGGATGCTGATCTGTGGAAATATGTTACTGTGGGACAGACGCAGCAAAGGGCTTCAGACATGCTGAGGAGCTAAACGTGGGATTTTGGATTTGTCTCAAGCTCTTGATGAGCTCATTGGACACGGGCAGCAGGGACTGAAAGTAATGAGTACCACATCACTGACTTAGCAGGGGCAGAGGCGGCCCAAACAGTCAATGCAGAACAGATTAGCCTGAAAAGATTCCCAGGAGTGAAAAGTATAAAAGCAGAGATTATACCTCATTCCAGCAGGGTAGTGGAAAAGGCAGGCTGAGCTCACTCTTCTGGTGTATGCCCTGTGCGTGGACATGGCAAGAAGTGCTCTGCCCTATGGAGTGGCCGTGCTTCTTCTTGCTAGGGCATTCATGCTGGCTGCAGTGCCAGCACTGCCCAGCCAGCTCCTCTTAGGCAATAAATAGTCTCTACAAGGGGCAGTTTCTTTGGGCTAAGAAAAGCTGCTTATATAGCATAGCTGAGGGATTTGCTAAAGAGTCTGTAGAAATCAAATGCCAAATACTTTAGCTTGCAGTGGGAGTTCAGTGGATTAACTTCTGGATGCCTTTGAAAAGCATAGCCTGTACTATTCATTTAAGAATTTAAGTAGCAAATTCGTGGATTCTGAAGAGCCCTTTCTTGAAATCATAGTTTCTGGATTTTTAAAATCTATTAAGCCCCATTTTGGAATATTGCTTCTGAAGCAAAGAAATCTTTGGTTTGCTTCTAGTATGTGTTAAGAGGTTTGCCATGTCAGGTGATGATTCAGTCACAGAAAATATTTTCTCACTATTTTTAAAATACATATTTAAATGTAATTTGGTTCAATGAGGTCCCTTCCTTTAGTTCTTGGGAACTATGTTTTGATCCAGGGAAAATTTATCAAGTCACAAACCATGGAAAAAACAAATTTTAAATGAAAATGCTGTCAGGCATTAACTGTGAAAACACCATGGTTGTGCTTGAATAAAATTATCTTTTGCCTGCTAGCAGTCTCCTAATGGAAAAAAAATTAAATTGTGTTTATGACCTATTATGGCACTTCCATCATTCCATTGCTGAGTAATACTCCCATGTCAGAGAAAAGTGTATGTGCTTGCATTTAAACATGAGACTGTTTCTCTGGTGTTCAAGAGTTCATTTTAAAATGAAATTTTACCTCACCATCATTCATTAATAGAGCCTAACAGACTTTTATGAAAAATATTTTATGATGTATTTGTGATAATTTATACTTCTTTGTCCTAACAATTGAACATTTAATTTAATTTGGTGAAGTCTACGATGATTAAAGTATAAAAAACCCAAATCATACAAAAGTTGAGCATCTTTTGTAATGCAGTTCATATAATGAAAGTCCTTCTGATTTCAAGGGTAGATCATATATCTATGTGTCATTTTTGTCATTTTTTCAGATGACAAATTAAACTCTATAACACTTTATTAAAATATTTTAACTACAGCGTTATTCTGGTTATCCTTTTCTGGTTTCTATGCAGCCTACTCACTGTGTTGTAATATAATATCAATAATACAGGATACTTTTGTTTAGTAATGTGCACACATATAAAATAGTGGAAGAACAGTTCTCCAGAATTCTTTGATGATTCAATGTAGTGCTTCAAAGTACACTTGCAATTCAGTTCTCCTAATGTCATCTGCAGCTGTTCTAATGGTACATTGTACATTTGCAGGCTGAGATCACTTGGAAATAAAAACAAGATTTAAAATACTTCTAAGTAGTGCATAAGCAAAGAACGATGTTCATCATGCTTTTTACTGCAGATGCTTTTTCCTTTTACAGGTTATTTCAGAACACCTCAGGGCCTTCCTAGTAGTTTATAGATAATAATACCCAATTAAACGATATAGTTTTTCTCTACACATCAGCTCCCTGAAACAGCCTGGTAGGTGAGGAACCAAACAGAGCGTATGAAGGTTTTGGTTTTGCTCTACATGTAGGAACAAGACATGCAAATGCTTCTCTTGATTTCTATTTAAGGAATAATTCAAGTATTCATTTAATAAATAATAATAGGAAAGTATTAACTTAAATGCGTGACAGGTCAGGAACAAACTTGTAACGAAGTCGAATGTGGGCATCATCTTACATGTTTCTATATTATCACATTCAACATTAGTTTGATCTATTGATCTTTTGCATATGTTCAAAACCTGTCTTTTGTCTCTGTCCACTGGGATAAGCAAGTGTGGGAGTGGGCTGCAGGCTTGGCATGGACTTCTTTAAATTATTTTGAACTTTTTTTTTTGTTTGGCATTGCTACTAATTAAGATCTGTCTTCTTTGCCTAACAGAATTCCTTCCAGTATTAAAAACTATGGAAAACTTTTTTTTTTTAAAAGAAATGTAAACAATATTGAACATTCAAGAAATTACAGTAGAGTGAAAAGACTTCTATTTGTTGCAGTACTCTACACAGAGAGATAATAAGCGATTCTCTAGATTACAAGAATGTGAATCACTGAAAAAAGAAGTAACAAGACTGTGGTGCATTTATTGAAAGTGTGGTTTCAGGGCTAGAGGTGTTTAGCAGTTGATAGAAATCATCTATAATCTTAGTAGTCTTTGCAGTGGTTTAGTTTAAGTTATGTAACATTTAAACATTTACACTTGCTCCAAAAGGAAGACATGTGCAGTGGAAGGAAACTGGATCAATTTATATATTGATCTGCAGTTTACTCAGGGATTTTGACTGCACCAGGGTGTGATAATAACCAATAACTCATAAATGAAAAGGAATAAATGGCAGTAAATCTAATTAGCCTCAAATTTAGTTTTAGGAGGATCAGTAGTGTTTCAATAACATAAATACATTGTTACCTCTTCCACTGGGATTCTTCATTTGGAAAGACACAGCTATCATAGACTATGCGTGAACTGAGCAGATCTGACTCTGTACCATTTTAGGCTTATTATGTAACAAATAGTTTGCCACAAGACCCAAGAGGATGATGTTTTAGGGAAAAGTATTGAATTCTTGTGAGTTATCATTTTGATGTGATTAATTACATGTGCAGTTGTAAGCTTAAGGAATTCTGCTCCTTTCAGCAAAGATTCATCAATGCATGAAATTGTATAAAACACCCTGGATTTTCATACATGACATTTCCTTAGTTACTTACTGCATTTCCAAAACACCTTCCTCACTTTTATTTCCCTTTGTAATTATCTTTGCTATAGAAAAAGTAGTGTGTTCAAAGGCAGTAATTTAATTCTGATAACATCAGAGCTGTAATATTTTTGTTTCCTTGTGATCAAATCTGTCTGTTTCTCTTAGGTTTTTGACAAATTACTTTCCCATAACAAATGTCACAGGCTGCAGAATTTCTGATGTTAAGATGTTGCTCTGATTAAGAGAGAAACAGCCAGAACATAAGAAATGCTGATCCTCAGATGCTGAAATGGAACTTTGATTAGTCACTAGCAATAAATATGGAAGTCATATCAAAATATCTTCCACACTCAAAGCTAAACATAATGTGTCATGCCTGTTTCTTTTGCAGCCATTCCTCCTGTTCTCTGCAAAAATGACCAGCAGCCAAAATATGGCATGATGGCAGCAAGTAATAAGTGGTCCATGAAATATTATGTCAGTTATGTAAGGATGAAGGGCATAAAATAATATGTATATCAAGCGCCTTGCATAGACTGCAGTGGCTGCAGCTTACCTGGGGCAATCTGTTTAATATTATTTTTCTCATAGTGTATACTGTTCCATAATGGAGAATCTAGTCTATGTGGCTTCTTTAAAGCCCTACTCAGCTGTGGAATCTCTCTCAATGGGGTGTGCAGGCCATTAACAGTGTCTTTTTCAAATGCTTTTGCAAGTGATCTTATCACCACCAGACCCACAGATGGTGCCTACAGGCATGCCAGGTTGGAGCTGCAGCTCCGGGCTTCCCCTAGCACTGCCCTGGCTGGAGCACAAGGTGTGCCCCCATGGACAGCTGAGGCAGGTCCAGAGGAAGAGGCTTTAAAGTGCCAAACTACCAGCCACTGCCCTCTGGGGATCATGCCTGGATCTCCTGCAGGGCTGCACTAATGCAGGGAGACTTGGAGAGCCTTCAAGGTCAGTCACATCTGAGCAGCCAGGAGGGTGGGAGATCACCAAGCTGTGACGGCCACAATGGCTGGGCCAAGATGTCTGTTTAAAGGAACTATAGCCCTCCTTTGAGTTGGAGTACTGTTGCATGAAAAGCTGTAACCTGGAGTACTGTGGCAGTGAATGGCTGTACTGGCAAGGAGGGAGGATAGGCTGCGTAAGCTTTGATACCGTAATAATCTCTTGAAGAATAAATGAGTTGTTAATCATAGCAATTATATAAACATTGATTAATTATTTTCATAGTGTTCTTCAGGGTTTTTTTATATTATGTGACTTCTAACAGCAATAGCAATGTGAAAAATAAGTAGTACTCTGGAAAAAATATAATTCCATAAGGGATCTATTTTATATTTTAATTTGAAACCTTTACTGCTTGATTTACTTTCTAGTTAGTAGAAAATCCACCATATACTCAAAGAGCAAGTACTGTAAGTTTTGAGATGAGGAATAAAAGAAGGGTAACCACATCATCCAAATAAATAATGAAGTTGAACCCCTAATTTAAATTCAAAGCTCAGTTCAGCCTTAACTGTAAAGCTGCAGCTGCCACCTCTTAATATAAACCCTTAAGTGTCCTGTTGGATTTATCCTCAGTGTCCACAAACGAAGTTATAAACTTTCTTTAGAGCTTCATTTCTGCTTCAGTGCTTGCCCATGGATTTAGATCTTCTGCAGACTTAATAATAGCCCTGGCTGCTTGGAAAGTTTGGTAGCAAACCTGCAAACATCCCATGTATTTAGCTCTTTGCAGCTGTGCAAACAGCACAATGCATTTTCAATATTCTGCTTTAAACATGCACATGGATAATTGAACTTCAAAGCAACTGCTCTGCTAATTCTTTTATGAAGATGCAAATTACTAGTGTGACTTCTCACCAGATTGGGAGCTTAATGGAACAATCAGTCTGACCAAAATCCACTCCAGGGCATGAGCACAGTTGGGGGTATTGCTTTGAGTCTAATCCATACTTTAGTCACTGTCAGGGTGCAAAACTAATAGTAGCCTGGAGTTAGCAGAGTTTTCACGTTCCAAATCCCAATACTTAAGTTACCTCCCCTTATAACCTACATTTTCTCATAACAAGGGCCCCAATTCTGGTGTTACTTGCAGGGATCAAACATGAAGATAAAATTTTAACCAGGGAAAAAATATTCAATGTCTTGATTTAAAGTGTTTAAAGATAAGTATGAAAAGATGGAATATTTGTTATATTCAGTGTCTTTTTCAGCAAAACCATCCATATTTGGTTGTTAATGTATGTGGCATATTTGGCTCCAGTATATATATTTTCTGGTAGACTTTTTAAAATGAGCCTTAACTTGATAAATACTTGGCATCTTCCCCTGTGAGCATTGTCATTGTACAGCCAGCTTTTAAACGAAAAGCTGAAAAATACATCAGTTGCCTCAAAGGCAACCAAGGCAATTTACCATCTTGCTTTCCAGTTCATAGGAACAGATATGAAAGCTTATCTTGTAGCTATTTGGAAGTCCAACTCTTAATTCAATACAGAAAAGTAAGGCTTGGGTGGAATAAATGGCTTTTGTCATGCCTTCACACTTTTGCCTATCTCCAGACATGCACCTAATATGAGCTGAAATAACACTTTTTAAAAAAACAAACAAACAAGATAATGTGAGCACTTGAAATTAAGTGTAAATTTCAACTTTGAAATGCTATTTGCATTTCCATGGAAGGCCACATAAGAATTTATGGCCTGTATTTCCAAGTAGCTGGTAATTTGTGATACAAGACAACCTTTTTTTCTGTAAGTGCTAAGGATCTGTGGGCTGAAGTTTTGCACCTTTTAGTATCTCTCTACGTGAAATGCATGTGTACATGTAGAAGGAACTGTCTAGCTGTTCTCCAGTCCTAAACATGGCTGGGTTTTCACATGTTTTGACACGTTGCCGACATCTCAAAGGGAATACAAACAGGACAGCTGTGCTAGTTTGGGCTGGAATGGAGTTAATTTTCTTCATAGTATCTGGTATGGGCTGTTTTGGATTTATACTGAAAACAGTATTGGTAACACAGGGGTGTTTTTGTTATTGCTGAGCAGTGCTTACACAGTCAAGGCTTCTTCTGCTTCTGACACCACCCCACCATTAGTAGACGGGGGGGGATGGAAAAAGTTGAGAGGGGACGTAGCCAGGACAGCTGACCCCAACTGACCAAAGTGATATTCCATACCATATGACATTATGCTCAGCATATAGAGCTGGGGGAAGAAGAAGGAAGAAGAAGACATTTGGAGTGGTGCTGTTTGTGTTCCCAAGTAAGGAGGGCACATTACATGTGATGGAGTTCTGCTTTCCTGGAGGTGGCTGAACACCTGCCTGACGATGGGAAGTGGTGAATGAATTCCTTGTTTTGCTTTTCTTGTGTGCACAGCTTTTTCTTTGCCTTTTAAACTGTCTTTATCTCAACCCACAAGTGTCTTCTCACATTTACCCTTAGGATTCTCTCCCCCACCCCACCAGGGAGGAGTATGTGAGTGCCTGTGTGGGGCGTAGTTGCTGGGTAAGGTTAAACCATGACAGTCCTTTTTGGTGTCCAGTGTGGGGTTCAAAGGGTTTGAGAAAACAAATTTAATTGGAGTGTGCTAGATAAGTTTATAGCTGTTATTGCTGTTTAGCTATTAATCAGCAAGCTTCTGTTCTTGCCATGGGGCTTGCTTGCCTTCCTGTGTGTTAGAGTCTAGTGCTCGTTAGTGGCTGCTCTTTGCTTTTGCTGCTTGCTGTACTGCTGTACTGCTTATCACCTTACTCTGCTATGCCTGGGAATGTTTTGATAGCAGCAATGGCGATGTACTTGGGCTGACAGATAGCCAGGGCATCGCTGCTGTTTCTGTGCTGCTCTAGTGAATAGACAGGAACTCCTGTGTGAACTTGAGTCAAAGAGACTGTGACCAATGGATGAGTCCATGTGAGAGAAGGAACATCTGAAAGCATCTGTGGCAGTGGTTATGTCTGTGCCAAAGCAAGTATACCTCTGAAGAGATTCACAGAATCACAGAATGTTAGGAGCTGGAAGGGACCTTGAAAGATCATCTAGTCCAACCCTCCTGCCAGAGCAGGATTCCCTAGACCGGGTCACACAGAAGCATGTCCAGGTGGGTTTTGAATACCTCCAGAGAAGGAGACTCCACAGCCTCTCTGGGCAGTCTGTGCCAGTGCTCTGGCACCGTTACTGTGTAAAATTTTTTTCTTGTATTTTGTGGCCCAAGGACAGGTCCATGCTACCTCAAGGCATCTGTGGCTGTGCATGAGGTCATGCTGGAGCACCTCAAACCGTGTGGCCATGGATAAGCCCAAAACATAGCAGGTACAGCCCTGGAGGAACTGCAGCCATGAGTAGGGCTGTGTTGGAGCAGTTTACTTCTGAAGGGACTGTGGCTGTGTGTAAGGCCATGCTAGAACAGGTGCACCTCAAAGCAACTGTGACTGTGGATAAGTCTATGCCACAGCAGGTGTACCCCTGAAGAGGCTGTGGCTCACTTGGAGCAGACACATCCCTAAAGGACTGCAGTCTGTGGATAAGTCCAAGCTGGAGTGGAGGCAAGGAGAAAAGTTCATTGCAATGTTAAACACTATGATCTGGTCAAAAGGGATCAGTGATGGAGCTTGTCATGAAAATACCTTTAAGTTGTTGTAACCTGAGATTTGAGATGCATATTATAGGAAGTTCTAGAGCAGTAACCACCTGAGCCAATGAAGGACAAGCCTCACAAGAAATAGTGCAACTGCTTAGTTGTTGGCTGGGGTTAAACCATGAGAAGAGCAAAGGGCAAAGCATAGAATAAGAATTCTTTTTCATAAGGTAGACACAGCGACAGAGATACTCTTGGCAGCTTATTAGTCTGTACCATAGTTGCACTAATGCTGGGGCAGTAACTAAGTCCCCTTTGAAAAAGAGTCAGATTTTACTGCAGAGAAGAAACTACTCCTCCCTGTGCAGAGCTAGTTCTGTGCATCAGAGTGCTACTGAGCTGGCATAGAAAGCAAAGGTTGGACATGGAGTATGTAGCATTTACTTATTTATTCATTATCTCTTTTTTCTCTTCTCCTCTCTACTCTTTGATCATAGACAATGTTTTTTATTTTACCACCTTGTGCTCCATTTCCCTTTTTTTTTCTCTACTAAGTTATTTCTTCTGAGTCTTTTTTCCTGCTCATTCTTTTTCACAGCATTTTTGAAGCAGAAAATGCATCAAAAATGCTTCAAGTTTGAGCTGAATTTTAAAACCCAATGTCTTTGATGGACTTCAGAGCTGATGTGGATTCACTTTCCTCCTTGGTGGGGAGGACAGAGTAGGCTCAGCATGTCTGACTGGTCAGGCAGCCTTGGCAGGCAGGACAGGTACTGTCCCCAGCAAGGACCAGAACAAAATAGGAGCAGTCTGGTGGGAGCTGCTTACCCCACAGAAAAAAGCACCACAACCTGACTCCTAACTACTGCCACCATTACTCTGCCTCACTGATAGAAGCTCAAGTACTTTAAAGATAATCTGAAATTTTCCAAAGCCTCAATAGTTGGTACGCAAAGGAGAGAGACTCTGAGTGATAGAAAAAATCCCACATTAACAGAGATGCTTTTGTAGTGTCTTACTAGCAAGCAGCATGGAGGTGAGTGATAGTGACCTTTAAAAGCTGCATGGAAACAGTGATGCAGCTTCCCTGCTAGGGCACTACCACAAAACCCAGTTGAGGGAGAGGGAATTTGGGAGGTGACAATCGCCTGTGATTTCCCCAGGAGCTGGCACAGGGGCAGGAGCACAGCTGAGTGTCCCACCACAAACACATGTGCTCTCACCCCCTTCCAGGAGTTTACCGTGCCACCAAAATATCCTCTTAATAGAAAGGAAATGCTAAAAGCCAGTGCAGTCATGTGCAAGCACCCCTGAAAGATGTGGCCTGCTGGCACTTTTTTAAATCTGGCATTTAAAATCGCTCAGACAGATGGAACAAAAGTATGTAATAAAATGTGACATTTTATTTAATCATCTATATTTGTTAAGTGAATTCTGATCATTCCCACTGTCAGTAGCACTGAATGTGAATCAGATTCTGACAATTTGTAGTTTATAAAAGCTAACTCCAGGGTCAGAGAGAAAAAGAATAAGTAATAATTAATTACAGGATACACATTCATCCACAAAATCTGGCTATGGTGAGTGACAGCCTAACAGAAAAAAAGACACGATTCTAAAAAGTCACAGCTCCTATTGTCACTCATTTGCAGACCATTCAGTCCCCATTGTCTACTTTGTGACTGTCCATATATATAATTGTATCAAGATTTTACTATAAATTCAGAAAAAACCCCTTGTTTTCCTCATTGTCTTCCAAGTTAGTCCCACTTGTTTGCTTTGGTATGTGACAGAGCACGCTCACTCTGTCCTTTGCAAAGCAAAGCTCTATGACACATTCTGTACCTTTCCCTTCGTGTTTCTCTCCCTGCTGCCCTGGACACTCTCCCAGAGCCTCTGCAGAGCACAGGTACAGCTGGCAACTCTCACAGACTGCAGCAGATAGCCACACTGATTTAACTTCCTGGGGTTTTTTTTCCAAGAGGGGCTAACCCAGAGGGTCAGCACTCCCCACTTAGCATTGCTAATGGGAGGAGGAGGTGGAAAATTGGCCTAGGCATAGAGTGAGCAGTGATGCTTTGGAAGATCCGCCCCCCCACCCCAGCCTTCCTTTTCCAATTTGCTCAGGGACTTCAGCAGGAATTGTATCACTTCATGTTCATTTAGTGCTATATTGGGAATATTAAGCAGTAAATGATCAAACTTTTAATTAGCAATTAAATTACAAGCAGCCTCCTTGCTGCAAGAGAAATGTCATCAAGAACTAACTTTATATCTGACAGTATTTTGCAAACAGCTTTACTGCATTTTATAGGTGACACTTCTCTGGGGCCTACCTCAGAGTTTGCCATGACTACTTGATTGTACTCTAAACAGAAATAGTTTGTATCCCTGGGACATACCAAAAATACATGTGCAGAGGTAAATATTAATTTCACTGTCACAGCAAATAGAATTCTTGCCTTCAGAGCAGAAACTGCTTTGTCAGGTGGTTTATCAACAAAACTGAAACACACCCAGGCCTTGAAAGCTGATAATCTAAGGAATTGTAGTATTTACATAGATACTTACCCAAATGCCTGTAGAAAATAACCA
This sequence comes from Galbula dea, assembly GCA_013399015.1. NCBI lineage: Eukaryota > Metazoa > Chordata > Aves > Piciformes > Galbulidae > Galbula > Galbula dea. The sequence goes on along the minus strand of VWZX01004488.1, from coordinate 2,292,371 downwards.
TGCCACTACTAAAATTTGTTGTCACTATTTATTTATGGCCCCAGTTTTCTCATTGAAGAAGCCAAAATAGCCAAGAAAGTACTGCCACCTGTTTGTAAGGTGCAGAAACGAGCTGGAAACTGGGGATACGGGGAATGGGTTTGTTGAGAATCTTCCCTTGAGGATCTCATTAACAGAGGGATTTATAGGCCAGGACACTATGAAATAGCTATTCCCCTGATGAAAGCAGATGTGGCTGCAAACCCAGCTGCTTGCAGGTGAGGAACAGGGTACAAGACCTGCTAATCCTACCAGATTTCGAATTCCTGAAAGCCCAGATCCTTGCTCTGCAAAGTGTGGTATCCCTCATCCATGTAAATGCAGTACCCATAATCTGGCAGCCACTGCTGGCTGAAAAGTGTGTTGCTGACTAGAAGGGAAGCCTCTTATTTGCATCCCTCAAGGATTCCCTTATTTGAATCCTTCCAGGATACATGCTGACCTCTTGCTGCTGCCAGCATCGATGCTGCAAGGGAAACTCCCTAGCCCTGTTGTTTCTCTTAGTATCAGCGTTACCCTTTTCAGGCTTCCTGAAGGCTGGCTATGGAAATCATACATACATTTCACTTTTAAGGAACTTGTCACTTGGGGTAACCTATGGTGTTTGATGATGTTGAGGAGTGAAGAAGTAACTGAATGAAGACAGCATGAGCAGCTTACCAGCTACTTGAACAAGCAGAAAACTCTCTGTAGATAGCACTCTCACTGCTGAGTTAAGTTTGTTTTGACCACTGACAAGATCTCATGTCTTTCCAAGTAGTCTAAAAATATGCATTTATTTGGTGTTTGTTTTTTTCCCCTATATTAGAACTTTTAAGTGAACATTGAGGAGTATTTTCAGGAAGCCAGTTTCAAGTGGGGATATTTTCAGCAGGTGCACCTAACAATGGATCAGAAGTAGAGCTTCTATTAGGGGATAGTTGGATGAAAGTTGGGGGTTTGCCACACGGGAATTTGGTCACCTCTGAACAATACACAGGCCAAGAATTATTTGCAAAAATTATTCAGCAAGACATTTCAAATAATGAATATTTCAAGTAAATCATTATGGGCCATATTTGAATGGGAAAAGAGGCAAAATAGTTGATAAATTATTCATGCAGCTTTGGCACTAATGTAATAAATATTACATGGTGTCAGAGGGAAATTAAGGATTTTTAAATGAATAAAGAAATTAACTATGAAGGAAAAGCACCTGAAAATTGGAGAAGGTGAATACACAGGGTTGAGATATGTGAATATTAATGAAGAGACTGGTGGGAGAAAATAAAAAGGATGACAACTACAAATCACTTTGAGAGGCAAAATACTCTTCCTCTTTAGCTTCTCTACAAATTTCTCAAACACACTTCATCTCTGTTTAAAAACAAAACAAAGAAAACAAAAGAAGACCCCCTAGAGTTAGCCAGGTGGCAACATACCTAGATATGGCTTAAGGGGATTACGTGATCAGAAGTACTGATTTACAAAAAGGCTTTAACATTTTGGAGGAAAATACCACTTTGAATATCAAATAACATGTTACTTTTATTTTGAAAAGTGACTTTTCTTAGTAGCTTAGTACTGAATTAGGACAATAGAATTGCACATTTTTTAAGGACAGAAACCATAAAGCTTTTGTTGTGCTTTAGGTAGGCATAATCAGTAGTATTAGCTGCTGAGCCATTAAGCATGTCTGAGTGGTCAGTCAAATCTGCTTTGACATAACTGCATCAAGTAACAACATCATTAATTCCTTGTTTGTTGTTTCACTCCAGTGTAATGTGTACAGATTCTCACTAGTCTTATCAGTTGACTCTTCATTTTAAGATCTGGAAAAAAAATTAATATTATTTTTGTGTGATAGAGCAATTTAGCCTTTTATTTCCTTCCAAATCCCTACCTATTCACCTTCCTTTTAACAGAAGGTGGGAGAAAAGAAAGGAAAAAAGTTAAAAGCCCCAACATATCCCAAACAGATTTTGAAAAATATATTTTTTCTAAAAGTGGAAGTGGAGACACACTACACATTTTTTCCCCATTAACAATTGACTTTGTCTTTATTTAACCTCAGGAATAACATATTAAAATGAAATGTTTTACGTTTGTCATTTCCTTAAATGTCTCATTTACAAAATCTATTATGGGCATGCCAGTCTCCTCCTCACTGGACATTTACCAGCCTTGGCATATCAATCCATCTTTGGCACATCTGCTCAGAAAATGTAATTAGTTATACCCATATGCTGCAAGAGTACATCATAAAACTTCAGAAACAGAAAAGGACAAGAGACTTGATAACCTTTCTCCTTCCTACTACTGTATTTTGTTGAAGACTTAGAAAATAGAGCAGCTTTTCTTGCCCTCTGCCACAGGGTGGGGATATCACTATGTCCTAAGCAACTTCAAGAGATTAGGTAAAAGCAGTTTATTGTTTATTCTTATCCTTTTGTTTCTGTTCAGTTGATAACAATCATTTATACTGTAAAAAGATGTAATACCCTCCAAATAGACATACTTTCTTTCCCTGGTCATTAACATATTTAAGAACTTATCCTTGAAAAGAAATGATAAACAGTATGGACAGGAATTGTCACCTGCAGTTTTGTGACATGGCAGACCCAGATGAGAAGCTCTTGCTGCACAAAATGATACTCACATGTATCAAATATGTAGACTCTTAAGCTTGATCAGCTTTTTGACAGCTGTGGTTAATTTTGCTGGTAAGTGGCAAAGGAGAGAGGGACTATAATTCAAAACTGAGCTATGCCTCAGCAACCAAAAGTTGGTTCAATGGCATTAGAGCTGTTCTGTGTTCACCAACAGTCAGCCCCTGTGTTCAGTGGCCATGTCTCTGCAAAAGGGCCAAGCAGAGGATAAGTGTAACCCCCTCTGACTTTACTCAGCTACGGGTTCCTCTAAAATTTGCTTTTTTCATTAAGCAAAATGAATTACCTTACTGAAATCCAAACCAATGTGTTACTGTTCACTGTCTGAATAAATTACAGTGATTTAGCATTACAGAAACACCATTTTAAGTTTGTCTGTGGCACCACATTTAGTTGTTGTGTGTGTTGCTTAATGGCTGATACATTTTTCTTAAAAAAACAAAACAAAACCACCTTTCAAATTATTAGCATTCTTTTACTTCAGTAGGGGGTTCAAAATCAAAGCTGCTGTACCTCCATCCTCCCACTTTTCTTTTAGGATTAATTTGGAAAAAGAAATGCTCTCCTAATTATAGAGATTTAGCTTTCTTTATAAACTGGCTATTTTAAGATCTGTTTACGAGATCACAATATGAAACATTCAAAACCAGTGTGAATTGATTGCATCCTACTGAAGAACATGTAGCAGTCGAATATGCATTTCTAGCTGTTACATTGCCCTATAATTAAGGCTTTATTGTTTCCCTTCTGAACACATTGCTACTGCTGGAGAACAGCTGAGATACTTAAGATGAGACAATGGAAAATGCTCTCTGTCTCCCCCCCAAAAAAAAGCCACCCCCCAACCTTTTAGGAACAAATGGCAGAAACAACTGTGGTCACTTCCAAATACAAGAGTAAGTCAAGATGCTGACTACATTTTTCTGCTCCAGTTTCTTTTTAATGAGCAATTTATCCCCAAATACTATTAATAATTTGAATGTTGCTTAATTGGGAAACTTCCTGTTAGAACTGCTGAACACAGTCTTTGGTCTTTTCATTCATTTCCATGAATTCTGGATCACAGCATGACAATGAGTTGGTCAGCAATCTCATTGGGAATATTTTTGTGTCCCAGAATGAATGAATAGACAAAAGAACAAGAGGCATCATATAAATACATTTGCATGGTTAGAATTATTCAGGAAACTCAATTCTGCCCTGAACTGATCTCATATTCTTGAAAAAATAAAATTAATATGGCAATATGCTTTACACTGAGCAGGTATCCATACAGATGAGTGAGCTAAATGTCAGCTGCCAGCTTTATGGGCACACAGCCAAGGCATGTGAGGCTGTGCTGGCCATTTTACTGAGTCATACATGGGTTCCTACATCTCTGCTATAAAACAGCTGTACCACAAATACTGAATTAGAACAATCTAACATCTGCATCTATGTTACTGGAGAGAGACTTCCAAGGAAATCTTCACAGCCTTGCAGTTTATTTGTTCTGAATAAATACTTTTGATAAATGAGATGACATATTAAAGAGCAGCTATTAAATAATATTGTCATCCAAATGCTTCTAAGGGCAGATGAACATATATGTAATGTTGATCAGCTTTGTCAAGTTGTGGACAATGACTTTCTGAGCAGTGAAGCCAGAATTCCCATAGCAACCCTCACAAACTTCAGATGCAACACAGATTCAGTGTAGGTAGCAAGCCGTATAAAATAAAAACAGGAATATTTTGAGTTAAGAGTTAAAAACTAAGCTAAATATAATTTAAATAATGAAAGCAAATAATCCTTCCAATTGTATCCAAAGTATCTTTTTCTTTCTGTACTATTTTTTGATCTTCTGTATACTGAAATCTATGTATAGATTGCAATCCAGTGACAGATGACAGTTATCTTTGTACCATTCCTAGAATCTCTTGAATGTTGAGACAAAGTACAGTAGTGCCTTTTGCTCCTCAGCATACCTCTCAGCACTGGGGCAGCACTGTGGCTAAGAGAACCAGGGTTACCATTCCCCAATGCGTGCCTGGCACTCAGCCTTCTGCACCCTGCTGTTTGCCAGCTACTCTGCCAGGGGTCTGTGTGCCCTGTCCTAACATAGCTGTAAAAGCCCTTATTCAGCCTGGCTGAGGTGCTTCAGCAGGTGAGCAGGAACCAGTGTGGGACTTGCAGGAAGTGGCTTTGTGGCCTTTCTGGAAAGGAAAAAAAATAAAAATCAGGGAATATCTTCCATTGGTGCCTCTGCATTTCAGCCAGCTAGAGCATGGCTTTCTTTACTTCTGTTAAAAAAAGCTGCCTAACACTTGCTGGTTTGACCCAGTACTGCCTTTCTATAGTAAATATTCTGGATATATCTGATGCTGGTCTGTACTGAGAGTCTCTCTGCTTCAGCAAAAACTCAGAAATGAAGACAAGATTAATATAAAAAAAAAGTTCTAGGTTCAGTCTTCAGCAGAAGCATATCTTCATTTGCTGCATCCATACGTGACAAAAGAAGGCACAACTGCATTTGTGTAATATTGTTTAATTATTGTAACTATTGCATGGCATAGTGCACAATCAACATCACAGCAGATTATACAGTAGTTGCTTTTGCTGCTTTTGTACCTCCCCTTTTATAGTTCTCCATTATTTTTCTTCCCAACAATGAGACGGTAACAAAATACATGCAATCATGGGAATAAAGCACCATGCTGGAAGGCACCAATAAATATTGAACAACTTACTTTACTATGTTAAGCTGTCACAATTAATTTGCTTATAAAGTTAGTATTGTCCTGTCAGTGAACAGATGCAGTCTCCAAAGAGCTATTATCATTTAGCTATTTTTTCTCAAACCCAATTACAAATCTTTCTCTTACCTTGCTTTACCCTGGCTTTTATGTCAGCAGACTACAGAGTGCCAGGCTAAATTCCTGTAATAGTTTTTGTCTCAATTGAGAATTACTCTCAATTTTCACTTTATTTCATAGAGTCATATAATACTTAAGTTGCAAGGGACCCTCGTAAACTTCTCTTTCTTGCTTTTATTAGATAGAAATGTTGGATTTTTGAGGTTTGTATAGGGAAGTACCAAGCAGTAAAAAGAGATGAAAAAACATTACTGCTTCTGAAACTTCAGTAAGCTGCTGCTTAGGAAATCCCTGCCAGTCTTAAGGACCAAGTACCAGCTTTGTGTGGCCCAAGCAGTTCTTACAGGCTCCTGGGTAGGGGTTGCTGATGTTCAGAGCAACTCTGGCTTTGTCTTGTAACCCAGCAGCCAAATAATGCAGTGCTTGAGTGAGAAAACAGTTCTCTACTAAGAAGTGAGGACCTTTGTGATATATGTACACATATGGAGCTTCTTGCTCAGTTCTCATTTTACATACTACTATTTTACCTCCTGGTGAAAGCTTAATTTATTATTAAAATGAATGCAATTCCAGAGTACGAATAGAAAATAAACATTATTTCTGTTTGCAGAAGAGCCCAATGAGATGCTTTACTTTTGTCAAACAAACCAAAACCAAACCCTTCCATGTTATAACACTGCAATCAGTTATTTTTAAATTAAAGTTAATTTAAAAAAAGCAATTCCTTTAAAGTTGCTCTTTAAGCTGATACAGTGTTACAATTAAAGAGGAGTGACTGTTCCCATGCCACATACTCAACATTGCCTTGATTTCAAGGAATTTACTTAGTTTGGCTTTGACAGTTAATGGCTTACAGGCAACTCTTGGTTAATTATTAATGCAGACATAATAATGCTTATTCCTTAACTAACCTTCTAAGCAATACAGTTATTAAAGGAATTATTCCTGCTGAAAACTCAGTGTCATGTCAGTCAGATCAAAATTTTTAAACCTCCTAAGTATGGCTTTTTGCCTATAGGAAAATTAATACTATGGGTTTTGATATTTTTTCTGATTGTATTTTAAACAAAGACCTATTTTTACCATTCTGCATTTCTTTAATTGTGTATCTTGGTAAAACAGGTTGTAACTTCACTTTTCAGGTCCCCAAAACCTCCCAGATCCACTGAAAGTTTGTGACTGTCCTTTTCAAGTTCAGATGAGCTCTTACCTCTCTGTTCCTCCCAGCGAGGCAGAGCCACTGCCAACAGTGGGGCTGCCCCCAAACATTGATGCAGCTTGGAAAGGCAACACAGCAGGTTTCTCGAAGTAGTTTAAGGTTCAATTCGTTGGCCAACATTTCTTTTAACCACTCTGTATTCAATAAGCTGGCTCTGTGGGAAGGTTTTTCCTCTCTCCACAACGATGGCAGGGCTAGAGTCAAGGTAACAGACAATCAACAGTTCATAACTAGTTCACACAGTAAAAGCTTCAAAGCCGTGCAGTGCTTTTTGAATGTTTGGCTGTGCAGGTGCTTTCTGCTAAGGCTGTACAGTTAAGCCTCTAGTCACTCGAGTCAGCCTCACCTGCTAGCAGGTAGGAGTTCCTTCATTTGTCTGAAAAGGTTTAGTTAGTCATTTTCTTTGAGTAAACTTAAAACAGATCAGAGGACTCTATTACACATGCTTCTCTTCTCATCCATTCTTCACAAAGCTGCCAAGGATTTCTTTTTGCAACGTGGTGGGCAGTGCTTATATGTAATATTAAAGTGTGAGTTCTGCATATGAAAGAAATCCCCCTGATATTCCTTCTGGTCTACAAAGCTCCTGCTGGAAGGTTGTTTTCATGATTAATTTATGCCAGCATTATCCTTATTTTAGCAATGTTACCAGTGAAATCCTGCCCATAGCTATCAGGCAAATGAAAGAATTTCAATATATGAAGACCAAATCTTTCTGAGAAGTCACTATTTTGTGTGCAGGCTAGCAATAGCAGGGGCAAGCAGCTCTTTTTTTATGTCTACATTTGTTTCCTTTTTCTCTGGACATCTGTCTTGCCACAGATCACTTGTCAAGCGATGGAGCCTTCCAGAGGCAATCAGTTTAAATAGTTTAAATACTTCTAAGAATAAACCTAAAGAAAGTGAGACTCCATGAAAAAATAGATCTAAATGCACAATAGACTTTCTAAAATTGTGCCAGAGGTGTTTGCATGATTCTCATCCAACAGTTTGATTGTGCTTAACAGTAGACCTTGTTTTTGCATGATGATAGTGCTACTAGAAAATCAGAAGAAGAACAACATGGTCACAAGAAAGACTCTGTATAACTGTTTACTGAAGTCTTTCCCCCCAGTAAGTTATGGCCTAACTAAAGAGGAAAACAAATTAAAAAGAAAAAAATAAACATAATGAACCGCATCCCATGTTTTTGCCAAGGATGCAAAATCTCCAATGGTGCTTCTGATTTCCAAATGCCCCAGAGAGAAGCTTTATGCTCCAGCAGAACAAACAGATAAAATCAATGCAACACATTGACATTCCCTATCTCTGCTAACCAGGCATTAAATTTTCTTAGAGGAGCCTAAATTAGAGGCACAGTATTTAATTTTTGGTTACATTTAAACATTCATATCCTTCCAGATAAGCCTGTTCAAGCTGAATTTGCTGAACTTTCAATTATCTGGTACTCAGTTTCACTTATCTGGTACTCAGTGTTACTGCTGCCTGTCTTGTTGGAATCTTGTTTATAGGACTGTACACTACTGAGAGGAGCTAAAAACAGGCAAAATTGAGTATTAATGAATGCAAATTAATGCTCACTGGGGAAAAGCCAATTTTCCTATATATACACACTGATGGAAATTAAATTATTTAGTAACCTTCAGAAGAACTCTTAATGTTAGTGGATGGTTCTATGGATTGGCAGCTCAGCATTCAGTGGTACTTTAAAAAATAAATCAGGAATAACTAGGAAAGAATGATGAAAAAAATCAAAGCATAATTATGATAATATGTACATTACTGGTGTGCCTGCATTTTCAATACCAATTGTGGCAGAACTAGAAAATAAAGAGAAAGGCAGTAACAATGAGCACAGATGTGAAATCCCTTTCATACAAGATGATACTAAGCTACAGCTTTTCCTCTGGGAAAAGAGGCATCTCTTGGAAGACACACTAGAGGTTTGTAAATTCTTGAGTGGTACAGGGAAGACAAACAGGAAACAGTTGTTCATTACTTCTCACAATTTAAAGAGGCAGAGGGCATTACCTGAAATTATTAGGTAGCTGGCTTATGAAATCACAAAATAAATTGAATTTTTCTGCAAATTGAAGTGTGGAATCCATTGATATTCAGCATGGTAAACACTAGAAGTTTAGATGGAAAAGAAGAAAATAAAGCACAGAGAAAGGCATTAAGGGCTATTAAGCACATTGGTAGAAGCTCTGATGTTGGGAAAAAACCAAAATCAGTGAGAAGGATATAGTGGGAGAAGAATATAGTCTAGTCATGTTGTTCTTCCACGCCTCCTGCAAGCATCTGCTGCCAGCACTGCTGGACAAGACATTGTGTGGCACAGCCCTTCGGCACTGCCCCATCTTCCTCCTAACATGGACTGTGAGTTGCCCAGGGCAGGAATGATCCATGCTTCCTGCAGTACTTCAGAAGCATCTTAGCTGCTATTTTATAGCTGAAAAGAAAAAGAGCTGAGCTTTCATTAATACTTCATGGTGGCAGCATAAGAGCAGTCTTCTTTGCATTGCTGAAAAGGCCGAGCTGGTGCTCCAGGTCTCACATGCAGATCAAAGCCACAAAATGATTTGTCCTTCTTGATCAGGCCAGTCCACAGCCACCCAAGTGGCTCAGAATTGAGCCCTTCCACCATTAGGTGACTGTCAAGACCAAGCTCACAAAATAGCACCACAAAAGGTAACAGCTGAGGCCTCGCTGTTCAGCAAGGCCAGAGCCACGGTTAGGCTGTTCCCAATTCCAGCACCTCATTCTTTCCATAATCAGACTTATACTTGCTTACCTCAACTACCAGGGAGAACAACTACAGGAATTGCAAGTGCAGACTGACAGACCTTTTGGGAGGAATAATCCAATGACTGAACACTTCAATGCATATGGCATGAGTGGATCAGCTAATCATTTTAATGCAAAAGTATCTTTTCCTTTCTTATCCCTTTCTCTTCCACACTGGTTATCCATAGAGGGAGGAAATCAAGGATTAGTGGAGGGTCAGCAATGGGAGTAAAAGGTTTCAACCCGTAAACTCCAAATGGAAGCTCTTGTGTTGGCAGGATCAGTGCTATGACTAACATTGTATCACTGTAAAAACAGTGTTTCATGAACTGTCAGTTTTTTCTTTATCCATTACAAAATGTCATATTGAAGATGTTTAATAGACATGTAAACACTGCAAACTGAAAACTCAATTAACAGTACTTTAAAGCAGCATTAGCCTCACAGAACATGTTTGGCATCTTTCCATACTACATTGCCATCGGGTGACTAGCACAATCTATTAAAATAATCCTAAAGAGTTCCTTGAAGACTACACTAGGTAATTTTACAAGTACAGGAAATTACTCAACAAAGAGAATATAACAAGCATTCTAAAATACCAAAATGCTTCTTAAAGACTAGGATACAGAAAGAAGACAAGCTTTTATTTATTAAACTTTTTATTAAAATGGAGCTATCTTTACATATTTAAAATACTTTATATCCGAATTATGCAATATTTATGAAAACAATTGTATGCAAACACTTGCATAAAAATATGTAAAATCACAGCTAAGCAATATATAGCATATTCCAAAATGTATTTCAGGACTAGAATACCTGAGTTTTCAATAAGCTGGTTTCCTGCATTTCGCTGATTTTTAACAGTTAAATTTAACAATGTATCTGATCTCATATAAAGCACTTCTTTGGTTGGGAGAAACTGCACAGACAAGGCAGAGATCAAGCAGATATTACTCAAGGCCTATCTTCAGAATCTTCTTCCACATGAAGATCCACTCTTTGAGATGCCAGGAAGGACTCCCATATAGCAAGGCACTTGAAAAAAAACCAAACAAAACACAGATACATGTCAATATAGCAGATAGAGTTCTGTAAAAATGGTAGCCAAGGAGAAAAAGAAGGAAAAAAAAAAACATATGCATTGTCACAAGCTGCTTTTATGGGACTACGTTAAGAGCAAACTAGGGTTTCCTAGCCAGCTCAGTGATATACAAAATGTTAGCCAATCTGCTGACTGAGCTGTAAAGGTCACTTTTACATAATGACAAGCACACAGTGTGAGCATTGTAATTGTATGTGTTAGCATGGGAGATGCTAATGTTAACTATGCTCTTCTTTAATCTCTCCCTTCAGTTACAGGCAAAGACCTCTTTCAAATAGAAAGCTCACTGTCAGGCACAGTTCCTTTGTAATTTCTGTGAATTCCTATTGTATACCCTGTTTTCTTTCCAAGTTAAATGATTTTTTTTTCCTAAACACACAGAGAATTTTCTTTCCCTGAGTAATGGGAAAGAAATGGGACCAGGAAGGCAGGGAATGGAGGTTAGGGGGGAAACTGTCATCCTTAAAAGTGTCATTTCTCTCCTTATGGAAAAATGTATTTATAACTGTACAAACTGTTTTTTTTACTTGAAGCACAAAGACTGTTGGCAGTTAAATGGAAAAAAAATAATTACCAAATGACATTGTTTCAGTTTGGTGTAAATGAGTGTTGGCAGCTTGGCAAACCATTATTAGTCATAGATTAGTCTTGAGACTCACGGCAAGACTATCACTAGGTAACCCATAGTGTGCTGATGCTTGCTACCCGAAGTACTAGGTTTCCACTACTTCAAGTCTGTCATTAGAACAGGGTGGGTAAATTCATGCAATAATTTTATTGGTTTGATGCTACTGAAAAAAATACTCCTGAAATGGAAACATTTTAATAAGATTTTGTCTTATACACTCATATACCTATACTAGTACCATATCATATACATATTGCTTTTGACAATACAGCTTTTTTACTACTTACTGTACACAGGTTTTTTTCAAGAAGAATCTGAAATATTCACAGTAAATAATATTCTGAAATTTCTCAGGAAGTAATCTTTTATATTAACACCTGGACAGCATATTCCATTTATCTGAACTTTGACTTAAATCAGTACTCTAGAAACAGCATAATTTCCTAAGTGAAAACTTAGGAAAGCTATTCAAGGCACAGTAATTTGCTATGCCCAGCTACAATGAACTAATCTAGCATCCATCTCTCAGTGCTTAGGAGACATGGAAGACATGCTAGCATTCATTCTGCTTGAAGTTACAGCCACTTAACTCTGTCTTGTTAGACATTTCTAGTGAATGCCTTCAAAATTCTGCCATTAAATACGTAGATTTAATCATATGACATTAAAGAGCCTAGGTCTCTGTATTGTTGCATATCTGTGTGCAAGCAGATGAATGAGAGGATCCGATAGTAGAAATAATGTTGAAGTATAAGCTCAAAGAGCAGAAAGAAGACGACACACACAGGATGACCAGAGAAGGGGGAATCCATGATGACACAAGGCTGCAGAACCAGCAGGTGACAAAAGTAACAAGCAAAGAAAAGTCAGCAGCAATTTTTTTGTCTCTGAAGACATAATGAAGTAGAAGATGGGGATCTGCAACACGATGAGAGACGTTAAATCAGCTGAGTGACCTTCTTCACAAAGAAGAAAATATTGGGAGCTTATTTTGGCACAAGTTTTTGGTTGTTATCAAAGACTCTTCCTATTATTCATATATTGTTCCCTAGACTGGAAACCATGAATTTACTCCCCTACTCTTTCTCTTCTGATCTTGCTGACAAAATCTCCAACTACCTTCTGCTGCTTTTGCACACAGCAAAATTATGCTGATGTTCAGAGCACATCTAAGGTCTGAATTACTGTGAAGAGAGGAATAACATGATAAGATTAATGTGGAAATTTGCTTTCTGCATTGCCTTTTTGGAGAAATGTTACTTTGAAATGATAAATGTAAGATCAGGAAGAAGCAGTGAAAATAGTGCTAGCATGAACAGTGGTCTGCAAGTGTTGCAAACTGATTTCTGACTTCAAAGGTCTTTTTGACCTTCTGTATAAAGCCTTGAAGACTTGATCATTAGATTCTCCCATACTTCATGTGATACTTTGGCAGCCTAGTCTATCTAAGATGCTTTAGCTGCAATATGGCATCTTCGTTTTAAAATGCCAGTGAAGCAGCTGCTAGCAAAGTGTCTTCACTGTGGCACTGGGACTCAGATTTCTGTTTGGTAGAGCCCAGCCTGGATTATCATCCTAGAAAGGTGCAAGGCACGTGTGTTTTCCTAGGCTTTTTCTAAGTTTGGGACAAGAAATGATCCCTGTTTCTTGAAAAGTCTTTTGCTGGCAGTGACTGACCTTTCTGTTGTTTTGGTTTTTTTTTTTCTGAACCACAGTTTAATTTATACCTTGTAACTGCCATGTTTTGCCATTTTTAAGTTCAGTAATGTGTATTAAAATACACATATGAGCACTGGCTGGAATGTAAAACTGGCTTTCTGTTATCTTTGTAATACTGAGCCAAACAGCACGTGTTCAAATGCAATCACAATATGTTGCTTAAGCAGATACAGATTAACACTCTGCTGAAGTCTTTCCAAAGATGCATTTTTTCAGTTCCACAACTTACTTGGTTTTTAATTTATCCTCGTTTATATAACTAAAACACATTTTCCAATGTAAGAGCAATGGTGGCTCATTTCACAGTCAGACATCACAGTGCTGCTACAGCTGGCAAGTTTTATAATTAACCATACCAAAACAAAACTAGGTCTCTGTGCCTTAGGCTTAAGCTTTTTATATTTTGAAGCGTGAACTCTAAAACCGACTTTTTGTTAGTGATGTATACTTCAGCGTTATTACAGAATGATTTTACTTCATTCTCCTGGGATGCTGAAAATGGAGATCTAAACAGAGGATCAGCCAGCTTTCACAAAGGAGACAGAAAGAAGGAAAAAAAAAAAAAAGAAAAACCAAACCCAGGAAATTAAATGTGCATGCATAGGATTGAAATTCATAATCCAATTACTTGTAAAAGCCCCAGTGGACGACATAAAAAAGCCTAAATACAGCAAATGAAAGAGCAAGAGCTTAAATAAGACTACTTTACCTAAAATTTTCTGATTACTACTGTAGGCCACACATACATTCTGCAACATCAGTTTTAGAAAAACAGCAAAAAGGTTTTCATGTAATACAACTGCATGTCTAAAAAAGAGATACAAAACCAGAACATGTAGTAAGGATGACACCAAGCAGTGTGTCGCATGCCATGTGTGTTTCTGTTCTAGTTCCCTGTTTTCCATGGTGCATAGATTAGAAATAGCATTTATGATGGAGCAGAATCTGAGAGTGTAAGTCTTGTGTGTGTCTGAGAGACTCATAGCTTCTGGATGCAAGGAAACAAAATCTAGCGTGCACAGAAATAGTGATTTCCACTATGAAAAAACATCTACCTAAAAGTATTTAAAGTAAATTTTTATGGTTAAAGTGAATGAGGGTTCAAAGATAGATCTTGGCTTTGAATTTACACGCACAGAGACAAACTGGCTCAGCCGTGTGGGCGATTTTGGAAATCACATGAAGTTTGTTAGCTGAATTCCCAGGCGTTGCTAAGGTAGGATGTGATCAACATGCATGAGCAGCTAACTTTTTGCTGTGCAACCAAATGACTAGTTAAATGCATCACTACAGAGGCCTCTAGGGTAAACAACAAGTCTCATCTATTTTTCTACAGCTTATACCTGCTAGAGAGGTACATTAAGAGCTTAAGAGAGTTAGGAGAGAAGTTGCTGTAATGGGGAAGGCGTATTGTTTTGCCCTACTGAATCTTTTGGATCAATTTATGCCTGTACAGCAGTGTAGGTCACAGAAATAAACTAATTTATGCTTGAAATAGTAAAGAAAATCAGGAAATCATTTCCATTTTGGAAAAGAGTACACTATTTCAATACTTATAAGAATCTGAATATATCAAAGGTAACTTTAGCTTTTTATCTGATTACGCTGCAAGGTTTGATATGAGAAAAATAAAATTAGACACTATGCTTTAAAACAAAGGCTCATCCATGCACAAGGGAAAACATGTTCTCCCAATGCCAAAACTAATTAAATAGCACCCAACATTATGAAAAAACCCACCAATCATCCTGCATTACTAGAGTGCCTCATGAGCAGTGGAAAACCACACTCTGGTATACTTGCTGGATTTAGAATGTCAAACTAGTCTTTGGATTGGGCTGCAAAATCCAGCCACTTATTCCAGTGTTTTTTTCTGAATAGAACAGGTTAAAAAAGTTCTTTGCTGAGAAAAATTGAAGGGTTTCTTTGATGTTGTAAACATCCTGTAAGCACATGGGGAAAACAAAAGGAAAAACGTAGTAAATGTTTAATTGCTATTGCCCTTTGAAGCCAGAGTTCAACATTGCCTGGTTGAGTTTTACTAATATGTACTAGGAACACTTCAAGCATGTTAGATAAATAATAGTAATACCACCACCATCTATAACTTTGTATCTTGTTTTGGTTTTAGTAATGCTGCATCTTTAGCACTCTGCAAGATATCTATATGTAACTAAATGGAAATGCTTCTGGTGACAGTCAGCTGTAACCTCCACCCCTGTGGACAATTTGTGATTTTAACTGTTTGGCAAATGCCTCATCTATTTTCTAAGGCGTGCTATTTCAGACAATAGTGGCACATCTGTGGATGGGGGAAAAGGAATAAAATAAATGGTACCATGTTAACACATGCTTCATTCAAGAACTGTTCTCTGCAAGGCAAACAAATCAATGCTGCTTACTTCAGAAACAGGAGTAAAGTTCTGAGTTTTTAAGAATTAAAACCTTTCCATATTGTTTCAGAAAATCCTCTGTATTCTAGCAATGCACTTACAGTCATTATTAATACAGTATGTTATTGGCTTTAAGTCTTTGTGGAATACAGAGAGACTTAAGCACATATTCAACTTTTTTCCAGAAGCAAAGACTCTATGAACTCTTAAGACCAGTTACATGAATACGAAATGATTGGTCATTCATGGCAGTTCTTGGCTACTAAATGACATGATATATAAATGTATTATAACATAGCTTGTCATTATCACAGGAAAGCCTTCATTCTCATAGGCCTGCATACAGCACCCTGTAAATTTACAACACTGGGCTTGAATTAGTGCCTTTGTTACCATAGTGTTGAGACACAGAGACTGGCAATTCCACAGCTGTGTAAACAAAGGAACAATTCTTATTCAAGTATATTAAATGTAGATAGTTAATAAACTGGAAAGCCACAGAAATACTTCTGCTTGTTTTGAATTAGTAAATCTGGAGAAATATAATTACAGGTAACACTTGAACACTTCAAGTAACATGAACATTAATTCAGCTCAAGGGAGGCACTCTCATGCTATCTAAGTGATGCTTAATGAGTTGACAGCAGAATACTTAGGCAACTACAGTTAAGGAAAAATCCAAACAAATGTAAGGTCATCCTCTTTCCCTATATTGTGACAAAGAGGAAATAACAGTTTATAAATTCTAGTGTACTTTGACACACTGCTATGTTGTACTTGATTGCACTGGTTTAGATTTATACAGTCTTGATGAACTGGATCTTCTACTGCAAAAGCCACCAGAAAACATGTGATGTCTGCCTCTCATTACTGTGTAGTTCTCTGAAATTTAAGGGATGCAGACAATGACCACTAACAGGAATTATTCCAGGTTAGGTTGTGCATGTGGGAAATGAAGTCAGCAAGACTAGGCAATAGTGAGAAGCACAGTGAAACGTTGCTGTAGAAAAGAGAATGGGACACTGCTTGTGGAGAGGCAAAAATAGGAGTTTAACTGGGGGTGGGGCAGGTGTGGAAAGCTGTGAGAAAGAGGAGAAGCAGGTAGTGACTAAGATAGAAATCAGGAGATAGATGATTCCTCACAGGAGATGGACGGAAGAGCTGGGCAACTGAACCATATCCATGGCATCCACAGTGCCTGGGAGCATGTACAGAACATGTTTGGGGAAAAAAAGAAAAGAAATAAGATGAGGGATGCTACAGCAAGAAAAGGCTTAGTAAGCATCAAATGGTGCATCAAAAGCATGAACAAGTAATTTAACTTCGGACATGTGAGAGAATATTAATGATGCAAGCAATGACTGAACAAGGGGGAAACACTCTAACAGGCACTGTGTGTATGCATGAGTTGAACACATGAATTTATTTTTAAGACAGGATTTTTTGTCTACTAAAAGCATGAAAATAATATACTGATTCTCATGTTTCTGAGTTTCCTTCCTGCAGTTTCTCTTACAAACATCAAAAGCAGATGCCAGGACTTCTTTTTCTGCTCCTTTCAGGAGTGAATTACACACCTGTAGTTTGCAATATAAGGGCCTCTGCCAGTAATCACTTCTCTGCTAATTAACCATCAGCATTAACCACAGGTCTCAAATAAACGTCTAGATTTTAGATCAAAACTCCTAATCTAATTATTAGTTTTATCAATTATGTTGAGTATCAGGATAAAGACAATGATTTTCTGATAAATCAGAAAAAAAATCAGTAAGCCCTCCCTTTGCAAACAAGCAGTGATAACAGTTAGCACAGTGTTTTCTATTATTCTGACTGCTACAGAAAGATGGGGTGTTTTTGTCTAAAATCTAGATCTGCCAAGATATAACAGCAAAAATATCTTATGCAAATTTCAATATTCAAGAAAAGCACCAACAAAGAATAATGTCTCAGTATAAACCAATTTGTCCAGTATTTCAGAGGCTATTTAAGAAGACCCACTGGAAGTTACAGAGATAGTTGAACCACTTCCTGCAGTTTGTGACTTAAGGATAGTAATTTCACGTACAGTAGAAGCTTTGGCATTCTGAATTAAAACTCTAATTCAGCAAAGAGCATTTCTAGACAGGAAAGACAAACAATGAATTATTTCTCTGTTTTAATTTAGCTAATCATTCATTAACAAAATATTTCAATATATTTAGCATCATTTTAACATATGTATTGGTGATACAAAAGTCAGAGGTCATCAATAACTGAAGAAAATGTGAGAGGAAGCCAAAAGCTTGCTGCCTGATTTCAGAAAATATTTTGATCTTAATATGCAACAACAGATTGTCAATGTCCATGCCTCTCACAGACGGAATGTTAATTAATTAGACTTGATGATCAAGAGCTATGTCTTTTTAATTATGTTTTAACAAAATGATTTCTAAAATCAGGACACTGTCACTGGCAAACAGGCAGTCCTTTAAAAGTTCAGAATACACAATTGGAAGTTACAGATAACATATCTCTGTAAAAATCACTAATTTAAGAGTAATAGATGGCTTAGTGTATTCCATTTTTTTTCCCAAAAAAGGAGAAATTCTTTTTAAAATATCAAGACATCTGGGATATCTGCAAAATGTGCACTTCAATCAACATGAAGAAACTTCACAAAATGCTTCACATATTTTCTTACATGTTTTCAAGTTCTCTTTCTTGTATATGTTCTTGTAAAAGGGAAAGCTTACTAAGAATGTTAGGTGTGGCATTTGAGTTGAAAATAAAAACCTCATTTCAGCCACTTCTCTTTCTTCCTGAAGTAGTGGGTTTCAATTATAAAAATATTCAATTTATTAATTGTATACACTTACAGCATTTGTATTTTGTTTAAAAAGTGCAATAAGCTTTTCATATTGACTTCTCAAAATTGTATTCTTTTTTATCCTTGTAAAATCTCATTACTTCATGAAAGGCCGTTCCTTAGAGAAGTAACAATGAGGACTTCCTAAATGTACTGTCTGAAATGGAGTCACTTTTAAACGTGTCCCTTACATGTGACCATTTACGTAAGTTTGAGCTTTCCAGAGGGCCTCCTCATGCAGTTACAGCAAAAGATTTCCAAAGTGAAATATAGCAGCTGATGCTGAACTGAAAAAGAAGGGTCCAAATTGTTATGGTTAGTAAACCAAGAGTGCCCTCTGTCGATGATGAGCTCAGGATCAACCACTTGGGGACAAATAAAATATGTTTTGCTTGAAATATGTAAAATTAAAGATAACTGCCTCCCTCTTCCTGCAAAACCTGATTCTGAAGTTAACACAGGTTTGAACTAAAATGCAAATATTCCTCTTTACAGACAGCTTATAGACTTCTTCACTGAAATAAACAATAAAAAAATAACATTGCTATGAGAAAATGATTTACCTCTTTATAATAGCGGAGATTATTCTCAGCCACATTAGTGAATGCTGATCTCATATCACACTGCATGTTTTGCTTCCACCTGTCCCAGTCTGCTTTCAGAGCGTTATTGGCACATTCAACTTTGTCTTCAAGTTTCCCAATCTCTTCTGAGAACTACATATTAATAGTAAACATTAAAAAATATTAGTAAAATCACCATTTCAAAAGTAATTGAAATCAAGTGAATGTAGAACAGAGAGAACTGCAGAACCAAGATTGGTATTTAACTTAGCACAGAAAATAATTCCCCAGCAATACATTTAAATTTTATTCTTAATCAATAACTCAGTACAATTTCTGAAATATTAATATCAGAAATTCTAGACAAGAATTGAAGTGTTGCTGAAGATATTTGTTTTGACTGAGAAGTTACAGACTCTGGCATCTCTTCACTAGAACTTGACAGCAATGCATCTAGAGGGCTTTACTGAAGCAGAATCAACTATGCAAAATAGACTTGGCCAGAAAATCTGAGAAAACCCTAGTGGAACCTTTGATAACCTCAGGAGAAACAAGAATGGGGAGAAGAAAGCAGAAATCAAAGGCATTAAGTTTCTGATTTCTTGCCTGTCACCCTGCCGTCTTTTCATGTGGAACTACCCTCTGCGTGACCATATTAGGGAGAGAGAAATGCAGAAGCAGAGAAAGAAATAAAACCAAAGGAATTCTGCAAATAAGGAACTCTTTCACAGTGATCCAGGATCAAAAACCTTGAAGGCTACTTTATAGACACTATTTGCTTCTAATTACTGTAGATACAGGGAGTGACTTTTTGGCTAATGGGAATGAGTAAGTGGACACTCTCTTTAATGAGTCTTGTATTCCTTTCAATAATTTCGTGAGTTCTGGCTGGCACCCAGTCATAGGAGGATGTACATCTTCTGTGGCTACAGTGCAAATATCTGCTAGGACTGCATAGCCACCATCTGCAGCAGGAGGGAGGTCAGGCAGAAACACCACCAGTAAGGAACATCAAGCAGGAAAGGTCAGTCTTCTTGTATTGTTTCCATTGAAACTCAGGTCTTGTATGCATTCCTCCTCTTTGTATTCTACTGTCAGGCAAATTGGTTTTTCCTCATAAAACACTGTTGTAAAGTTGAAGAGCTCCTCATGCTTTCTGCAGAAAAAGTGCTGTCATTGATATGAACTTCAGGATTCCAGGATCAAGTTCCAGGACTTTCAAGAAATGCTTACGCTATTAGCAGAATGCAGAAACATCAAAATTCAGAGCAGGACGTGGAAAGCCTTGGTGCACAGCCTCCAGCCTGAACCATGCAGGGAGGACAGTGTTCCAGTGCAACAGCTAGCAGTGTTGCGGTCATCAGAAACAAACTAAGCAATACTGTCTGAAATGGTCGCAGAACCTGAGCCCATTCACAAACCATGGATCCCAGTTTGGTTTGATATACTAGAATCCTTCAACTCTTAAAGTAGCTAAAAACTCCTTAGCTAGTAAAAGTGAAAATTTCATCTGCATGATTTTCTGAAGGATTTTCTGCATGTTCCACAATATGCAGATGAATAAACATTTTTAGTTAGACTCGATTTCTACACTGATTTTCCTTGCCACACTTCTATATTAGTAAGAGACTGGTTATTAATCAAGAACAAAATGCAAAATATTATTTCTGCTTTACTGAAAAGCCCAAGTTCAGTTATCTAGAGAGACCAGTAATCAAACTATGGACAAGGGTAATTTCAACTACCAGCACTGTATTCAATATGAAAAGGTTAATCCAAAGTTTAAATGACGGGAAATTCATTTTGAAGGAATTAGCTGAATTTGGTATCTTGGGCATGTCCCAAGTTAATTGCCTTTCCTTCGAATACCTAAAATTAATGCAGATGGAATACTGAAAACAGTGACTATTTTTAGATGATTTAGAGCAGGAGAGGCAGTTGAGTCCATTTTCTGCTTTTGCAAGAAAAAAAGGCCCTATATGAGAACGATCTAGGCTACCCACGTAAAGAACTTCTCTGACAGAAGTCCTGTCTGCAGCAGCTTCCCCTTATCTTGTTCTTCATATCTTTAAGACATTTATTTTACAGTTTGTTTTTGTCTTGCCTTTTCTAGGAACTACGAATTTCTTCCACAGTGTAGTCACAACATGATGTGGACAGGCAGACTGTTCTACATCCCTGCCTGGATATGCGGTTTAAACATCACTCTCTAAAGCCCAAAAGAAACTGCGTGTTGCATCAAGGCAAGGGTTGGATTTAAGGTCTAAAGACAGCATTGTGCCACTCTTCGTCATCTCAAGTAGAAAGGTTTAAGATCACAAATGAAAAGAAAGGTAAATGTCACCCTCTTCAGCTGCCATGACAGCAGAAACCAAAGAAGAATGGCTCAGTCTCAACAAAAGTATCTACCTAGTGTGTTCGCCATCTACAAGGTGTAAATTGTTACAATTTGTCCTGCAAATTAAGTGTGATTCTGAACCCATTTCTTACATTGATCTAACTGAGGCAGCTTGTGCAATAAATTAAATCTCACATTAGTGATCCCCAGAGAAGGACAGCACAGTGCTAATCAGACCATGGAACAGGAAAGTGGGACCCAGACACTGCTAGGGCAGAGCGCTACAAGAAATGAACAATGTGACCTGTAGTCAAAAGAGACTTGGCCCATTAGCCAAACTGCCCAGTACAGCATTTTACACTATCTCACTATGCAAAGCAGCATAGATTTCTATCTGTTACATGAATTAATCCTACATCTTGGTGATGCTAGTCTTTTTTAGCCTAGAGTTAAAACATAAAATATATTCAGAATGTGATAGATTCATCATTTCATCTCTTTACTACTCAGTTTCAAGCCTGAATGCTAGAATCCTTAAGTTAGCATTTAATGCTTGTCTGGCTCTGGCAGAGCACATTATACAGATCTTTTGTCAGAATTACGATTAGGACTAGCGGCAGTAACAAAACTGTTAAAAACTCCCAGATCACAGACGGAAGCACTGACATTGCTGTGTAGGCCTTCAGAATGGAGTGTAGAGGTGAGCAGCCACAGACACATCTTTACAGCCAGAGCTCTGGAGGTAAGAAAAGTCTAGATAAACAGGAGGCCACCAGAGTCCTTTCAAAGGTCTCTGTCAGAGCTTGCATCCAAAATCACAGTCTTCAAACCTTCCATACCCCAAACACCTTCCTTCTTTGTGGACTAAATTTTGGAGTGGGAGACAAAGTTTTGGCTTTTTAGCAGCACCACAAACAGCCGTCTAAAAGCCTGGCGGCAAAAGCACAGCTTAAGAAAACGTTTTTCCCAGCCAATGAGCCCACCATCTCATAAGGTTTAATTTGTTATTCCAGCCTATTTCAGCTGCATTGACCTTGGGGATGTTTTGCATTCTCCTGCTGTATAACCTGTTTGTTAAATCATTTAATGTTTGCCATGACCAATGCTAAAGATCTCACAGCCTTTTATCAGCTCTAATGACAGCCTGAGATTCCGTATCTATGGTGGAAATGTACTTCAAATGAGATTAGAGTTCATGCCACTCATTGTCAGCGGAATTTCTGGCTACTAGATTGCCCTGACAAGTTCAATCTGACATCTATGAGATCATTAGAAGCTACATGAGTTCTGCTTAGGAACGGAAATGTGCAAATACAGCCAAACTCAGTGTTTGACAACAATTCCAGTAACAGTAATTGTGTTGTAGCCACCTTCTATTCTGAAATCAGTCTGGTTAGAAATGCCAGCAAAATATTTCAACACGTAATAAAAATTGAAACAAAGTAAAAAAGCAAATAGTTAAAAGTGACTTGAATGGTTAAACATAGCAGTACAAAATTCTCTGTGGCCAAACCGTCATTAATAGAAAAAGCCTTCAATTTCTAATTAAGAAAACATCTTCAGGATGCAGCTGCCACTCAATTAGAGAACACAGGATTTTATGATCAGATTAGACAAACAGAGATCCGCTTTACTGCTCTGTGAGACTGAAAAGAGAATCAGGCTCTTGGAAGCAAGATTTTTTGTAATTAATAAGAGAAAGAGACGTTGGAAAGATAAAACATCCGAATAGCTGGGTAATAGCACTGTGCAAAAGATTGAAACAGAAACTATGAAAAAAGTCAAGGTTGTGCAAAGTGATTTCAAAATTTTACTGGAAGCAGGTACAAACATCTCATTATGGAGTAAACCATTGTCAATATCAAATCAACATGGCATCACAGAATCACAGAATTAAGGTTGGCAAAGACCTCAAAGGTCATCAAGTCCAACCATCAACCTATCATCACCATGCCACTAAACCATGTTCCTAACTACCACATCTATATACTTTTTAAATACCTCCAGGGACAATGACTCCACCACTTCCTAGGCAGCCTGTTCCAATGCTTAACCACTCTTTCAGTGAAAAATTTTTTCCTAATATCCAATCTAAACCCCTGGTGCAACTTGAGGCCATTTCTTCTCATACTCTCACTTGTTACCTGGGAGAACAGACCAACCCCCACCTCACTAGAGCCTCCTTTCAGATAGGTATAGGTAGAGTGTGCAGCACCTACAATAGCACTGTATCAAGTCTTACTTTCTTGTAAATCCTAGTGTGGAAGTAAACAGAAATGCTAAAAATAAGCTGTGGTACAGTCTGTGTTGACAAAACACAGTGGTCGCCCACTATTACCAGTCCTTTGCTTCAGCAGCCTACCTACTGAAGTTACCCATCATTCTCGTGATTGCCTTTGCCTAGCATGCACAGCTACAAAGACAAAACCTTATCAGAATAATTATGGGAATTATAGAGACACCATCCACTTACAAAGCATGGCTTCTGAGGGCATACTTTTTTCAGGAGATCATTTTTTGCAGTTAGAACAAAGCCTGGAAAATTTCAGCTTTCTGTACATACTCACCAGATCCTTTTCTGTCTTTTTACTGGCTAAAGCATCAACTTTGGAGTCAAGCTCGCCTTGAATTTGGTCTCTCCTTTTCAAAACACCCTTAATATAGAAAAAAAAAAAAAAACCAAAATAAATAAATTGTACCAAATTTTAGCCATCTATTCCGAAAAGCACCAAATGACTTGACTATTTAATAAATGAAGCGAGATCACAGTGACACCAATTTGGTAATTTTGACATGATCCATGTACTTTCCTCCACAATAAAAATCTTCAAATCATGAAGACTTTTAATACCTGTTTTTTAATGTGTTTTTCAAGAATCTTAGTAGATTTAAAAATCTATGCTGCAAGAATCTGCCATATACAGTATCATTCCTAGATGCATCCAAAAAGCTGCAACAGAAGTTTACTTAGTATCAGCTCAACTTACTATATATTCACAGTTCTATAACAGCAAACAGAGTTTGCCAAATATCATGGAAAAAACTTACAATATAAAGTAGAATAAATGATAAAAAATGGTATACCAGGCATTAGTGAAATTGTGACTTTAACTTTCAGTGTTATTTTGTAAATGACAAATGTAGTTCAGACAAATTAGATAAAATTATCATAAAAATGACAGATGTTCTAACATTGACATATGTGCTTATTTTCAGTGTATTTAATTATTACCTCCTTTAAAACTGTCTTACTGGGTATTGGATTTTTAGCATAGTGTCAATAATAATTAGAAAGGGGAAGGAACATTACTTGTTAAACTACAAAACAGGAACAGTATTCCAGATTAGATTTCCATTTCTGATGCTCATTTGTTCTGTGACCTTGATGAAGCCTTACAAATCTCTCTTTCCCTTAGTTTCCTCATCTATAGAAACACACTCAAGTGTGCTTATCTCACAGAAATGTTACAAGTCTTTAGTCCTTTAAAAAAAAATCAGAAGCAGGACATATATAATTACAAATCTTGAAACTTTCTTTTACATTACCTTGCCACAACTGGTTTTACTGCTTCTTCTGCATATACTAAAGAGATTTTCAGTATTGACCTCTAGCATAGGGCACAAGGCACAAGAAGCTCTACCTTCTCTTGCTGTCTTGATTGAGTTATTTTTGAAATCTTGTCACTTTTACAAACAATAGAATAATTTAGGAGGTTCATTTGCAAATAATTTTTCCATTTTTCTTTTTGAACAGGTACTCACTAGAAAAAAATTGGTGAACTTCACTTTGGACAATTCTGAGTAATAGAAATGCACACTAATGATCATAAATCTATGTTTCAATAGCTCAGAATATATTTTAATTAGATAAATACAGAAAATATTTAGCTGTAAACATAAAAGCAAAGTAAGTATGTCTGGAGCAGCTTTCCTTCATATGACAACTACTTCTCTTTTTTACTATTTCTTTTGCTTCTTAAGAATTTTTTAATGAGTATTTGGCAACTTTATCACAAATACTTCTTATATTACAAGATAAACCAAATTCCTTTAATATTAATGTGCTACAACTATAGATAAGTGCTGATGTCTAATGGCAAACAGGACAACTGCGTTTTTAAAACATATTACTATACTTTAACCATTTTTTGTGTAATATTTAATAGTTTCCTGCCACAGACCCCAAGTAATGTGTGGACCCATAACCAATTTATTGCTGCGTTTTGTACCCTGAGGCACAGCAGTACTCTGCACTCCCCAGATTTGTTCTGTGAGTCAGTTAGGAAGGAGACAGTCCAGATGTAAATATTTTAGCTATGAATTAATCTCTTTCCCCAGTTTAAGGCTGAACTCCGAAGACTGGAAAATACAAGGGTTGTATTGTATTGACCACACCTTCTTCTGCACATTTGTGCATGACCTTGGCAGCACTGCACAAAGGTCCCTGTGATGACAGGTTAAAAACACCTCTGAGAGTAGGTTTTACTAATGTGTAATTTATCCTACTGTATTTTTAGCATGACTGGTAGTTTCCACTCCACACTGCAAAAGGGAAGTAAGCTGTAGGAAAAATAAAAATCCATGGCAAATGAGAGGAACAGCTGTACATCAGGAATGAGCTACTGGAGGAAGGTTTTCCTCCAGACAGGACCTGATGGCAGCCTAATGCTGTGTCACAAGTGTTGCATCAAGAACACTGCAAGTAGAAAAAAAAAATGCAGTTGGCAACAGCTACTTGTAATGTGCATGAAGAGCCAGGGGGACACTCTGGGGTTTGTCCACAGTTCTGTGCTCTGGACAAAAGAGAACATCTGAGAAAGGGTGAGCCAAGCTGCATCCTAGAAGGTAACGGCATGAAGGTCATAGGTAACAACTTCTGAAAAATAAGTTTGAAAGTGGGGGAGATGAAGAAGACCTGTGATTGGTAGGATGCTAATCTCTTCAGACCTCACAGGAAGGCAGTACATACTCCTGTCTATCTGCATGTACATGTAAATAATGAGGCCTGTGAGACACAGGACATTTTGTATGGCCCCTCTTTCAGTGAAGCTTTTTTTAAAGACAGCAGTCATTGCAGCACTAATTGTTAACCTCTCGGTAGCTAAGCTTTACCGAGAAACTGGCAATGCTCTGCACAGTGCCAGCAAAGGCTCAGTTAACTCTACCCGTGGCCTGTAACACACTTTCAGCCCCCACTCAGAAACTACTGCAGTAGGAGCTGGGTTCACAGCAGGAAAGCAAGAACAGATGCTGCATCTTGACTTCCCCAAAACTGAGACAAAGAGGGGTCTGAACACATTTTATGCTTTCTGGAGGGAGCGGAGCGGGAATTCTGACATGCTGAATTCAGTTACTTAATTATGTTGATTATCCATCAGCACTGAGTTTATCAACTCTGTAGTCAGATTTTTTACATAAAAAAAAATTTACTTTACGAAAAATATGTACATAAAGGGAACTAAGAGTGTCAGCTCATGGTAAAGACTAACACATGCTTATATAATGGCACAGGGACTGGAAGTTCCCTGCTGTTCTGGGAAAAGAAAACATAGTTTAGGAACATCTCCTAGAAAGGGAAAAACCTCTCCACTACTTTTCCCACACACAATCTGTTACTTGATGAGTTCATATTTCAGCAGTGTCAGAGGTCTCTCAGCTCTGTTTCCCAAACGTTTCTGTATTCCCACTTCTCAGCTACAATGCAGAGCTCTCTGAAGATAGCAAAACCAGACTCTATTTAGCACTGCTACCAAGGGCTGCCTGGCACGCCGAACTATCAAGTTTTTCTCATCTGGAAGGGTACCTCTTTCCTGATTAGCAAGGGAAATAGGACCAACCATATTCCCTGCTAACAGATAGCTATCCTATGCTGTGCACATCCAGTAGCAACAGTAAGTAGAGAGACTGCAAAATCATTCTTATCAGTTACAAATTCTCTTCTAGAGTTTGTCAGTGGACTAAGACAAATTTTATATACCACCATAAGCAATCCTTAGGAAGTCTTACCATCAGCATTTCACTGTAGAGAACATACTCATGTAAAATCGGCAGCAGGTTTTCCGTGAGCCCTGCCATTCGCTTCTCTGTAGCCTTGCAACACTTCTCAATGCAGCTGGCAACACCTTTTAGGGAGTCTGCTATATCATCTTCTGATGCTGACCAGAGTGTGTGGATGGGGCCATATTCCTTCATTTCATTAAAATACTCTTAACAGGAACATATATGCATATTACTCTTATTCATTAATACATGTTTAAGTGATGCTAATTGCAACCTCAAATTTATGTGAACAAAGTAAGAGACTGAGGCTAATGTTTACATTTGCTCAAATAACAAAGATAAGTAAACTGCAGTTTATTATTTATGAATAAACCAGTCAGTTAATATATTGTAATTAAGTAGTTCCTAGAAACCTATCAGCAAAAATGTCCCAGTTATTTTGAAAGGATACACATATTCAGGTGGACCTGAAGAGGTGTATTCAGATCAGCCAATGATTTGAATTACTTCATGTTGTCTTCATACAGAGGAACAGGAGCCATAGCAGCCCCAAGCAGCAGTCAGTCTGACTTGCTCCTACTGCCCTGAATTCCTCTGCTACCATAACGTTCCAAATCCTGTCTCGTTAAAACTAGAAGCACTGGTATGTCCCAAAAGCTCCAGAGTACACACTGAAGTTGACTCCAGATCTGCAGATGTTATCTCCTCTGGTAGTTCTTATTAATCTAAACACAGAGAGATCCTGTGAACTATTTCTTTTAGGCCAAGTGATAATCTGTAAGCAGAAAGAATTCACTGTGCCATTTGGTAGGGCTAAACTTGGGCAAGGCTGGATATGGTCTGGAAGATAGGTGTTCACAGGACAGTTCTGTGAATGCATTGGTCACATACTGAAAACACAATTTCATCACAACTAGATTTATAAGGAAGAAATGTCCAATAAAAGATGGAAAGCAGCCATGAGGCATGAAGAGTGTAATGTTTGAGAATAACTGGAACTAAGAAACCTCCATGGAAGATGTAATTAAGAATCCCATGGCAAGCTACTGCACGCAGGAATGTCCTCTGAATCACAGCTATCAACAGTTCATATCCATGACAGTGCACACTAGGGTCCTGCCAAGTGCTATTTGTAAAATCTAGAAAGAAGATACAACCTACAGCATTTGGGAGCATGTCAAAGTTCATAAGATTTTCTCATAAATATTTTGGCACTGATGCCTTGAACCTATGGACTTCTGCCAGCTGTTTCCACTGAAATTAATGATACCAAAAAGAACTCTTTTTACCACCATGTATTTTCCTTTTATAAGACTCCTTCAATTTAGTGAGGACATGCTGAGATCTAGTACTGCACAATAAAGAAAAAGAGCTCAGGTATTAAAGAACACAGCGCAGCTCTTCAAATTACGTTATTTAGACAATAAAATCTCTCAAGTGCTGATCAATGGAAATGCTACTGAACAGGCCTAGTCTGAGTTCAGGGTCAGTATCAAAAAGTTAGTAATTTAACATTCCAAGTAGGTGTGCAAACTGCTGTTACATAAGGGGAAAAAAAATAAAACATATCCTTCTTAAGAAAACTCTTAACAGGCACACCTTCCCACGACAGAAATTATGGCCAACAGTGAAGCTAGTAAAAACAATAAAATCTACTTGGTCAACACAAAAAAAAGATCCAGAATGGAACCAAAAAAGAAGTGTTTAGAGATCTGGATTCTAGACAGTATTATGCCAGTACAAGACAGCATGGAAAACTTTGACTATTTACATTCCACTGAAAGTACAAACCAAAAGGTCATACAGCTTTCCAAAATGCACAAATAAAAAGACAGCCATACTTGTTACGCATTCTAAGATTTTTCTATGTTTCCAAGGGGTTTTTTTCCTACATTTTTTACTTGTTACATTTTTCTAAATTCCTTATCAAGTGGTCCAACAACATGTTAAAACTCTTCCTATTAAGTTTTTCATACTACCTGAAACATCTGCCAAAACAATGACCATTACGAAAAGCACAGTATAAGCACAAATGTCCTTGTTCCTCTGCTTGCTGGAAAGAGTATTTTGAAAGGTACAATCAAAACTAATTTACTTTTCCAATATATTAATTTCTTAAATCAATAAAACTGATACTTGTTTTCTACTTACCCCTTTCTTCCTTGTAAATTCTATGAGCTATTTTGTCTAGTACGTTTATTTTCTGACTAAATGTTAACATGTAATTGTTCATTTCTGTAAATGGTTCAGGACGATTTTTAAGTCCTCCTCTCACTGAGGATGCTACAGCTCTGACAGTCTGTCCCATCCTGTTCAGCAAACCAGGACCCTGCTTCTTGTGTGAGGAGAGTTCCTAGAGACAGAACAAGACATGTTTACGTCCAAGTACTTTTTTAAAATTCTCTGAAAATAATGCATGCTTTAAGGCTTTTTTAAAAAAAACAAAACTACATACTTAAGCCTCTGTCTGTCTTTTTAGTGTATAAATCTTACTTTAAAATTATTAGACCAGTGTCAGAACTGTACTTGCCATGTGCATTTATTAGCTTAGCCTTTCTGGGCAAACACAGGCATGCTGTGTATTACACTCTCACATGAATGATTAAAGATGGTGAAGAACCTTTACCCTTTCATTCCTTAGGGTGAGTTAGCAAGTTTGCAATTTAGCCTTTTGGACAGGAAAGCAGAGGTAATGATTGCAGCAATAAGTCATTGAGAAAAGCAAACAATGTTTCTACTGAAAGGAGTAATCCATCTATTTTTTTGGTAACTCTTTTTATGTTTCTAGAATAACCTTTGGTGAAGTTCAGAGGCAGGCTTTTCTGAGTACAAAACTCCAATTTTCAACTGGACACATCTTGCAAAACTAGAACAGGAATTTGAGAGGCTGTATTTTTTCTTTTATAAGACTAGTACGACTTTTTTTTTTTAAAGGCAGATGAAAAAGACAGTGCCATGGCAAAACAGTAATTTAAAATACCACTTCTTATATAATTTTATGATTGTATGTGTACAAAAAAAAAAGCATGCATAGCTGAAATACTGTGAATTTGCCACAAAAATCCGAAATGCAGCTTTGGAAGGTACAAGAATATTTATGGCCACCTGTATGATTACCAAAAGCACAGGAGAAAAGGTTATCTCAGCAGATGAACATACCATAAATCCCCTGCCTTCTTCTGACACTTCTGCAACAAGCCATGGGAGGATACTATTGAACACTGAACTAGGGAGACTCCTGATACACTCTACTAACACAAGACACGGTTTCACATAATTGTAAATCAAAATAATGTCATTTTACCCAGGCCTGCGCAGTAAGAAAAATTTTGAAGTCTTCATTGAAAGTCAAAGTTGGATGATCAGCAATACGGTTCAGAAATTTATGTAAAGCATTTCTTCGTGTCTCAATGAATTCATCGCTAAAGCGCTCCACCATTCCCTTCATTATGAATTTTTCAGGCAATGGCTAAGGAAAAAAAGAAGAAATAGATTGTATAATGTGCATAATAATAGAGGTATTATAATAGTTTTTCTACTTACTAAAAAACATAAGTATACCTTGTAAAATCCACCATGCAAAAAACTGTTACAAAGTTATCCTATTCAGAAGTGGTGTAACATGGTTCTGGCAGCACACAGTGGAGAAGAACAAGAGTACAACATAGAAGGATGTAAATTACTGCAAATTACTGAAAATGGCCCAATTACAAACATAAGAAATACCTTTGTGGGATTTTTAATTATTACATACATCTAAAGCAAATGAAAGTAGATTGGTTTAATGTTTGTGAGGCTTCAGAGACTGAAGAAAGACCTCACACATCTCTGTATAAAACCATCTTATAAACAAAGAAAAATAACTTAAGTTTTAGCAAAACGAACAGGAATAATCAGTGTGGGATGTGCTTCTTCAAGTTTGCTCTTCAACCACAGGAAATCCTGATATCGTCTTCGAACTTCATATTCACTGGAGTCAAATTCACCACGAGATGTCTGAAAAACAGAGGCAGAAAAAAACAGGCCCAGGTTAGAATACCAGGAAGAAAAAAGAACAAAGTAGTTTTAGATTTTGAAGAAAACTGAGTAGTTGAAGGGTATGCATACATGATTCTATTTTGCCTGTGTTATTTGCTTGCTGTTTTTAAAGTACAGTGATCAACTACTTGGAAGACATAAAACACATCTCATTTTTCAAAACATGAAAATTTCAGCGTATCACAGCAATAACACTTCCTGCACTGCTTAATTGATTCTGCGTTCCATCATCAATTCCAGTTTCATAGCCCTTTGTTGGAACTTGCCAACAAACCTTTAATGCCTAGAAAAAGTGCTTATTACAGTGTTGCAAAATTGTCAGACCATGAGGTTTATTTTATCACCGCTCTGTCTTCTAGAATCAGGCCACAAGAGTCCATGTTTTCATAAAGCAATGTGTGCTCTTTAGCACACAGATTTATAATGCAATGCAAGTAAATTCTAAAAACCTCAAAACACGCTTTTGTAATCTAAATATTTTTGAGGATTGAATAAAAATTTTTCAAGGTATGTGGGAGGAATGCTATTACTTTATCATCAGCAACCGCAGTTCAAATTAAAAATTATAAGAAAGGATAGAATAGATAAAAAAGCAAAAGCAATCCACCTTACAGCCCTTCCATACTTCCCTGAAGAAAAAATGCTCTCTTGTCTACAAAAACATGCATAAAGTGAAAATTACTGCTAGCAACCTAACGAAGACAGCTCTCTTCTTACTCTTTAAATATTTTATGAGGAATTGATATCTCCTCTTATTTAAGGATGAATAATTCCCATTTGAAAATCTGGTTTGAAATGAATCTTTTTAAAAGAACTCAAAGTAAAATAAATTAACAGTGCAGTTTTCAAAATGGAGCCTGCAGAATATTTGCTGGTAATCCTAGAAGGGCTGGCTACTCTCACAAAGCTTTTTCCTTATTTCCAGTAAATAAGTTGTATTCAGGACAGCTAAAAATACACTTAGTTGTTTCCTAATATTACTTTTTCACTGGAGAATTGTGGCAGTTTCCCCAGAAATCACATGCAATTGTAAACAGGAAACAAATGTCCATGTGATAGTAGATCTGTAATTACCGAAGAATGGGACTGAATGGGACCTGCTACTTTGTCGCAGGTAACATTTTTGCAAGGCAAAAGACTGCTGGCCTGCAAGTGATCCAAAAGTCATAAATACTTTGGCCAATGTCTTTGAACGGAATCAGTCTGTCTCCTGTTTCATATTCTTGCTGAAGATCACAACAGAAAATGTTACTCTCATATGGAACTGGTTCGGCTGTTGAACAAGTATTAATTATTTATCTAAGCATAAAAAACCTAAGCACCTATGTTGTGTAGATTTATACTGATTTTTTCCTCCGATCCTACTGCACAGTTTCATACAGTTTTAATGGACTACAACTCATGGCAAAATCAGAGTATAATTTAAATTTAGTAATATCCCAGAGAATGCTATGCAAGACTGAAAATGCTACTACTGTTACCAGGTAAGCCATTATAGCCATGAGTAGATGCTTACCTTTGTGACTACTCTGTATGTAATAAATGTTTCAATGGCTGTAATGTGGCTTTCAGGATCATCAACTGTAATGAAGAGATCTTTTAGTTCTGGTTCATCTTCATATTTATACTGGTTTATCATTGATGAGGGGGATATTGGTATTGAAGGACTGAATGAGTTTACCTCGGCCAGTGATGTATCCTACAGATAAGACAGAGAACATCAATACATCTTTATAAACAAACACATGCAAACACACGTCTCAGATGCTAAAATAGCAAACTTTAAATAGTCTGGTAAAAGAGAGAAAACATAGAGCAGTTGAAAGAATTAGATAGTACATGGCAAATCTATTATTCTTTTCAGTATTTTTGCTTCAGTGAGGATGCAAGAAATAAGAATGAGATATATTCTAAAACTGATGCAAGAGAAAAATGCAACCATTTGACAAGAACATTATGCAGAGCTAAAAAAAGAACTTTCCTTATGAATGCTAAAATCATTTATGAACCCAAGCACCCAGTAATTGCATAGGATACTTACCAGCTTCATTACAATTGTTAGAAGCCAGTTACTCAGGACTTACAAAGTTTGAATGCTCTTTAAATAACCTCAACAAGGTGGATAAAAACAATGATTTTGAAATAAGACAAACCCCAAATTTTTATTGGAATTGGATATTCCAGTTTGCATGCCTTTTAAAATAAAGTTTTAAATGGAAAACTTTTAGAGAGAGATAAATTTAATCTTCTTAAAAAGAAAGACAGTAAATAAGGATGTATTACAAATTTGTTGCTCAGTTTCTAAAAAAAGTTTTTAGAAACCACTGTTTTGCTGCAGAGGAAAACCACTTTTTGATAGCATCAACCACTTTTACCACAGCTGTCTAAGAATGTGTCCCCATAGCAGCTGCTTCTGCTTAGGGTGTTCAACTGGTTCAAAACTTTTTCTGGAACACATTCTCCTGTCTTGTCTTTACCTGCCTTAAATCTTGTTGCCTACTGCTATCCCTCTCCTTTGGATTTATCAGTGTCCTCCCACAAATACGGAGTAGAAATTTGTATTGCGCATGGAAAGCACTGATGTTTCAGATCTGCTCCCTCACTTAGGTACAGTTCTTGAATAAGGAGACAAAAGCAGGATGGAAGACTAGAGGCAATGCTTTAAATATTATATAGCTGCTTACTTGTGCATCTGTTAAGTCCTTTTTTTTTTACTCAGTGTGTTTCTTGCAGTGTGCACTGGCAGCTACGAGGGCCAACAGGATTCTGGGGTGCATCTCAAGCACTCCATTGCTAGCAGATCGAGGGAGGTGCTGGTGCCACGCTACTCGGCTCTGGTGTGGCCTCACCTGGAGTACTGTGTGTAGTTTTGGGCCCCACAGTACAAGAAGGACATGAGGTTGTTGGAGAGTGTCCAGAGGAGGCCACATGGATGGTGAAGGGAATGGAGGGGAAGTCTTATGTGGGAAGGCTGAAAGCACTTGGTCTGTTCAGCCTGGAGAAAAGGAGGCTGAGGGGATACCTTATAGCTGTTCATAACTTCCTCACCAGAGAGGGAGGGGTGGGTGCTGACCTCTTCTCTCTGGTGGATAGCGACAGGACCCAGGGGGACGGCATGAAGCCGGGGGGGGAATTCCCGGGGGAAATTCAGATTGAATATTCGTAGGAGCGTCTTTACCTGGAAGGTGGTGGAGCATTGGAACAGGCTCCCCAGGGAGGCTGTCATGGCCTCTACTCTCATGGAATTTAAGAAGCAGTTGGACAAGGCACTTAGGCACATGGTGGGACTATGGAGTTGTCCTGTGCCTAAACAGGAGTTGGACTAGGTGATCCTAATGGGTCCCTTCCAACTCTGGCTAGTCTGTGATTCTGTGATTCTATGCATGATTTCTATACTGGTATCCAGCCAGCACTGTCCTGAGTGGTGAAGGATAAACAGAGAAGCTATTTTCACTGTCTACTAGCACTAGCTAGCCATGCTCTGCATGAAGGATGAGGTCCACTAGTTCAGAGCAGCCCATGTGATTCAAAGCACTGAGACAACAGGAAATTTCCAAGGAAAGAAAAATTCATGTGAGCATGTTAGGGACTTGAATGGCCATATAATTTGAGGAATACTGACTCTGCAAGGCTTAAATTGGATCAAGGCAAATCTGTTTCATATTTTCTCATTTTCCATGGATCATTAATACCTTCTGGGTTGCTACTAAAAATTGCTCTATACAGGCAGGTTTCTGAAATG
The DNA here is from genome assembly GCA_013399015.1 of Galbula dea. Taxonomy (NCBI): domain Eukaryota; kingdom Metazoa; phylum Chordata; class Aves; order Piciformes; family Galbulidae; genus Galbula; species Galbula dea. The sequence goes on along the minus strand of VWZX01004488.1, from coordinate 2,257,449 downwards.
GAAGGGCTTATGAAAATGTCGTTTGTGAAACAAAACACGGACAATAAAAATCCACAGAATAAGGAGGTCTTCGGTTCTGTTGTAATACAGCTCTAGTGTTCATCTGCATACATGAGTTTTAAACAAGCATCTGTTTCTCTTTCTTTACCCTCATGATAGTTTGGGTTTACTGCCAGGAGTTCTTGAAGTTTGTGTGACCTAAGTCTGATGGCATCAAAGAAATACAGTAAAAAAAGATTATAACTTCCTATGTTCTATACAGCTGTAATTTTGTGGTTGGAACTGTGGATTTTTTGTGTGCCTACAGATGAGGTCAGAAGGAGTTTTGTGGCAAAGGAAACACCACTCCTCCACAGAGGATCCTTGAGATCCTTGACTCAGGGTTGCCTCCATGACTCATCCATCTTTCCCACCCACCAGGGATCCACAGCTTGCAATGTTCTGAGGCCAGGGATCCAAAATAAGTTTGGAGATAAAGGATATGGTTGCAGAGTTTGTCTTGTAAGACAAGAGCTTAGCTATTGGAGCATTCTTCAAAGAAGCAAAGAGATTTGAGAAGACAGAATAACTCCTTGGCCAAAAAAAATTGCTTATAAATCAGTCTCAAATCCTCGATTGACTTGTTTTGTAAGGAACATTAGGCTCTATGAAATTCTGAAGTGGCAGGTACCTCTTTTCCAGAAATACAATTAATGAAGTTTTCTATGATTATGAAATGGAGGCAAACACTGTAAAACAGAATTTGAAGGAAGAGCTGCTAAAGATTTGAAGTATTAACCAACGTGCTGACAGTTTTGTCAATGCTAGGTCACTGTTATCAGTTAAAAAGTAAGGCAAAGATTAGCTGAATGGGTATTTCCATACACGTGGTCCCCTATACTTTGAAACTAATGGAGAAAAGCAGGTTGAAAACATTGTTATTTGTGTGACTCTTAACTCAACCCTGTTGGGGCTTTAGCTATATTCTGGAGGAAAATGGATGTGTAGTGAGCCATCTTAGGCATTGTCTGGCAGGATTCTGTTCTCATGTAAAAGTGTTGTACTTGTTATGAGAACCTGCAGATTTGGGCTCTGTACTGTCTATAAATATCCTGGGAAGAGCAGATTCAAGGACAGCGTATTTGTGCAGCCCCCGAACAAGGAGATTAACAGCCCTGCCACCTGCAACAACAAGAACTTGGCAGGAGGGGTCCGAGGTGGGGATTGATGCCTTGTGGTCAGTAGGTCTTAGCAAATCACCTGCAATATTTGGGCACGTGGACAAGATAGGGCAGCCAATAAATTTATGCATGCACAAAGCATGATTGTGTGTACGGGACAAACTATGCTATATAAGGGTGCAGCCTTCTGATTAAAGTTGGATTTGAACTTGCATCACATTGATGTGTGTCGTTCTGTCCCGCTCGCCTGGACGGCCCGTGGCACAACCCCTAGAAGTTGTTCTGTGGTCTTTTTAGCAGAGACTTTTTCCATGGTAATGGAACCCAGGGTGAAGTGTAATGCATGTCACATCATGAAATGCTTTATCAGAGATACCGAAGAAAATGCTAGTCTGTAATATTTGAGATATGTCACAGGATACCGGGTCAATGGTTTATGACAGTATCAGGTTAAATGTCTATGAATTTTCATAAAATAAAAAGCCCTGTATTTACATCTTGAGTAATAACCTAGGGTATTGAGGTTGACAATTTTTAAGAATCTCATTTTTCACTCTTTTAGTAGCTGGTACCTTTCATTGACTGAAGTGAGAATGATGAAGTCAATGTCAGTGTCAGGCACCAAACACCGCACTGCTGCTGCTGTCCCACTTGGCCTGCAAATGCCACACCACTATCTTAAAGACAGTGGTATAAGAACCCCATTAAGATAGAATTTAGAACAAAGTGGTCCTGGAACAGTATATTATGGAAAAATTGGTTTTACGAAACTTAATCTGAAAATGCGTTTAGCCTGTCAGTTTTCTTTGAATATATGGAACATGAACCAATGGAGTGTAATCCCCAGTCAACCTCACAGATTTTCATCAGCTCAAAAGATCGGCCCTCAGATTGCATCTGAAAGCAAAACATGAATTTCTGGTCTATATATAACCACTAAATGCAGGTGTCAGAGCTTTGGAAATAATGCTGTATTTTCATGTAGTGTGACAAAAATTTCTTGTTTGCAGGAATAAGTTATCATGTGGCAAGCATTAATAGGAGTTAAGATTTGATAAAAATAAGACATGTTTGGCATGAAATTTAAAGCAGAAGTTTAAGGATCTGTTTGCCATATAGCAGCAGTAACTTTTATCAACCGCGCTTGTTTTTATTTTTTATTCCCAAGGAGCATCTCTCTTGACAAGCAAGCAGCATAACTGTCAATACACTGTATTACCAGGTGTACACCTGCATGCAGAACTGCCTGAGCTTACCTAGTAAAAGCCAAAGGATTCAAAGTAAGAAATAAACAATTAAAATTGAATGTTACCACTGCTTTTGCATGCACTTTCAGTGAATCATTCATCTTTTTATGTCAAAACACGACCAGTGCTTGTGTAGAAAATATGACTTAGTTAGACCCTAGTTATGCTTCTGAAAACCCCAGATAACTTGGTGGAATTTAGCCTGACCTTTTGCATGTTATAGACCATTAAATCGCTTAATAGTTCCTTCTGGCCTTGAAATCCATTAATTTCAAGAATTTTACTACACTCAAAGTTTAAATACATAGTTCCTAAGAATTCAGCTCTTATTCCAATGTTTTTATTTATGTATACCAAAAAATGTATCTCATTTACAGAAATACAAAAAATACATATTTAATTCATATGACAACCAATTCTACTGAAAATAAGTTTAGTGTCGCCATTTTCAAAAGGAAATGTATCTGCTATTTCTCTCCAGGGTGACACATTCTGTCACACAGCACTTCTGAAGTCTCAGAAGGTGAATGGGGCCTTAGCTTCCTATATGTATTTTTCCACTTTAGCTTTCTCTGTGTCCTTATGTTGTATTTTAGATGCTGTCTTGAGAAGGCCAATAGATCCATGACATGCTCTCTTCTTTAATGGCTGAGAAGGTAAGAGGGTAAGTCTCATCATAACAACATAATTACAAAAAAACATACAATCTGTGTGGCAGCCAAACTGCCCTTCAGTGGTGTAATTAAAATCTGCAGTATTGGCAAGACAGGGGTCCATGTAGCTAACTGTGCTTTTGGAACGTGGACCCTAATACACAGTCGGTTACATTCATTTTACTCCCTTCATCAAAATACAGATGTTATACCTTCTTGAATCTTCTATGTGAAGGTGCTAGACTTCCCTTTACCTTTTAAAAGAAAACTGAAACTGAAACTTGCAAATATTTATATATATTTAAATAAAACTGCAAGAACTAAATATGACTGTTTATTTAACTTATAGATGCAACATAGTACATGACAAATGTGATGGTAAGGTTACAGTGAGCCGAGATTACTTGGCAAATTTAAGGTAAGCACAGTTATGACTTGCACAGCTCGTCTGAAGTAGCTAACCCCGCTCTTGGCGCCCAAGGAGGTGTTACCCGAATAGGGGCTCCCCTGAGCGGGCTGGGCTGCTTGGGGAAGCTGGGCTGCCTGGAGCAGCGCTCGGCGGCCCCCGAAGCCCCGAAGATTTCTTGGCAAGGGGCCGACCGCCGGTCTTGCCCTGCCCAGGCGCTGCACGGCCCGAGCGCAGGGAGTGGATGGAGGCTGCCCGGCCAAGCTCCGAACTCTAGAGCAGCATTCCGGGCAGAGGCCGCGATCGCTGCCACCACCGCCCAGGGCGGAGCCGTCCCGTCCCCCCGCACCACTCCGGCTCGCCCGCCGCACGGCAGGACAAAGTGCCGACTAGCGAGGCGCCTGCTCGCGGCGCGGACCGGCTGGACACGGGGAGGACTCTGCCGTTACCTTGCTGAACACCTCCAGGTCGTCCTCCTCATCGTCCAACGCCAGCACCTCGGTGGCGGCGAGCAGCGGCCCTCGGACCGCCTCAGGGGCACCCGCGGGGGGATCGGCCCCGGCACCTCCCCCGCCGCCGGGGGAAGGCGGGAGGGGCGGCGGCGGCGGCGACCCCGGTACCCGGCCCTCGGCCTCCATCCTTCCCTGTAAGCACGAGCAGCAGCCCCGCCAGAGCCGCTCCCCGGGGGGCCGCAATTGGCCGTCTGCCGCTCCCCCGCCCGCGGCCCGCCCCCGGCCCGCCCAGGGGGCGCGCCCCAGTGCGCAGGAGTGGAAGGAGCGGCGGGAGGACGGCTGTGTTGGGCTGGGAGGAAGTGGGAAATAAGAGTCGGGACGGGATGGGTGGTATCTGCGTTTCCCTCCCTTCTTAGCAGGCCTCGGGTCTGGGTCTGTTCGTCAGAGGGTGGAGGGTGTGTGTCGTGAGGCTGACCGTGAGGGAGGCAAGTGGAGGCGGCTGCTCATAAACGTTTTCACGGAGTCGTGGGGGTGTCGGGCTCGTTCTCTTGTCGCTAGCTTTGGCCGCCTCCAGACTTGCTGAGGGAGTGGGCGAGTCGGACGGCGCCAGCTGAGCTGCGGTTAGCCGTCCTTGGTTGGCCACCTGCCGGGTCGGGCTCAGGCTTGGGGAGTGGTGCTGGTATTGGCCTGAGTCACGGGAAGAGGTGTGCAGTGCCTCAGGTTTGCATAGCGGTGCCCAGCAGCCGCCGGCGTGTTCCCGCAGGGAAGGGCATACCCAGGCTGTCTCCGGGGTGGTCTCTTTCTTCCTGCTGGGGGCCCAGGCTGTACATCCCTTGTCCCTGCCACCGGGGCAGTCGCCAGGCAGCGTGCATTGCTTCCTGCCACTAGTACACCTTGGATAGGGCCTGTTGCAGTAGGACAAATAATGGTTTTAAACTAAAGGAGGAAGATTTTAGGTGGATATAAGGGGGGAGTTGTTGACAATGAGGGTGCTGAAACACTGGAACAGGTTGCCTGGAGAGATGGTTGATGCCTCACCCCTGGAAATGTTCAAGGTTAGTTTGGATGGGGCTGTGGGCAACCTGATCCAGCTAAAGATGTCCCTTATTGCAGGGGAGGTGGACTAGATGGTCTTTAATGGGCTCCTCCAACCCCAAGCACGTTCCGATTGTGTGTTTCTATGCTCCTTATTTTGAGGTGTGGTATGCTTTCTGTTGTTGAGGCCAGGGTTTACTTTGAGGTTGGAGATTTACTTGTGAGAACAAATTGACACCGCATTGCATTTGGAAAGAAGCAGGGAGAGGAACACAACGCTTTAAAATAGTAAAACTGTAGAAAGTAATAGTATCAGAATGGAGGGTTTTTGAAGTTGCAGATGTTAAATAGGAAGCAATGAGCATTGGTACATTGAACTGTGCAAAAAGAAAAACAATATGTTTCTGTAATTAGAGAATCTATACTAAGACACTTTCATGTTTGTTAAAAAACAAAAGAAAAAACCCCCAAATTCAGAAGAAACTGTGTGTTGAGGGGTGGTGGACCTCTACATACATACAGACAAGCTTTTGCTGTAGTAGCTTGCTTGTCTTCCGTGGACTAGCCACCAGAGGGAGAGGGGATGCACCTTTCTTGTGTACTAGGATACTCGCTGATGACAAAGTGTTTCTGAGGCGCTTTATAGGCACTTTATGTAGCTTTAGAATTACGACTGGCTCTGGTATGAGATCTTCAGGCATCTTTTCCTTCAGATGCCGTGCAGACTGACCCTGCCCTGCTGCTGTTAGCTGTGCCCCAGCTCTGCGCCTCTGAGGATCTTGGGTTTCTCTGGCGCGCTATCTTCCTTGCAGGCTGCCATGGACCCCTGCCTAGGTGTTGCCCACCTCCAGGCTCTGCAAGGTGCAGGCTGGGGTTACTCGTGGTGCAAATGCTTCTCATCCAGCACCAAATCTACAGGTCTTTCCACTTCTGGTTTTTTTTTTTTATATTTCATTTCCAGTGTCCTTGCTTGTCCTTATTTATTCTGATAAATATAGATCAGACTATAATTTTTCCGCTCTGTCATTTGTACATCAGTCATAGGACAAGTGTAGCTAGTCTGCTTTCTGGCTTTATATAGGTGAGTTTTGTTTCCTCTGGTCTTGCCTTTATCTCACTGTTTCTGAGTTCTATGTTTTGTGCCAGAGGTTTACAGGTTTCTGAATAGAGTAAGTACTCACAACTCGTACAACGCCTGAGGTTTTAAGTTTCCTGTATTTAGATTCAGATGTTGTACTTATGAGGCAATAACAGAGTAAAACTCATCAAGGATGAGAATTCCAGACAGCGCACATCAGAGATGATGATAAATAAAGGACAGCCAGTCAAAGAAAGTATAAAACTGATGTACTGTGGGCTTGACTACTAGGGCTGTCATCTGGATCATACTAATTTTTCAAGGTTTTACCATTCTCTTGGGTTCTTTATTTCTGTTTGAGAGAAATCTTGCAAGATGTTTTAATTTGATTTTTTCTTATTATAGCTTTTTATTAGCTCATTAATCAAGCTTAAGAAGACATATTTTCAGATTCCTCCCTGGCAGCACTTATCTTTCTGTGCTTTATATTTGAAGGACCAATCTGTGAGAAAGAGGTATTCATTGTCCTTTGCTTTAGGAAAATATGCGTTACCTTTAGCAGTTATTTGGAGTTTTAATCATCGCAAGGACCCGTGCTAAAATGAAGTAGGAGACTGTTCTGCCATAGCTTTCACCTGCCCTCCCCAACCTCTACCCTAGTTGTCCCCAGTCTCTGTTGAATGAGCCCAGAGAGTAAATGTAAATTCAGGGCACCTTCCCTACTGTGCTGAGTCCCAGTGGGAATGTCAGCACCTCCCCCCTGCTGTATTTAGCAAAAAGAGCTTTTTATATACTCAAAAATGTGTTGCTCATTTTCTGCTGTAGGACCAGAGATTATTTAAGCAGTTGAATAATTGTGCTATTTAGAGATATTGCAGGTTGCATAAATACAGAGCTGCACTTACTTGTACTGTTGCTTCAAAAGTGCGTTGCTATTGCTCTTGATTATTCTTCATTTCAGTGTGTTTATATGCACATATATGATGACAGAGTCTGTGTTTCCTGAGCACCTAGGATTGACACATTTAACCACAGATATCCTTCCCTGAACCTGTGGAAGAGATCTTGGCAATAATTAAGGGTTAATATGTCAGATGTTGTTATGCCATGAATATTACTGCCCCACTTCTTTAAAGAAATAGCTATTGCACTGAGATAATATGCCACAATTTCTTGCTAACAACATTTTAACATTTTGTAAAATGTGAAGTTTTCTGTATACCTGTATAATCTGCAAGAAATACTCAACCTTTCCAGGCCCTGGTAGTCAGGAACACTGAGTGGAGTATTTGCATATGCCAAGGCTGAGTTGCGATTGCCTCGAACTTTTATTTATTCACCTAAGCCCAAAAAGCTATTACAAAAATGTCAATATTATTCCTGCTTGTGTTTTCCCTTTTTCTTTGGTAAGAGTGTTGATCCTAGCTAGTAATCCCTTCCAGAGGTGCTTTTGCTTGAACAAATTAAATTTACAAACACCAAAGCAGAACCAAGCTATTCCTTTGCTCTCATGTGCAGGCTGCATGTGATCCCTTTAGGCCACAATACCACTTTGAATACTTAATGTTGACTTGTCGAGTTTCACCAACTGCACAGTGATGTGGACAGGATTAAATCTTGTTTTATTCCATGGCTCCCTAGCCAGGCATTTGCAGGATATGGTGAGCTCATGATGCTTTACTCTGTTCCACCACTGCAGTACAAATAACAAGCATATTAGCGAATCTGCTGACGTTCAGCACCTTGATGCAAAGGAGAACGTTTTTCTAGGTCTGAAATGCATTGTCAAGTAGCATTGCTGTCAGGGTTGTATAGTGTATAAGCAGAAGTCATTATGTTTACACCCAGAAGATATTTTGATGGTAGATTAAGGGCTGACCTTCATATCATACCATTTATTAGAGCAAGCTTTATAGTAAGCTCCATATAATGGCTAAAAATAAGGTTAACTATTTATGTTCCATGCCTGAACTGGAAAAGGAGTCAGAGCATTAAAGCTGTCAGGTAAACTGTGGGCTGCTTAGCTTTTCAGCTGCCTGTTGTGTTTTGGTTGAAAGGTAACTGCTAAGGTTTTCTGTTATTTTTGTTGTTGTTATTAGTTTTAAGTTTGGAAGGTGCTTTAATTGGAATATTGTAAAATGATTTGTCTGTCAGTGGATATCCTCCAACCTTATTTATTTTCAGAGACTATGAGACTGTCTTTGCTTTCTGACTGCCCAAAGGAAATTACAATGTAGTGTACTCATAATCATGTTATCTCTTTTATAGCTGCAGATCATTTTTATTACATTGTAGATGTACAAAGCTCTGATCAATATCTAGAGACTTGCTATCCTTTTAAGTTATGTGACTGCCAAATTTTAGACATGAAAATATTCCAGGTGAAGCATTATTGGTTTTTATAGTTTTTATATCTAAAAACAGTTGCCAAGCTTCATTGGATATGAAAGCATTGATTTTTTTTTTTTAATTTTATTTTTAATACTTTGCACTGTTGTCAGATAGAGGCCATCTGTTCTAATCTAGCATTGTCCCTTCTGCTGAAGGAATGGTTTCATGTTTCCAAGTAATTGCTGCTGTTTTTATTTTTTGATGAATAGTACATTTAGCAATCTCTACTTCATGGCATGAAATAGTAGAGTATCTCCTAGTCCAAAAGTATGCAACAAACGTATTAATATTTAACATACCTTTAAAAGCTTTTTGAATTAATTTGATACACAAATCTTTATTTTTAATTTTCCCAATGCCTACTTTGGGAGCTTTAGATAAAAGGGAACAGATTAATACTGGACCTCAGTTAACCTGTTTTTCAATGAGGAGGTGTGGTCATGTTTGTTAAATAACTGAAAATAAATGATAGTGACTGTCATGAATGTTATTAATTTACAGATGTCTGTTTATAACACATTAAAATTGAAGCATTCTGTATTTCTGCTGTTGCACTGTCATGCACAGGTTCTGAAAATACTGTGCAAACCCACAATCATTATTTGACCTTTTAGGCTCAGGGCTTGCCATTGGTTTCAGGGATCATTAGACTTTATAGAAATTGTTTTATAAGGAGTTAGCACTATCTTTTATTGCTCACACACGATTTCAGTGACCCTAGAAAACTTTACCAAGGGAGCTGGTAGGTAGATGAGCCTGCTTAAACCAATCCAGGAGGCACACTGTGGTTGAATTTACTCTTGTATTCATGGTGTTTTAATAGAGTAATTTAGTTTTTTAGATATAAAGTCTGTGTGCCTCTTGTCTGAGTTTATTACTATCAGGGTTACTATTGCAAGAGTTTTTAAGTAAAAGGTTTAAGTTCTCAAATTCACACTTGAACTAGTGACAAAGTTGAGATGTACTTTAGACCTAATTAATACTTCAATATTTATTGATATAAAATTATATGTATATAGTCATTCATAAAACATGTGAAAAATTCATTCTACATCTACACTGCTGCAGAATCTCACTTCTTTCTTGTGCCACTGAGCTCTTCCATAAAACTCTGTACAATACTAATTGTAAAGGAGAGTGGTTCAAGTTAATTCTTGCTAATAACTGCCCCTTTTTGTTCTACAGAGATTAGAAAATGTAAAAAAACTCCCAAACCAACCAAACAAAAGTCCACACACAAAAAAAACCCATCAACGTAATAATCCAGAAATAAAAGTATGGTCATGGATAGTTGACTGTGACCCTGAGGAAAGAATGTGAACAATGTGACTGCAGAGAGGAATTTTAAGTGATGTATGTGGAACTGCCAAAATGAGAATTGCAGCTGAAGGAAGCAGGCCAGCAGTCTAACTACAATCAATATCCAGGTTAAGTAAACAATTACAGTCTGCTGGAGTTGGAAGGAAATTCACACAGCCTGACAGGGTAACTGTGGCATCTCCAGGTGTAAATTCTGAATTTACTTCATGGATACATTTTTTGCCTTTTACACAGTGTAATTGATTTTTATTGCAACTTATCAGGCAAAGGCTGCTCACAGTTTATGAAGAGCTGTTGTTAAATCCTTGCAATCAAATGATGCATGTCATTTAATAGTGGAGATTCTTTTAAAAATCTGGAAAGTGGTGGACTTAACGTACATTGTTCTCTTGGTCACTTTTATCAGACAATAAGATTAGACAGGGAAGCAGGCTTATGAATAAATAAAAATACAAAGGAGTAATATTAGGGTACTTTGTGAACACTGAGCTTGCCCAACTTAGAAGACATCAATACTAGAATGGAAACAGCTGTGTTTACAACATTTTAGGATAGTTTCTCTATTAAATATTAATATGTAGAAAAGCCCTTGTGTGAAAACTTGGCAGTTGGTCCAACAGAATATTATTCTTCTTGCAATATTTGCTATAAGGTTGCTAAATAGCTCAAAAGTATCTTTATGCTTTAAAAATATCAGTAGTTCCTAGTGGACAGTGAAGTGCCAGAGAGTATTTGTTTCCCTGTGCTCAGAACAGATAAAATACCATGAACGACCTTCTGCCTATTCTTTCACTACTCCATGTCTTGCTTAGGATTAGCTAAGGCATGTGATATATATGGTGGGAATGCTATATAGTGAATGTGTGAGTGAGATGTGGCACAAGTACACAGAAGAGTAGACTTCATTAATAATGTTGTCCAAATAATTTTTTGCATTTTATTTCCTCTTAGCATATGTTGATGTGTTTGCACTGTGTACTATTTTGGAAACTTTGTCTTCAGAATTGAGAAGTATTATCTTCAAATACTGAGAAGAAACATTGCCAAATTATAGAAGAGAATAGCAAAGGAAACAACTAAAATTTCAGGACTTTGTGCCAAGTCATAATCCAAGACACAGAGTGACTTTGGCCAGTATGATCAGACTACAGCTGCAGGAGCTCTAAATCGGATGGGGAAGGAAGACTTCCAGCAGATGTGATTTATGGTGGTAGAACAAGCAGTCATAAGCTTGCTGCATTTTTTTTTTCTTATTTAATAACTATTGTTAGTTTTGGTTTGGGTCATGAGAAAATAAGAAAGATGAGATTGGTCTGTATCTTAGAGGGGAAACAATGGGATTAATTAGGTACCTGAGACAACTTAAATTTCAAGACTTTGTGCCAAATCATAATCCAAGACATAGAGTGACTTTGGACAGTATGGGATGGCAGAGCACTTAAGACGTTAACCCAATGGATTTGCAAGTGAACTTGAGTATAGAATTAGGTGTGTGGATGAACTGTAGCATTGAAATACTGTGTTCCTGTGAGTTACAGTGAACTCTGTAGGTAGACAGCACTAGCACTTGTTTTTCACTGAAAGAAAAAGTTGATAGACAAGATGAAACTGCTGGGAAAGATAGGTAGCCAAGATAGCTAGGTAGAAAGATAGCCCAGCTCCTAGGAATTAAATTCCTATCATATTAGATGAAAGCTTAAATACATTAAATTTTTCTTCTTTATTCATCTTTCTTGTAAGTGGTTATTAGAAAGATGCTATAGACATAAAAAAAATGGAAAGAATATAGGAGCACTTGAGTTATGTAGTGCAATACTTATATTTAGCCTACTCCATACTGTGAAAGAGTTTGGCAATCAGCAAATTTTTGATATCTGTGTGTCTTTTTAGGACTTTAGAAGCGTTCTCTGAGAAGACGCACGATTCCCGTGCTCTGGCTGAAGCAATACAAATTACCCGCAAGGCGACAAACAAATTGGCCTGTGGTTCTCGTGAAAATGTGCTGCTGGTGTGTGGATGCCTTTTAACTTAATCCTTAATTTTACATGTACACTTGAATGCAAATGCATGCCTAATAGGGATGAGGAAAGGATGTGAAAGGAAACAATAAAAGCAAACATGGTAGCTATGAGTTTAAACCCAGATTGAAAAAAGGTTTGAATAATCTTCTGGTTATGCAACATATTTAAAACTATGATCTTGCTAATAAAGTATTTGTTCTCATTTTTTTTATAGTACAAAAAAGCAAGTACTGTACAGATCACTACAGACGGTGAAGGAATGTGTCTCCAGTGAAAGTATGGCCTAAAATGCTAATGGCTTTAGAACAAAATTATACCTATTAACAAATGTACTGGTCAATTTTAAGGTAACCCAAATGCAGAGTGGAATGGATACAAATTATCTCACAATTGACCAGAAGGTAAATAATGACATGTACTGCTGCGTAATGAGGAAGCTGAAAATAAGGAAATAGCATTGGTAATCTGCCTCTGAGGACTGAGATTGGCATAATTGGTAAAATGAGTCTGAAATGAGCGGTAAAGATGAGAGATTTTTTGGACTGCTCAACCTATCTCCTGTAAACAGAAAAAGCGAGGTCAAGTGTCTTCCAGTGATAATAGAATTAGCAGCTAGCAGAAACATAGGCAGCAAGAAGAGAAAATAATCATCTGTGTAGCAACAGTCAGGTAGGACAATCTGGTCCAGCTTCTGCAGCATGAACGTTGGTTCCTTGTTGGAGCTTGTTCTGTCAGCCCTGCACTGATGGATGCACCCCTGAGAGACATGTGCTGTGCTATTGATGCCTACCTCTCCTCTGCTGCTAGGCTGGCCTAGCCATTTGTATAGCAGGGAGGAAATGATCCAAGTTTGGCAAGGGAAGTGCAGCTGATCCTGCTGGGGGGGAAGGAACAGGCCAGAGCAGTTTGTCAGGATTATAGTTGGGAGCTATAATCAGCAGAAGTATTTTAATTAATCTAGGTGAAACCTGATGATTAGGAAAGAGTGATTAAAATGTTTATATGCAAATATTATGAGCTGCACCAGAAAAGTGTTGGATATTAGAAGGGTTATGAGAGTGTAGCGGAAATACAGATGTGGAGTGGTGAGTGGTAATCAAAGACAGAATTGCACATTAATCTATGAGGCAGATTAAAGAAAGAAGTAACAATATCGTAGCTATTTTGTTTGAATCAAAAGCACTTCAATGTCAGGTAATGATAGAAAAAGTCTATTAATTTTGTGTGTAGGCTATTGTAGGATTGGATTTGGTTACTAAAAGGGGTCTTTTAAAAAACATTTTATATTTTAACATTTTCTGCATGATTAAAACTTTAAGTACTACCAGGAGTTGTGACCATATGGGTTGACAGCCCCACATATGGAAGTATTTAACTTCAGTATAGCTTGGAGAACAAATGATAATACTGGTTATTGGTGCTGGTAGTAGCTGAGAGTTTTTTTCACTTCATCAATAAGAGGCTTTAAGGTTTCGTTTAAATAATGAAGATATTCTAGATGAGCTGATTGAAGAATTTGTGATGTGTGATTCAGATAAATTTAAATGTCAAGAGTAAAGTGAATAGGTATGTAACTGAGGATTTCAAAACTTGATACGATACTTTACAGTTGTGCATGATTAAATCAATCTACCAAGATGCCCAGAAACTCAATGGGGAGAAGATTTGGAGCTTCCTTACTCAAAAGTTTGAGAACTATCTGAAATTAATATCCAGAACAGAGAAGGAAACATTATAGAAAGAATCTAACTGGATGAATAGCCACACAATTAAAAATAAATTAGTAGAATGAGAAAAGATTGCAGAAAGGACTGACAGGCAAAGAAATCTATGCAAGAGAGGTAAAGAAGCATAGGAATAAAGTGAATTGGACAAAAGTCAACCAGAGCTAGACCTTACACTGGATATTAAACGTGATAAAATTACCCAGCTTAAGCAAGCAGTTTCAGAAATAAACCACTAAGAACCACATGGGGTCACTGTTCAGAGATTAAATGTATGACCCTAAAAATAAGAAAATTCTTTATTCTGTCTTCATTAGAAATGCTGCTGCTGAAAGTGGTGGGAAATTAAGGTTGCCTCGTAGGACTGTATCCATAGGCTTTAAAACAAAAATTATTCAGCTGAGATATAAGCAAAACACAAGCAGTTTGACATAGTAGGGGATGGTCTCAGAGGTCTTTTCCAGCCGTAATGATCCCATGATTCTACAGGGATCAACAGTTTCCTGACCAGAAAGAGACCGGCTCATGAACTCTCCTATCCAATACCATATGATAGCAGATACACAGTGATTAGGGAGAAGGAAAATTGTCCAGGTGGTTGCATGTGCATTAGTCAGACCTTGAGGCTTTAGAAGAAATTTAATAGGAGTGCTTTCTGTACCTGCAAATGCTTGCCTGATACCAGCTTTGGTTGTAAGTGTTGGACCATCAGAGGACTGCTGGTGTTAGCAGCATGCTGCAGGCAGTGCAAATACACTTACCACTGTCAGGGGCCAGGTGTTCTTATAGGGGCCAGGTGTTCTTATAGGGGCCAGGTGTTCTTATAGGGGCCAGTTTACCCCATCTGTGGCCTAGAACACTTCAAACACTGAACAAATCATACATCTTTTTTTAAGCCAACTGATCATGGGTCAGTCTAGCATTTCTTCTTATGTCCTTGCCTGTAACTTAATTTTTATACATAATAGGCCAATCAAGATTTTCACAAAAATGAATTTGAGTTGTAGCCTGCACCTTTGTTATACAAAGTACCAAAACTTAATATAGTTGCAGAACACAGAATAAGGAATGTCTGCGAGACTCTCCTCCAACTGACTTATGAATGCAGCTAACTCTGTGAAATTAACTTCTTGAGGATGAGAGCGATTGCAAAGAATACATTTGAGTCTATGAAGATTTTCCCCCAAGAATCAAGTCCACTAGATGAATTTCAAGTCTTCTCCTGGAAGGTAAATGCTTTAGACTTCTTACTTAGCACTAAGTATAAATTCAGTTGTAAATATCAATTTGTTTAAAAAAAAAAAAGTATTTTCTAAATTTATTTACTCAGTGGTGGTGTGGATGAGGTGAAAAAACACAACAGATCTTTTCCCATAGGTTCCTTAATAAAGAAATTTCCTTCTTGACCACCAGAACCAGCAGCCTGACAAAAAGCATCCTTAACACATTTTCTGTATTAGAGCTACGGGGACTGTGAGAAAAATAGGCTCAGACCAAATTTTAGAGAACAAGTCACTTGGATTTTGTGACTTATGCTCTTCTCCATCCTTTGGGACTATCAGTTGGACTGAGGTTTGAGCAGTTCTTCCCAGAACTGAGATGAGGAGGTGATGGGAATTTTACAACACAAGTCATTTTGGTATTAAAATTAGAGCTTAGTGTCCTTATACTCTTAAAAATAGTGCTGGAAGAGGACTGTTGCCATGAATAATAAGTTTAGGCAATGCTGGTAAATTATAAAATAAGATATGGCTTTAGAAGTTGCTCAGAGGAGCTTGTTTAATCTTTAGATTTCCCCCAAATTAAATATCAAATTATTGGTAGTGCCTGGCATACTTTGCAGGAATGTAGTTAAGATACATTCATCAACAGAGCTTGTATCATTAGAAGGGTGATTGTGTCATCTCCTGTGGAATTATTCAACACCATTGGTATTTCTTGGCAGACTGACATGTTTTCACTTGACATTGCTGTAACCCTTGGGAAAGAGAGTCCTACCCTTCTGTGAATATTTCATTAGTGAGCCATTGCACTGAAGCATTCAAAGTATTCCCTTCTTTTGGGGGGGGAGGGGATACCTAACTTTTTTTTTTTTAAATGCTACCCTGCAGTCTTACCACTTCCTAGGCATTCTTCCAAAGCAGGCTCCTCTCCTAGCAGAGAACTGACTCTCAGCTCTAATCTTTAAGTCTGTAAATTAATCTATGTTATTTTTCCAAAGGTTTCTGGAGCAGAGCAGTGGAAAGCTGTTGACAGAGTGTAGCCTTTCTGAGAGTGCTGGATTGTCTGGAACTGGACAAAAAGGACAGTAAATCAAACTTTCTCTCAGACATCCAGCCAAGAAGCATGGCTGGCTGTTTAGTAAAATATGGTAAAATATATTTCTAATGACTGGGTAGGCTGATATTGTTAACAGTGAGCATGTAGACCACATATTAAACACCTGGCAGAACCAGGGAAATGTGTTTATTCATATTTGAACAGAGAATGGAGGTCTCAGCATTCACAGGCTTGTTTAAAGCCACGGTGAAAATGTTTATACAGAGTTGGTTTGTCATATTTTTGAAGTGTAAAAAGCCTGGATTTTCCATTTACCTGGGTAAACATTGCTACTGCTTTAAAGAGTTTAAGGAGCATAAGCTGAAACAGAAGATCTTGTATGGCGTTTTTTTCTTATTTTAGGAAAGCTTTTCTTAGGTGCCCTGTCTGAAGGCTCTACCACTAACAGGTTTTCTTCCAAAATTGTATCAATAGCAAGTGTTCACTGTATTCTTTACTTTTTCCACTTTTAATATATATTTTTTCATGTCTGCTAGAAAAGCTTGGCTATCAGTTTAAGGCATGTTCTTGATAAGACAGGCAAGGGCTGGATGAGCTGTTCTTTTATTCTTATGTGCAATATCTTGGGTATTCGGAGGGCTCTTTAGTGATCCCTTCCTTTAAGAAGCTCAAATAATTCCTTGTATTTTATTAATCTGTCAGAGCAGGGGTTGCTTCTGAATTTATCTTGGTATTTCTGTCTGAAACAGCTGTGCAGCCTATGCTTCAAATTGCCAGCATTAAATCAACATAGTTTTCCTCCTCATTCTTCATCAATTTGTCATATAGATAAGCCTACTACCTGCACTAGCAATCTTCCATTATCCACTGTTCTTCTGGTTTCTTCCATATTCTTCCATCAACACCCACAAAGGCTTTTTACCCTCAGATATACTTGGGTTTTTTTGTTGGGTGTTTTTTTGTTTGTTTGGGGGTTTTTTTAGATTTCTTAACTCCACTGCTTAAGATGATATCTACAGATAACTGACTCTCAACATTGAGCATATCAAATAACTTACTTTGCCAGTGGTATAGCTAGGTGGCTTGGACTTTAATCTCCTGAGATCACATAAAAAAATATATTAGATAAAAAGGAAAATAAAACACAACAGAAAAATGCATCTTGATAGTTTTCTTATTTATGGAAACCCTAGCATTCAAATTTATTTTCTAATTACTGAAACTGTACACACTGAAAATGTACACATTTAAGGAATGTAAATGAATACATTACCCTCATGCCCTATGCAGAAAGTGTCCTTCATTATCAAATTTTTTACCCCATTAAATTTAATCATCATTCAGATTCTTCTGCTTTTTTTCCATGTATTTGCTTGTCCTTAAATGTGCTTATGTGACGTGTATTTGTAGCCTCCAAAACTAAGATGTTCTTTTTTGCATTATAAAAGAGTAAAGCATTTCCAATGCCTGTATTATAATGAATGCTGTATTTAAAAGATCATGTCTCGTTTTTCTATATGCTCTATCAACAGCAGTGTTACAGACTATCCTTATATTTCACTGTATAAATTAGACAGCTGAAAGAGAAGAAGAAAAACAGCAGAAAGAGATTTAGTATCCTATTCCAGATCATAACACACAAATTTGACAGCATGTGAAGATTCCCAGCCCAACCTACTAAATTTGGAGTCATCAGAAATGTAATCATGATTTTTTAGAAAAAGGTGAAAGGTTTAGAATTGGCTTGAATTTTATTTTTATCTTTTTCTCTTCTTATAACTATTTAGAGTGGCTGATGTAAGACTTAATCAAATGGTTTTCAGAAATTACTGTTTTCAATTATTTCAGTAATGTTTTTCTAAAATGAACAAAAAAAAAAGAAAAAATTTTGCATAGAAAGAAATGCATTTCAAAAACTTGCTGCTTTTCCTCCATTAGAGCACAAGTACAAGTTGAAAAGGGGCATATGTTTTTCAAAGTGTAACCTGCATGTGTTGTCATGTTGGATACTAAAATGAACTGCTAGCCTTTTTTACAAGGAATAGATTTATTTGCAAAGAAAAAGATTAGCAAAAGCATTAAAACACCTGAAGAAAAATTAATTTAGAAATAAACCAAATGGGAGACTCCCATAGAAATATCTGTAAATGTACAAGGTATTTGTAAATAAATACTTTAAAAGAGATGCTTCCTCTTTTAAATCAGACAGAAGCTGCTGATTCCCTCTGCTTCCCTGTTGCTGCTGCGGGTGCCCCAGGCTTTCTCCTCTAGTGCAGCTGTGCTCCACTGAAATAAATGGCACTTCCTGGGGACTACATCTTTAGTTACTGGTACAAGAGTCACCATAATGTGCAATGAGATATTTCAGTAATGCTTTCAAATGGCTATTAAAACACAACACTGCATAATAAAATCACAACTGCATGGTTGCAGATAGAGCTACCCGTGGCACAGCTACCTACATATTATTCTCTTCAAAAAGGAGCTGCTAGAAGAATTGTAGGGCAGCGAAATTCTTGCCTAACAGTGTGAAATCTGGAAAAGTGGATTCAAAGTGTGCCTGTGTCTTCAAGGAGATCCCAGTTATTTCCCACACTAAGTAAACATCTTGCTTGGGAGATTGGAAGATGTTGTGCCTTAACAGAAATGCTTTGCCTTTTTGATAAGAAAGGTCTCTTAATTAAGAATTTGTGCATTAAAGCATTGTAAAGCTCACAGCCTGTTCTGCAAAGTAGAAGTCAATAGGATAAAAAGAGATATTAAACAATATTGAGGAATTGTAGCAAGAAGTTCCTTTCTCTTTCCTAGTATTCACCAGTAAATGCTAAAAAATAATTGCTTTTAGGTTGGCTTTAATAAAGCACCTGTTGCTGGCTTCTCAGGTCCTCATCTGAGACATGCAGGATTTATCTGCCAAGGGCTTTGCAAAGGTTGAGGCTAATGATCCCCAAACTGGTTGAGGACTACTTGCCTAACTCTAAGTACTTGCGTGTCTCAGGTAGGGTGCCAGTGTAACAAGGCATCAGAGGCTCACAGTAAAGAGCAGTGCACACCTCTTGCGAGTAAATAGGGACTTCAGGTTCTTCTAGGTGTTTGGATACTGAGCCCCAAAACAGCTAATGATATCTGGCCTTGGGTGCTTTTGTTTGTTTGTTTTGGGGTGGGGTTTTTTGTGTGGTGGAGTTTTTTTGGTCATTAGCATAATCTGCACTTAAATCCAGTTTGCAGTTTGCTGCTTTTCTCATTAGAGAACTTGAGCTTGTCATCCTGCACCCATGTAATCTGTAATAGAAACAGGAAAATAGTAGCGTTTCAAACACGAGCATACTTCAAGCAGACCCTGTACTCATAAAATGTTAGAATTTAGGACCTTTCCAGTGACAGCCATGACTGCCTTGTTTAATGGCAGGCTTCTGGAAGATCCTTACCTATCAAATGCTATTTAACCATCTGTCCCCTCCCTTAAAGAGAAAGGAGACACAGGTCTTGTGCTTCCGTTACTCCCTCTCCAACTGGAAATGTTGTATTGTATTCTTCATTGTACTTATTACCGGGTGTGTGATACCTGATTGGGTATACTGAGACAACATATTTGTATTACTTTGCATGGTTCATGACATTTGCCCAAAGATGGATAATCAAAACTTTCTGAAAATCTCTTATTTTTGCAACACAATTTCAATCTCATCTTAAATTCTGTGGTGTTTATTTTGTCATCAGAACTGTTAAAATTCATAGTAAGTACTTTGTTATTCAGTTTATTTGGGAACAATTATGGTTATCTTGTAGATATTTCCAAGATGTTTTTTTGAAAACAAAGCCTTTGTCTCTACACTATTTGAGAAAATCAGTAATTGAAATCTGAAATGTATGCTGCTTTGATAGAGGGTGTATTCTGCTCTTGTTTTCTGCTTGGGGAGGAATTGCGTTTCAGCTTGAATGGTCATTTAGTCTCCCTCTGTATTTTCTTTCTGGTAGGTTGTTCTACAAGCCTACAGAGAGTTTTACAGGATGAAAACCTCATGACCGCATCCTAAATATGTTTGTGTATATTCTCTATAGATTTGTAGATCTGCAGGGTTAGAATATTTGTAATTTAAAGGATTTTAGTTTCCTTATAGTTTGGATAGCATTTTGGAGTGTCAGAAATGTCTTTGTTTACATTTGTTTACCTGTTCACCTGATTCTTTGCAGTAGTGTAAGGGAATAATCATCATAAAGATGTCTGTGAAAAATTGTATCCTTTAGTAGCTTAAAAGCATCACTTAATTTTATCTGTTTCTTTATATGTATATGTGCATGCAAAACAAGATTAAAATATTTAGGAAAGTTAAGAGCTGCTGGAAAGGGCACAGCGGACAGTTATTCAAATTCAGCATAATTGAGGCTAGAGATGCAAACAACTGCTCTTAGTATTGATAGCTGTAGCTAATTTTCTTTTGATGATTTTTGTCATTTTGAAAATATGTGATTTTAAAGATAAAGCTTTCTGTAGAGCTGTTAAAATCTTATAGTTCACATTTCTGAAATAATCAGATTACGCTTTCTTAACTAGAGAGACCAAAGTGCTTTTCACTTAGCAGTATTGCACTTAGCACAAAAACAAATGCTAATGTGACTATCGGTACAGGACCAAACTTTATCTGAGATCTGGGGTGTTGCCATGGCAATTCCAATTGTTGTAAAAAAATTCCCTTTTGTGCTTCATTCTGACATTATATTGCAAAATGATGATTATGAAGAAACATGCAACACAAAAGGGGGGAAAAAAAATCTGGTTTTGAAGATGTAAAGCATACTTTCTATCCCATTTACTTTTTGTGAAACACCGAGTGTCTGCCCAGGTTGTGAGCTATATTTTTTGCAGATTCAGATACATTTTTATTTCTCAAACTGCCATAATAATACTGAATGCTATTTCTCCCAAATGTAATAATCAACATAATAAGGAACTCAGAGACACAGATCGTATTTCCTATGCAAAATATCAGTTTCTAGTATATTATGATATATCAGTTTCTAGTGTATTATGATGTGGACCTCTTGTTTTTAACAATGCTGCCTATGTTAGTTGAGGCGTATCTAAAATAGAAAACTTGCCTGTGTTATTTATATATATATCAACTATATAATCTATGTATAATATAATCAGAATAGATCATAATGGCCAACAGACCATTTATTTCTGTTTCTAGTTATAAAATTGTTTTTCTACCAATACATCTCACTGTGAGAAAATTGATATGGTTATTATCTATTCCTTGCTAAATCAATATAGAAGCTTTAAATAAATAAACCCACACAATACTTCCAAAAGAGAAAAAAATGAAAGGGTGAAGTTAAAATGTGGTTTGCACAGCAATTCATGCTGAAGTTTATTGTGCATTCTTTTATGTAGGAAATACATAAAATGGGAAACATTTCCAGAAGAGAACTAATTCTTGCAGTGCTGCATTGCTGCTTTATAAATAAATCATTGTCCTTTCTCTATTGATCACTGGAACAACCCAGTCGAAGAATGCTGACTTAGTGCAGCCTTTCTCAGGACTGCTGGAAAGCTAGGTAAGTGGGACCCAGCATCAGGGAACAGGGAAAAACCCATACTGGTTAGAGACCTGGTTTGATGCATAATCTTGCCCTTGATTTATTTCTTACATCCAAACAAAACTTGACAAAGAGGCTGATTTCTGCAAAATTTTCTTTATCTCTTTCCATTATATAGTTGATTGGGGAGATATTAAATATGAGACAATACTGGTTGTATTTACTGGATGCTGAAGATCTGTGTACAATGTATTGTGGAATTTTTGTGGAACACACTCAAAAAAGCCTTCTGAATTTAATCCAGTCTTTTAGTGATTCCCATTGTGATATTTATTTGTCAAAGAACAAGGGCTTTAAGTATTCCAGGAATATGTTTGAATTAGTAGATTCTTGGAAATAATACTGCATTCCTGTGAATTGAGGTGGAACCTGAATTTTATTTGGTTATCTCAAAGCTCACATTTTGCCAATCTGACAGTTTTGTGATATCTGTTTTGTCAGGATTACTGGTATCAGGGCCCAGGACTTTTCTAGGAAAAGGAGTAGCCTGTTACAGTGAGGACCTGAGAAATGCTATCTGTTTTTGCATGTCTGACCATTTGGATCAGTATTGGATCTCAGAGGCATATAGCTTATAAAACATGGCCTTCACTGAAGCCTGTGGTAGGGTTCTTATCAAGACTGTATGGTCACAATGGCATTATCCAGAACTTCCAGCTATTTCTAGAACATAAAGTTCTTAATTTTTTATAAAATAAGATTTACTGGTAGATAAAGGGCTCAGCTGATGGCAGAAAATACAGGGTCATGGTGATGCATTACTTTTAGGGCATGTTGTCATCACATCATTTTTTTTTTTCTGTTTCCCATTAGTTACAAATACTTCCAGGATGCAGGTCTGTTGAATAGAATTATTTTATGCCACTGGGTGTTTTGTCTGTAGTGTCGCAGTCGGAGGCAGCACATGCTCACCAGATTCTCACCGTGTGCAGTTAGCTGGCTGATAGGAAGCGGAGTATTAGCAAGCTTTCTTGAATACAGTAGAGGCATAGAGCACTGAGCATAAAAGCTCTGTGCGTAGGACCGCGGACCGGAACGCAACCTTCTGAATTGCCTCAGTCGAGCAGGGGCGCAGCCAGGAGTTCTGCTTCCCCCTTGCTGTTGGGGAGGGGAGGCTGTGTAGGAGCTGAGGCTGTGCGGCAGCGGTGACCTGCCGGGATCGGATCCGTGCTCAACGCACGCAGCCAGCAGCAAAACTTCCCCCAACTTCAACTATAAATCTGGACCAAAAGGGCTACAAGGAACTAATTCGGAAGCAGAGAAAGTGTCTAAACGTGTCGTTGTTGCTAACATGGCAGAAAGCACCTGGCACAGCCCTGGTTTCCTTTGGACTGGCAGCTGAGAGACTTCCCTGTTCTCCCATTGTCCAAGTATCAGTCCAGTCATGCCTTCTGCTCGTATGCTGAAAGGCCTGTCGTTAACATGAACGTAATAAGCCATGAAGTATTTTGTTATGTGAAATAATGCAATCTATTAAACAGAAAACCCAGCGGTGTTTTTCGGTTTTTGACCATTTCCTTCTTCCGGGTAAAGCAGAGTCTGGCCGCTGACCACTAGATGACACTGTTGTATAAGGACTGGTTCGATATAATGGTTTAGACAATAAGTAATTTACTTGGAGAACATGTATGTGTATAATTAGGAGTCATCAATGTCTTTCTTTTAAAATAAAATAAGTTTACCATATCTAATTAGCTATTTCTTATAAGATGGATTTCATTCAAATTGGGTAAGCTATGCTACTGGTTTAATATATAGCAAAGGATGTTTGTATTCACTTTCACAGTTTCCATATTTTTTTTAGCCCTTGCAATAAATGGATCTCATTACACCTTTTAAATCGATGTTCTCTCAAACTGGTATGACATAAATGATTGTTCAGTCATTGTGATTTTACTGCCATTGTTTTATGTGAGGTTTGTTAGTGATAGCTTTCTTAATCTCATTCTGTCTCTCCACATCCTCCTGATTTTGATCTTGAATCTGCATGTTCTTTCTATCCAAACTGAAGTAATCTATTTAAAGAGCCAACAGCTGCCACCATGCTCGACTTTAGCTTGACCATGACAGTGCAGGCTTTACAGCAGCAATGAGCTCAGTAATACCCAGCAAATGAACAAGAGCTCCAAAATGTCCGTTGTGTGAGGGGTTTCTTTAAAAGCTCAGATTTCCCATAACTGAGCGTTGCCAATGAAAATCTAGTTTTTGCAGATGTCAGACTAAATTCAGCCTAGGTAAACTACAAATTTTTGGTAGGGAAAATTAATGCCTTTAAGCTTCTGTGTGATTTCAGAAGGCACTGGCTAGTCAGCGCCACACCTGGTATGAAGACAGCTTTACATCCCTTCCCAAGTAAATTTCCCAAATAAACCTCAACTCGCTTACCAAGTGAGTCCTGGACATTCCCACCAAAATGCTATGTCACGTGCCATTATATGGACTGTGCTCAATTTACACTTCTTTCAGATCTTTGAGAGTTTTGACACAGGTGGTCTTCCTTAGATCAGCTCTGGTGATGCCAGGCTGGGCCACCCACCGCTTTCACCTTGTGAATGTTCCCATCGTTCTGATTCTGCAGCTGTCTGACACGTGAGTCACTCGTAACTGTATTTCCCCAATTATGACTAGAACCTGTCTGTTAAATCTTGATGGCATCTTTTAAGTGAATTTAAATGCTCTTCTGAAAAAAAGCTATTCCTGCAACAAAATAATGACAAAGTCATTTTAGAGTAATTTTTCAAAACGTGATTTATAACTAGATAACCTCAGAAATACCTTGCCTAACTATCATGGTGGTGCTTGGCTTTCTCTGCTACCCCTATATATCATGTATAAAATTATGGGCTATTATACAAAAGTCATATCTCTGTCTTATTTATTAACATGTTGCTTCACTAAATAAAGGATCCCAACAATGATTTGACCTGGCTGAAAACCTGCATGAAAATTAAAAATTTCAGCAAAAGATTTTCAACAAGCTCTATTTTTGAAGCTAAAGTACTTCAGCTCCCAATGACCAAATTCATTAAAATACAAATTAGCCTAAAGAAACAGATGAATTACAATGGCATATTTGCATATCATATATTTGGTGTGAATATAACAATTTCTTCATGTAGACTAACAGCTACTGCAATCCCATAGTTGAGTAAATGACTGTGGGGTGAATGAGGAAGCGAAGAAGACAAGGATGAAAATTATTTTTACTGAATGAGAAAGAATACTGCAGAATTTTACAGTCTGAATTAAAACCTGTGTTAAATGAGTTTTCTCCACTAAAACATGTCTTAGCTAATCAATTAGCATAGGGGGTATATGCATGTCTCAGTACTGTAATAATAGAAAGGAATTTATGGTGAAGTCATGTTTCAATTGTATTTCAGAATTGTTGACAATTAGTGTTGTTTGCAACAAGGCTGAATATGACCTAAGAAATAAAGATGAAGAGCGATCAGGCTGGAAGGAATTAGAATGTCCTATCACAGGGGAAGTGAATGATCCACCTGTGGTAAAGACCTCTGCATCTGGAAAAGACAGCAATAGAAATTTCTCATAAAGTTTGACCTGTTGTTCTGCAAGTAATATAGCAGAGATTCCAATACAGAGTATCTTGCCAATTGCTTTTAATAAATGAAGCTGAACTGATACAGCAGCTTGTGTAGTTTCTCTGATCTGTACCAGTTCTCTGCTCTGTGCCTTCATGTGTATTCTTGTGAATTGCTGATGCATTTGGCCATTGAGTTTTCTGTGACTTCAAAGCCAAGACTCTCACTTTGCCTTGTATAAAACATGGCCAGAAGCTGGGTACTGAAGAAACTAAGTAGGGAGTAGATGTTAGGATAATCTAAGAAAAATGGTTCAGAAAAAATAAAAGGGAGGGGGAGGGAAAGCCCCTGTCATCATCGTCGTCTTTTTGGGTTTTTTAGCTTTCTCATTTGTTGCCAGTAGTTTTCAGAAAATTATTTTATAGAGAGGCAGCTAGCTCCATATAAATGCAAACAATAACTGCAAATATTGCATTTGTAACTTCTAGAAGATGTTGTGATATCGGAGGATGTATTCTTAAGAGATACTGTTGTACATCACTTCAGCTTTCCAGGGGAAAGGGTGAAGAACAGATTGGTTATTCTTCAGGAATGATGGACATCAGGTTCATTGATGACTTTTTGAAGAGACTTATAGCATGTTATAGACATAGTATACAAACTTCATTAGCTCTAATGTAATTATCTTTGTTAGCTTTTGTGATGCAACTCAGTGTATCTTGTTGTGCATCACTTTGACAAAGTGACATTAGGAAGGTAGTCAAAAGAGCCAAACAGTCCCAGATTTATGCCCTTTTTAGAAGTGACTAAGACATTTTGAATCCTTTAGGTCAATAGACCTTTATACTTCTAAATCACCTAGAATATCTTTGAAAATATGACCTTTAATACAGTCCTATCTTTCCAAACAGCTTCAGGAGTCATCCCAGAGTTTTCAGATAAATTTGGAGTCAAATAAAAGAGGAACTGCTGAGTTCAGCTTCAAACAGAAAGAATAAATCACAAGACATGAAGAAAAGAAAGTTCCAGGACTGAAGCTTTTCAAATCAATGTGATTTTACAGTGTAGCTCTATCCCACAAGTTCTTCAGTCACGTGAGAACCTGAAGTGTGTAAGTAATCTGAGTATGACTATTGCTACTCCTTAGGAGAATGTTTTAATAACTCATTGACCTGCAACTGTTGAAATTTATCATCTAAAATGTCTTCCTCCTTTTTCTTGTTATTGTCCAATTTTTCATAAGTGAAAGAATTTTTAACATTCAAGTTCACAGCATTTGAAGCCAGCTGGAAATAGATAATTTTATGAGAGCTTTATAAACTTAATTTAAAGTGAATACAAGGAAATGGAAAAAAAAAAGTATTGCAGATGAATAATTTTTAAGGGATTGGGAGGAAGAGACACCATTATGTAAAGGAATGTTTAGTATCAAAGCATATAAATAGCTTTAACTGTCAGCAGAACAATAACTTCAGAAGATCATAAATTATTCTCAAATTTTAACAAAAAAGGAAGCTAGATTTATTCCATTCTGAAGATAAGAAAGGATGGCTTAATTCTGTTCTTCTTTAAACATTTTTCATACATGCTTAACTTTTGATTTCAATGCTTTTAATCCTGATTTGCACTAAAAAAACTAGGTGCAAATAAGTGTTGATGAGTCTGTACTGGAATTAAAGGAATAGTTAAAAATGTCTATGAATATTCATTTAAATTCAGAAATGAACTCCGAATTGATCATGTCTAAGATTCCATGAATTTGTTTCTTATGAGCATAGAAGCACTTAAAAATATCTTTCATGGATATTTGCAAAAGGAAATTTTCAATTAGAAAATTCAATTTTCAAATAGAGTTTTGAGATGCTTGCAGAAAGTAAATTTTCAGTGACATACTTAGTTGTGAAATTGGGATTTCACATCGTGTTGCCTGATATTTGCAATCTATTGTATGGGACTGCACACCTGAAAGACTTTAGGAGTGTTTTGAATGGAGTGCTTTGTAGAACCTTTACCAGAAAATAAGAATCTGCATGTTTCAAGTTTTTCTCTGAAGGAATTTTTTTTAGTTGTTTTTTTTAATTTTTTTACTTCTTTTGTGTACTGAACTTTGTACTTCAGTGTCAAGTGAATCTTAGAGGCCAATTTCTCCTGGTTTTGCTGTCAGGAGATTGTTGCTGGCAAGTTCTCTAAATTTTATGTGTGTGTGGGAGGGGTTTATTTGTTTTGGTTTTTTGGGGGGGGGTTGTGGTTTGGTTTTTTTTCTTTAATCATTTCAGATACAAGAATCATGATAGAGAGCAATGGCCAATAGTTCAGGGTAACTTAGCAAACGTGGTTTATATGCAGTGGCCATCATTGGAACTCCAAAATGTGATGTGTGGTGTCAGTTAGAAGCTAGCTTCAAGTAAGAAGCCCCAACTCTAATAAGATGTTTATATAAAACAGTTCTCTTAGTGTATCTGTGCTTGGTTTAAGCATAATCTTGATTGTGTTGTGACTTGCTGGAAGATCTGATGCAGAAAAGAATGTTCTTACTAAGGAATATCACAGAAATGTCAGTTTAGCAGATCTTCCATAGTGAGCAAAGACACCAACCCCAGTGGGTGAGGCATAAAGACGGGATGTGTTCTGCTTGGCACATGTACAGTTGTATTCCCCAAAACAAGGAGAGGAAGGAAAGATGCCTGACTCTTCCATGGACCCAGCTGGATTGATTCTGGCCTGAGAGATGATGCATGAGGCCTCTGGGAGTAGGAGCTGTTGGCAGCCCATTCAGGTACCCAGAGGATCCCCTGGGCTAGCCCAGAGGAAGTGTGCTCATCCACCGTGAATGAGAGAAAGATGCTGCTGATGGTGAACATCTTGGGCAAGGTTTGGGCCTGTTATTGCCAGCCCACTGTACTGCTGATCTTGTGGGGTTTAGTAGAGGTCCTTGCTGATAACTGCAGTTTAGAAACATGCTTTTTAATTTTTGTTTCATTTTTTTGGTGAGTTTATCCAGTGTTCTGTACAAGAGTCTAATCACTTATTTTGCAGGACTAAATATGTCCTGGTTGCATCTTTTACCTTGTCAAGTGAAAGGCACATTCTCTATGGCTGATTCAGGGCAATTTCTTACTCAGGAGGCAAAAAAACAAAGTACATGCTAGCGCTAGTGTATTCCCTTGGAGTAGAGGAGTGGTTTGCCACCTAGATACTAGAGTCAGCTTGAGGGCAGGTAACAGGCAGTGCTGGGTTGACCTCCTTTGGCAGGCACAGCTGGTGCCCCTAACAAGCAGCAGGTGAGGAGGAGATTGTTTATGATGCATAAGGTACCCTAAGAGTGCCGTACAGCTCAAAAGAAATCAGATCAGGCTTCTGAAACTAAGACAACTAAATTATTCAGCATGAACAATCTTTCCTTGCAAAGGTGTTGAGTACCTTGAATTCTATGTTCAAATATTCTGCAAGCTAAAATGCTATATATTGGAATAAATTTGTGAGTAATTTAAAGATGGGGATTATTTGGGGAGTTTTCTAAGTGATTTGTGGACAATTTATAAATAAGGAAAGAAGGATGAATAAATTATTTTGTGTATTACTACTTCTTCTCCAGTTTTGATAGCGAGGGAATCCAGCCCCAGTACCTAGAAGGCATACGTGCCAAGGATCGGATTTCCTGTGTAAAAGCTATACAAGGTGATAGCACAGTTGTACTGCATATTCAGTTTTGATATGTAACCTTTTAAATAAATTGGAATATTTTTGTGCCTATACTGGCACACACAGAGAGATCATAAACAATGATTTTTTTAAAGGTCACTTCCTCACTAAGCACTTTTGAGCTTGTAGCATGAGCAGTATAGGGCTATTAAAGAACCTTTGTGCTTCTGTTTTTGGAGGATATTAATATTTTTGCAGCTTTGAAGCTCTAATGTAAAGGCTCTGTAGCCTTTCAAGCCATGGGTCTGTCTGTGCAGCGCTGTGCTATGGGCTCACATGCTGCCTACCCGTACTGCAGTGCTGGCGGTGAATGCCCGCACAGGCTGTAGGGTCCGGGAGGTTAGTTGAGGAGGTAGTGTGACGCAGCATGACTGAAGCTGGTAGCATCCTTCCTGCTGTGTAAGAGGGGGAACACTACAAGATCCAAACCATGGAAGACTGCTGACTTTTTGTGTCAGTAGCATCTCAAAACAACCAGGTATCTTACCAGTCTAGCGTCCCCAGGACCCTGGGCAGTATGTGAGTGCCAACAACAGCTGAGGGACCTGCACAAGGCAAGAGATAACAGGTGCCAGCAGAGCTCGGTCCAGCTGCACAGCACATTGCTCAGTTTTTCCGCCTGTTGCCTTTGAAGGTGCTAATGAAGTTGTTAATAGAACCATTTTATTTTGGTCCAGTGGAAAATTTATCCTATTGTTCTTGTCGCCAGCAAAATATTTTGTCTCAGAGAAAAATTTTGGAAGCGCATAGTCCATCTGGCCAATGTTAAAACCAGCTATATCTACTAGTCCTTACAAACAAAGGCACTCCTCTTATGCCTACTGGGCTGTTCTTTCTTGTGATTGACAAGTTAGCCTAAGTCAACATCCTTTTATTTTCAGACATCTGTTATTTTAAGGAAATCCACATTCTGTTTTGCTGACTGTTCATGAGAAGGAAAGTTATTCCCCATTGTAGTGGCATCAGAGGGCACCCTCAACAGGGTAAGTGGAGTCTATCTGGTGTCATTAGAATAGCCTCTGGCCTGTGGATGTGTAGAGCATTTGGGGGCCTCTGCCACACAGAGTTGAGCAGAAGGCTGAGACCATGCATTTTAATTCTGAGATGATGTTTTCTCTCCAATTCTGCCTGCTGGTGTAAAGCCACCGTGGTTTACAGGAAGAACAGGATGTTTGTGAGCATATTGGCAATACATAGAGGTGTCATAATCAGCAAAAACCAGAGTGTGCCCTGGGAAAGGAAGCTTGATGTTGCAGACATGGTCTCTCTTGTGGGGAGAGGTGGGTGCTGCTTGCCACAGGAAGCAGCTCGCCTGTCTGCTTGAGGGGATGCTTCTGCACCTGCTTTTCTGCATCTAGAATTGCCCTTGTCTCACAGTCATGGTACTATACAGAGCTGGCACCAGAGCTGGGGTGGCAGTCCCAGTACCCACCAGCTTCTGTTGCTAGCATCTGTGCTGCTGTGGTGTTTACTCAATACCTAGGAATTTTATTTAAAATCATTTCAGTTCTTTCTCAGTGAGAAGTCCTTCAATGTATGACTCAAAGCTTTGATTTTCTCTTCAGTGGAAGACCTGTGCCTAGCACCTGCCTGTGATCTCAGGAAGGTTACATGTGCTCAACAACAGAGATATGTCAGCCTGAAAGTTTAAATTACCCAGGTGACACTTATCTTGGAAAATCGCTTCACTATTTTTGTGGGCAGGCTGATAAAAATCAGTATTTCCCAAATTTATAAAGTATCAGTGACAGTTTGTTGCTAGTCCTTCCTGCACGAGCATTGACAACCCTATTAATAGATTGTCTCTTTTATGAGATAATTATGAGAAAATTAATAACTCACACAAATTTTAACACATGTGCATGACAGAATTTTAAACAATTTCATATTTTCTATGGCATTATGAAAGTATGTATTTGTACTTGTTCCACATCACTCCACAGACTGTAATTGTTTTTTTTCTCAAGCTGATGCATTGCATCTAGTAATTTTACTTGTTTGGTAGCATTCATCTGACCTTCCCTATGGGCCCTGACCTCTGAATTGAAAGGACTCTTTGGTAAGATACTACATAATCTTCTCAGAAAAAGGTTAGGACTTCAATCTCATAACAAGGAATAAAATGCATAATTTTCCTTATGATTGATAAGCATCATTTGTAAATGAACCTGCTTTGTGGAATGGTGAAAAATGGTTGGAAACGTTAAAAAATGGATCAGATATGGAGAAAATGCATTTCCATGAGAAAGAATATAAATTCATAAATGGAGACTACAAATTTATTTTTAGACATTAAATTAACAAATTAATTTGGCTGACATTGCCTCCAATTTTACATTGAAACTACTTTTCATATTTTCCATGGAGATAATTTTCTATGTACTGCTGTGACTGAGGGAAAACCAAAGCAGATGAGCCCTTTAGGACATGAGGAAAATATCCCAAAAGTAATTTTAACTCATTCCAAAAGTTGTGCAGTGGGCAGAGATTTAGGGAATGACAAAAGCATGCACAAAGGGAGGCAGTGATGCCATCTGATGCCTAGTTTGCTGTTCCTGTAGCACGCTGTGTGGA
This sequence comes from Galbula dea, assembly GCA_013399015.1. NCBI lineage: Eukaryota > Metazoa > Chordata > Aves > Piciformes > Galbulidae > Galbula > Galbula dea. Next base: position 2,226,257 of record VWZX01004488.1, on the reverse strand, counting down.
GGCTGGGGTGGAGCTGTTTACTGATCAGAGCAGGCTGTAGCAAGGACACCGCTGTGGAGTTGCTGGTCTGAAACTCGTGGCTTGCAAGGCCCCAGCTGGTTGGGATCAAGCACAGCAAAACTAGATCCTAATTCTACACTGGCATGGAGAGGTGGAAAGCCAGTTCCTCTCTTGTCTGCACAGACTTGGTGGGAGCAGCTGCACCAAGGAAAGGTCTCTGGGGTGGGCTTGTTCCAGTTCTGCTCACATAGTAGACATTGTTGCTAGACTAGGTGGACACGTGTAGGCCCATCTATGTTCTTCTGTCTCTTCTATCACAAGACTCTGAAACAAATTTTTAATTTATGGCGCTTTTTTTCTCTGATTTGTTCTGAACACACCAAAGCTGAATACCTGGTGAAGGCCAAAGATGTATTTTTAAGACACCAGTTCCACAAACTAAACACGACACAGTCATGTTGCATGATAACGAAGTCCAGTGTATTTAGATACAGGAGGACCCAGGTGAATGTCTTGGCAGGTGCAGCTAATTTGCATAAGCAGATTTGAGCTCCTGAACCTCACTGAATAGCCAGGAACAGCCACAGGCAGCAGCTTGTTTTGAGGCTGGGGATGTTGGCTGTCTGGTTACTCCTCCCACTACATCCTTCCCTATCTTCTAGGAGAGGAGTGTAAGAAACAGACATTGACCTAGATCGAACTGTAACTAGTCCATAATGAGACATACAGGTACCCTTTTTTCCTGCTCAGGCATATAAAAGCTCAGTGAATGTTTCCAGGCTGAACAACTCACTGAGGTAAACCTTGCATGGTGACACTATGTGACCAAAAGTAAAGTGCAAATATGCCTAAAATTCAGGACCTTTATTTAACTCACTATCGTAGGGATATTTCAGACAGATGATAAGAGAATAATACATGAATCCAAATGACAATATATGTAGAAAAATAACTATTTCAAAGGTTAAAGTTTACCTTCAAAAGCAGGTAAAAACTCAAGTTCAATAGACCTGCTATCATGTTCTGTTTTGATATTGCAGTTCAGTAGCAAACTTAACTTGGGATTGGCTATTCACAATAACTGTGGCCAGGGGAAAGAAATGATAGTGTGAAGATATTAGGAAGAGAGAAGCAGAAAAATAGATTGCCCATTCTCTTTTCTTTCATTTCATGCACAGTTTGGCAGAGAGTTTGGGAAGGGGCTTTTTGCCTCTTCAGGGAGAGACATAAACTTGGACCATACAGTCTCAAACTCTGCCAGCTTGTCATTCAGCTCATGCTTTCAAGATGTTGCATATTAATAGCACTCCCTGATGGCTGGTGGATAGGGTACTCTCCACCTATACAAAACAAACCTCTTGGCACAAAAAAGTACAAAAGAGGCTCACATGGGGAAAAAAATGCACTTGAGAACTGGTTTGGAGAAAGTCTGCACAGATGCTCGTGTGCAGATGCATATTTCAGATGTGCGTTTTCCTGATTAGCATGCAGCAAACTCACCTGTTTTGCTGCCTAGATGAGTCACGGCAGAAATGGAGAAACACCTGCATGAGTTCAGTTCTTTCTCCTTATGAATATGATTTCCACAGCACCCATTTTCAATTGCTTTTCTGTGTAGCCACTGATACACTTTGCAGTCTCCCTCTTGGACATGCCTAAGCCAGAAAGCACAGTGTAGTGCTTCAGGACAGAGACAAAGCATGAACACTGCAGGGAGCTGCATGTTAAGAAGGGGCGAAGGGAATGGGTGGGTGGACTTGTCAAGCCAGCTCTTACTCTACAGGTGCCTTGAGAATGCTCAGGCTGAATGGGTTCTGACATAGGAGGATGAGCTACCAGGACCTGGGCAAAAAGCTAGTATTCCTGATCCACAGATGATCTGACATGCAGCATATATAGCCTGACCTGAGGTCTGGTCGTAGGATCCAAGAAAACGAACCAACCTGCTTCAACCTGGCCCCTGCAGTGTGCTGATTACCATAAGTGTCTGCTCTTAATTCTCACACTGAGCTCTACAGGCAGATCCTACATACACCAGGGGAATAAATTTTCTTTGTGCTCTGCTCCACTGTAGCTTACTCCAATGGCAGAAAGCACAGCTCAGTTCTAGCCATGTGTTTTGTAAAAATGAGCCTCGGAGGAGCAGGCGGGGAGAGGGTTGCTTATACATGTGTGGGTATCTGATGAAATCCACAGTGTGAGCCACGTTTTTCTGGATATTTCAGCATATACTGAGAATGACACATGAGCAGTCCAAGCTATTTTCAGAACTGACAGTTTTTCTTTTCACTCCAACAATTGCTTTTTCAATACACTAGAGTATGCAAAGTGCTTCAATAAACTTTTAATTAGGAGTGGGAGTAACAGTGAAACAGGGAAAAAACTTTAGCCAAAATGAGAACTGACCTCAGCTCATACCTGTTTTGCAAGTTTCTAATAACTTTTTGAAAGAAATTGCATGCTTTGGCATTTGTTGGTTTCTGACAAGGCTGAAAGCAGTAGTCCTGAAACAGACTAAGAAATATTTGGTTTATGATGCTCTTGATTCAGGAAAGACCCAGCAGAAATCTGCTCTGATGTGAGTCACTGGCTAAAGCAGTCTGGATATATTTTGATCTGAGTTCTCAGGTGCTTCTCTAAACTAAAATACTCAAAATGTTGGATGTTTTTAAAAAGCCTAAAACCCTCTCAGATCCTTTCAGCAGAGCACAGATTACAGGTAGAAGTCTTCAGCTAAACCTGAGATGGATTTTGCTGCAGTGGCTCTTTCATACTCTTTGTTGGAAGTCTGCTGACTGACACCAAATACGTTGTGGAAGGTGTCTGTTTTTTCTTAAGATGTCTAAATCAATTAGGTGTTTGAGGTGTGGCAGTGTTATTTCCTAGGAACTTCACTTCTTTCTATAACCCTCCTGACAAAAAAAAACAATTCCTTTGGAGTTTGCAAAGGAAGATGTGTCCCACAGAGCTAATATTGTGTGCACTACATGTAGAAGGACATGTTTAATGAAAGATGAGAAATTATGGATCAAATAATGATGTGGAAGCCACTCTCACAAACAATGAAGATCGTTCTGGATGTACTCCAAATATCATTACTATTGTTTAATTTCAACTCCAGTCCTGCATCTGCTTAAGATAGTTTCAAAGATAATAATCTCACCAGACAGGTACAAAATACAAAAGTGAAATTACATTGCTCAATTATTTTGTTTACTAGTGGTGTTAAACTACTGTTTTTGTCTGAATTATCCAGGAGAACTATGATTTTTACCTTTAAACTTCTCTGAAAATGCAGCATTTTAGTATCAATACCTTTTTCTTTCCAGATTACATTATGTGAATGAGTTTGATAGGAGTCACCATGGTGAGGAAAGGATAATGGAGTTTCAGGTAAGAGTTCTTCATAATGAATTCATTCCTCACACCATGTTAACACCCACACATGGAATCAGGGACCTTTGTAATACAATGCAACAATTTACTAGAAATCACAAAACACCAATTATAGAATTGGACTGAAATCAGCTGCCAAATCCTCTATCCCTGATAAAAGAAGGATAGGTAAATTCATGCCAGCACATTTTAACTCCTTCCTAAAAATTCACTTGAGTCCATTGTGTACTTCCTCAGTGATACAGAAGTAGATTGACTGCAGTGCTAATTGTATGAGATGAAATGCAAAACAAAATAAAAATGAATAGGTCATGAAAAGCAGTGAATATGAACTCAATTTGGATTATATTTATTTAAATAATTATAGCAGATCATTAACTTTGAGATGCTCCTGATTTATGCAAATGAAAAAGGAAAGAGAGTCGATTTCTATCTTGTGTATTTAGCTTGATGAAATAAAGCCAGCCTGTATGGAAGAAGCATGCAACTGTGGCTCCTTAGCCAATATATTATAAAAGCACAATGAAATGTCAGTATTTTACAAAAAACTCTTAAATGCTCAGACTGAATCTTGTCTCCTTTTACTGGTAGCAGAGTACCAAGCTGTAAGCAGAACTGAGCAGGATCTGACTTTCCATCACAGACAGTTAATAATTAAATCAAACATTATATTCAACAATAGAACATATGCATCAGCTTCTTTCAAATTGCATTTCCTTCCTGTTAGATCCATTAGTGTAAACCAGACTGCCTTTAGAAAACCCCTTATTGCTGCTGTCTTTCAGCACAGTTCCTGAAATGGATAATGTGGTGCATATTATGGGCAATTACACAGAACTCCCTAGTGATAGGGTTTTAGAGTTTCAGAATAAAACAGCTGGAACTACAGGGCTGTAAACTAATCTGAAAAAGATACAATAGTAAGACATTTAATGCACATTGTTAGAACATGGACAAAGACTAGACGTGAAATACTGCATATCATCATACCTACTATATCACACAGCTCCTTGAAAAATCCTGTTTAACTCTTGAAAGACAAGGCAGTCAAAAGCCAAAGATTTTGCCATGTATAAATGCACACACAGCTGTATAACCCAAACTAATTGAAAACATTAAAGGAAGAAATCTTGATCCAGAGCCCTGGTTTTCTCTTAATGTCAGCAGAGTTTGAATCAAATCCAGAACCTTATTCAAAAATGATAATTTATTAATGAATATATATCTAGATATGCTAAGAAATTAAGTCTCCACCCCTCTTTTACTGTTTCAATGCACCCTGAAAATGTGGTGCAAAAATTGTATTTGCTTTTGGATATATCAAGACTATTGCTGCAATACGTAGTGCTTGATCCTCCATCAATTCAAATTGACAGCAAAGCCCCCATTAATTTTAGTAATACAGCAGCGAATATTTAGAATAGCACATGCATCATTTGGAAGCACAATCACCATGATTACATGTGTAATCACAGTAATTGTGCACACAATTACTGGTTAGGTATCTTACTGCCTTTCAAAAATCAGTTGCTCCACTTGCATGTATACTCACAGCAGTCGCTTGTGCAAATACAGTGCAGCCCAGAGCATCTCTGCCTCTGTGCTCATCACTGAAATAATACAGAAGAGGGCTCTGTCTGTGGCAGTAGGTATGTGGGATAGAGAAGCAGTTGTTGTTGTGAACAATATGTTGTTGCAGTGTTGTGAACAATAAATAAGTAAGGAAGAGAAATGGTTGCAATGTCTCTTTGGGAAAATAAAAATGTGAAATTACTTCAACTAATTTTTCAAAAGGACAGAGACTGATTTTCACTAGCTTCCTTGTTATCAGCAGGGTCCAGTAGCCATCAGCAAGTTAGTGTTTTATAATACCGTGCAAAATGATCAAATAATTTAGCAAATAACAGCACCATACTAAAATAAAACAATAGAATAAAACAAAATAAAATTTTGCGGCTTGAAAATTTCAGAAAACAATTCTGATTTTCAACATAGTGTGCTGTGAGTTTCTCAGATTGCAGAACCTGAAAACCGGCTGTTGTGGCTAGCACTAGTTTAAAAGGTGACTCCTTTTGCTCAGAAGATTGATTTCTATAGTCATAGCAGCATGTAAAAGCACGTCCTCTGTAGATAGCGATAAGACTTCCGGATCCATCCTTTCATGCACAAACCATTTTATTTCCTTACAGTCATGGCTTCCCTTTTCCCCTGGAGAAAGATGAGGCTACTGTACTTTTCCAATAACAGCTTTATGACCTCACATTAGAGGGGAACAAGGAGCTGGGCAGGCTGGGCTTGACTGCCCAGTGTTTACTCTCCTGAGGAGTCTGTGTGAAGGAAGGATGGCCCAAAAGTCAGCATTAGGGAAAGCAGACATAAATTAAAAGCAAGGGAATGTGCTCTTCCTGGAGGAGAAGTGGACCTGCTTTTAGAGGGTAATAAGGCCAGGGTTGTGTTAGGCAAGCAGGTAGCACAATACCTTCAGGAACCGCCCCTCACTGTGCAGTGACAGGTGACAGGTGATGGCATTTGTGCTGAGGGCCTGTGGTGCGAGGTGATCCTGCATGACACGGGTGCCCCAACATTTCAGAGAGGGGCCCTCTGAAAGCCCTGAATCTGTCATGAAATGAAGCCATCCCTCTATTTGGAAGCATGCTAAAAATGGCAATATGAACATTTTACTAGGCTGCATGTGACCAGGGGAGGGCAACTAGGCTGGGAGGCCCTTGGCAGCCTGCTCCTCATGTGTTTGGCAAGGGGAGAATCACAGAATGTTGGGAGTTGGAAGGTACCTTGAAAGATCATCTAGTCCAATCCCTCTGCCAGAGCAGGAAAGCCTGTGGCACCCGGTATTCCTGGACCATCTCCCATCCAAGTACTAACCGGGCCCAACCCTGCTTAGCTTCCGAGATCAGATGAGATCAGAATCCTTGTAAAATTAGGTATGGTGAAGGCAACTATTATATGTTGCACATGCTGTCTGAGTAAGATCTCTTTGTGAAGGACCACAAAGCATGGCAATATTTGGGTCTTGACTTCCGTTCTTTTAGAAGTTGAAATTTTGAAGCTTAGCCCTATATGTGGGTTTCTTGTCCATTGCCCCTTCTGTCAGAGTTTGGGAAGTTTGGCCCTGGGTTCTGGTACGCTGAGGAGAGGACAAATGGAGAGTCTCTGACTGGAAGAAAAGGGAATGGTGTTCAGGTGCTTTGAAAAACGTTTGCTCAGCTGCTAGAAAGCTTGAGCGTATTTCCTCCAAACAGCATTAGCCTGTCACTGAACACAAGGCTGGGTAGCATTGCAACATGTACATGGCTGTGCTTCCTAGTTTCTCAGAGCCCATGGTGATGCTGGCTTGACATGTTTGCAAAGTAGCTTTATATAAGTTAATCTAGATGCCATGTCCTATTGCCTTTCCACAAATAAAACTACTAAATAGTTTTTTAAAGCTTTATTGTAGTACTTGACTCCCTGCTTGATTCCCTACAACCATCCTGCTCATAATTGCAAAAAATGTTGTTCTTTTAATTTCATTAGCATAAACGTAAAGTAACCTTATTGAAGACCAATAAGAGGGAATTTCAGCTCTGTACTGTGCTTTGTGTCTGCACTCTTATATGTAGGAACTGTGCATGTGGGCTGAATTCAGTATAAAGCATTAAATGCTATCTCTTTTGTAATTAACATTACAGAGCTGTGTGAAGTCTTGAAGCTAAGAAATCCCACAAGCCTTGTAGAAAATATTTCTTTATACGGATCTGAAGTGTTATTCAAGGGACTGCACCCTAAAAGATGGAGAACTGCTGGGACCTAAAGAATATGAAGCTCTAAGACTGTATGTTGGAGAAAAGTGTGTATTTAGTCTCTGATACCTTTAGTGGTATGTGCTGCCTCACCTGCCATCTCTGCAAGTGTGGCCTCACTTTCACTGTTATTGCAACATGCGTCAAGCAAAATGAAAACAGAAATTTGGGAAAGGATATAATTAGCCTACTTGTGAACATTAACCTTAAATATCATGTTAATTATCTCACTAATTTAATCACTGCAGATCGCAAACTTGTTTGTTAAATATTTATTTCTGCAAATTGTTTTTGATACAGAGGTGTGGGAAGCTTTCTGTGAATTCAAGTTTCTCTACAAAACTCTGCAAAACCATTGTATGTTCACAGTTCAGTGAAAAAAAAAAACAAACACTACCAACAGTACTTGCTTCTGTGTGACCTGGTCTAGGGAATCCTGCTGTGGCAGGGGGGTTGTACTAGATGATCTTTCAAGGTCCCTTCCAACTCCTAACATTCTGTGATTCTGTGACTTTTAATGGAAATCACAGAAATTGTGCCCTAAGTCTAAGAGATATAGTGCCCTATTATTTTAAAATCTAATGAACATGTTGTGCTGGGAGCTGACCTGGGCAAATTTCTGCCTGCACATCTTCAGGTCTGATTCCATGGAAGTCTAGTTTGGAAAGCTCTGATTTTCCTTGTTTCTGTGGTTGCAGTGCATCTGTATGGTTGTTTCTTACCTATTCATCTCTTGATTGCTTGAGTAAAAGCAAATGATGCCCTTGATCTTCAGCGCTTCTTATCAAGTAACTATTTTGTGCTAAGCTAAGAGTAACTTAGAATGTATTTAGATGCTCCAGTTACAATGCCGCCCAAAGTGGTTCTAATTATTCCTGAGAGGAAGCTTTTGAATTTGGGAGTGTTTGTTGAGAAGATGAAAGCTCAGTATTTGTTCCTGCCTCCCCAGTGCGAAGGAGGCCATGCTCTCACTGCCTTCTACGAACACCCACAAGACTTAGCTGAGCAGAGCGAGGCAGGGACACAAGGATGCCTTCAACGACTGCAACTGAACAAACAGCCAGGCTGTGGGTGCCAGGGAAAATCCCAGATAAAGAGAACAGCCAAGCCAGGACAAGTCCTGGAGTCTGGGAGCACCCAAATCCTCTGTCCCGTGGGAAGGTGGAGGCTCTCTGCTGCGCTGTCCCTCCATTCCTCCTCAGAGGCTTCAGCCAGCCCCATGTTTCAGGATGCATGCACATTGAAGTACCTCTTCAATGTTATTTTCTTCATTTTTATTGTCTACATCTCCTTAATTGAGGAAGAACGTGAAAGACTGTGGTTGACATTGTGTTTCTGCACTTGCATTCTTATTATCAGAGGAGGTCACAAAAGTGTGCTAAATCCAGGTGATGGCTCACAGCAGACCTCTGACAGGAGCTATTTGATTAGGTAGATGTCCATATAAATACCAATTTGGGACTACATTATTGCCTTTTCATATATTATTCAGAATTTCATCCTGATTGCCTATATTTATTTATTATGCACTTACACACACAATTCATACTGTTTAGTTCATCCCTGGCAATAAGAAACAAATTTCTGCGAATTTAGCTGAATAAAGCTGTGTTTGTTCTTGTTATTCATCAGAAGTCTGGTTCTTTCTATGCATTATCTCAATTTCTGGGCATCTTTTCCCTTCATTTACTCCAAAAATGACTTCAATACTAATGAATACTGAAAGACAGCCAAGACAGGATGAACTTTTGGACAATTTATGCAAACAAAACAGATGAGAATAGATTTACTATAAACATGTCAGGCACAAAAGGCTTGACTGCTTTTTAAATACAGTGATACTGGAAGAGATTTATGGATATTTTCAACTGTTCATTAAAGAGAAAAATATTTTGAAACTATAGGCACCATCCTTTTATCCATTTTTGCCTTCCAGGCTGAGTTGCAAACCTTTGATGTTTTCTTCACCAAAAAATAAAAGTAGTTACAAATTTATTTCTCCCAAGCACTTTCATTTCTGTGTCAATTTACAGTTTTTATTGCATTCCTGGCAGTCCAAATTATGGTGTTTGGAGAGCAGCTAGAGTCCACAGCACCGAGTTTTCAGAAAATAGGGATGAAGTTCACTTAATGATGCTTTTTGGCCACTGCCTTTTTTCTTCTCCTTTAGTAATAAAAGGTTAATAAAATCTATGAATACTTTAACTGCCTGCTGAAGCAACCAAGCAATTAAAGGTTGTTCTAATCTAAATGACTGGAAACCACTTGAACCGAGAAAGTTAACATGCAATAACTAGTACCTCCTGGATCAGATTAATACAATGGAAAGTCATGGAAAATCTTGTATAAATGTAATCCCTGTAGTTGACCAAGGCATCAATTCTTACAGCCTGCCAGACATATACTTAACTGTATATTTTCAGTATCTGCTTCTGTGCCCTTACAAATCAATAGTAAGCCTTGCTTTCAACTTTAGTGCAACTGAGATTGTTGTCAGTCAATGATTTTGCAAGATGGGATTGAGATACTGGAATAGTTTCATAGAATTATTGGATTCTTTCTTTGTAAAATAGTGTTATACTCATATAAGCAGTAAGGAATTTCAATGTGAAAATATGTGATCTTGCATTGCTTCTTCAAAACATCGTCTCTTGCCAAACCTTCTATGAAGTCAGAACAGTGCACCAGAATGATAGCAGGAAGGCTGTGCAGTGCTTGAAGATCTAATCCTGCATGCTCACAGTGCTGACTATGCTCTTGCTTTCTGAGAAGATGGACAAAGAGCAGATTTGTGTGGAAAATAACAGTTTTCATTCCAGTCTTAGAAGGATACTGACAATTTTGTAGCCGTATGATTTGAGCATTCTGAGACCCTTCAGAACAAGGCAGGAAGCTTAATAAAGGCTTCATTTTGGAAAAATGGATATCTGAAAGTAATATTTTAATGATTTTTACTGGACTTGCATTTCCAGCCTTTTAAAATTAATTTAAGAGCCACAAACCAACACACATTTATAAATAACATAATGAAGTTGGAGATAATGCAAATATCTTTATAAATAACACAGTATAACCTAAATCATTATTTTTAATGCCTCTATTTTTTGTCCCTATATGAACAGGTCTGTCCAGGTCTGCATTAATTAAATCTAGGTAGGATTTCTAAGGCCAGATCATCATTACTTCTGTGTCCCTGATTTAAATCTGCAGTAGAGCATTTCTCCATTTAGTTTGGTGCTTTTGTGTCATATTTCATACACTAGTTGTCTCTTAATTAAATCCATGATGGCCCACCAACACAGACTATTAAAATAACTATACTTTGCACTTGACATATTTATGAGACAGATTCATAAGAGTATAGACTGATACTTGATCTACTCCCTGAGAAATGCTAATAAGGTTATGATGAAGGTAAGATTAGAACATTCGTCTCCTTTTCTCTCTTCTTTTTAGAAATTTATTTTTATAACTGCAATTCACTACTTCTATTTCAGGCTCTTTGATGTTGTATATACCAACAGACCTTTCTGTGTGGATTTATTGTGGCAATGAAGAGTGGGAAACTGCTAATTTGTATCACACCAGCAAAGCGTGTAAGTATTGTGTTCCATGCAGTATGAATGTTTGCAGATATCTGTAAAACCTTCACATGGAATTGACATATTCAAGATAATTCATATTGAGTAATTAGTTTATGTGCAGAATTGGGTGATGTAAAATATGGGTTATTGCCATGTGCTACATTGTTTCACCTTTATTGCCTTACTCCTTCAGTGGTTCTGTTGGGCTAGCACCAGCTGGGTCTGCTACTGCGTGAGGTAGGAGGCAGCAGTGTTGTGCCTATGATCATTTGCTGCCTGTTGTCGTGCCAGGCAGGATGTGGCCTTGCCCATATCCCAGCTATAACACAACATATCAGCATGTCATGGGCTCTGCAGTTTGCTCTTTGTGGTTTAACTGTCACTGCAGTGTTTGAAATTGCATGGATATGTCGCCTTGGTGGTTAAGAAAAACAGAAAAGGATGCAAATCCACGAGTCATGTGACTTGAAAGGTTGCTTGACACATGCTAAGATTTGATCATTTGCATGTATGGCTATCTTGAAATTACCTTATCATCATTTATTTACAGACTTGCTATAATTTGTTTGGTTTTTTTTTTTAATAATTTACATGTGGAGGGTTCAAGGAACTCCATATTTGAGAAAAGCGTTGCTAGAAGTGAAAAGTGGAAAAGTGGAAAAAAAAAAACAATGAAAGATCAAAAGCAGCAAGGATTTCTACCACTTTTCAGAACCAATACGTTCACCTCTTAGAGACCTTTCCCTCTGTCCCTTTTTTTGCAGTCAGACCCTTTCATGGAAGGGGTCCCATACATCACTGAGTTGGGGGTCCAGGCAGGGGTACAAACATAGAAGGCTCGAAATACATTCTCTACACCACAAATATTTCAAGTGTGGTATATAAAAACCTAAATCTACATGACATTCACATTTTTTTGATGATAATATATCCCTGTGCTTCATACTGGTATTCTTTACGGGAATGGCAAAGGCATCAAATATTGGGGTTTCATTTAGAAATCAATGCAATATTAAAAACTAAGAATAATAAAGATGTATTAAATATTTTGTCCTTTACAGAAATAAACCAGCTACAGTTCAGAGAGCTTCACTAAACACATTAAATCTAATAACATCACCTACATGTACTCCTGAACCTAGTAGTAATTAAAGTAACTTGTTTCAAAAAACTGTTCCTATACATGAATACTTATTGGCAATTATTTCTGAGTTCTTCAAATCAAAGATAACCTAATTTGATTCACACACAATGTTCTTGTAAACGTGGTTCATACTGGATTTTGTATGCAGCTTAGGACTGTTAATTGCCATTTTAAGTCTCACAGTAAAATAGAGTTCAGTATGTCGCTTTTTCTGAAGTGTTGAAAAATGTTTGAGGAATTCTTGTCTTAGTCTAATCAACTGTGAATAATTTATTTCTGAGTCCTGCTTTTCAGTATAAGCAGATCTGACTTTTCTCTGTGCTTCTGAAGTATTATCAACTTGTTACGTTCATTTAATTAAGGAAATCTGTAACGATCTGTGAAGTGTATGTACCAACAGGCTTTTTTGTTGTGTAAAATTGGAGTATTTTCATTGTGAATATGATCATATTTGTTTATACTGGCAGGTAGCCTCTACTAAACAAATATTTTTTTCTGTATGTATAGATCAATGTGAATGGAGTATAAACTGTTTCCTGAACTGCCTGTCTCCTGGTGGACCCACCACCCAGCTGCCCAAATATATGTAGCTGTAACTTTCAGGCAATTCTCATTTCCGGAAGGTTTAAAAGTGTGTAAGTGTTCTTTCATACTTCACAGAGAAGGAAGATATGTAACAGATTTTTGACATACAAGGGTGTGGTAAGAGATTGACTTTTTAAGTCACAGCCAACCTGAAAAAGGTCATCACAGCAGAAAATTAAAACATTGACACAAGCTTGTGGTCAGGATCTGCATGCCACTGTTACCAAAAGGAGCACAAGGAGGTGAGATAAGGACGCTAAGGGAAAGTCCAGTCTGTGTTTCCCAGGCTGAAGTAATTTGTTCTCATTCCTTTGAGAAATCCACATCATTGGAAGGAAGTAGCTGGTAAAAGAAAGAGCTTCTGCATCATACCTGCTTTTTTTTTTAAAAAAAACCAGACTGTATATTTATTTGTTACTAAAGGGTTCAAGTCCATCAGTTCTTCATCATTATGTAACACAACATTTTTTATTAAAAATAAAAAGATGCTGTGGGGATTGACATGTCATTTTTTTTCTCCTTATGCTCACACAAACTGTTCAACGTCAGAGAAAAGGTCCTTGACCCTGGTCTAAAATTGTATCCTGTACTTATTTGATGTAATGTGAAAATCGTCAAAACTGTCCTTGGTAGGATGTTTCTTTCCATTAGTTATTTAAAATGGTTTATTGTTGCCTACAGCACCATTGCTTTATATGTCTTTTTTTACACAGAGCAGATGTCCCTGTATCTTGCACTGTTTCTCTTTATGTGGTTTATGATGAATATAAATGTGAAATCACTACCTGGACAGAGCCTCCTCTGTGAAGTTTCAGAGATGGAAAGGAGGGAAGTTCAGTAAGGCCAAATGTCAAGTTTTGCACCTGGGAAAGACTAACCCCATGTATGAGTGTAGGTTGGGGACTGACCTGTTGGAGAGCAGTGAAGGGGAAAGGGACCTGGGGGTCCTGGTAGATGGAAGGATGACCATGAACCAGCAGTGTGCCCTTGTGGCCAGGAGGGCCAATGGGATTCTGGGGTGTATTAGAANCAGTAAGGGTGCCGGAGCACTGGCACAGACTGCCAGAGAGGTTGTGGAGTCTCCTTCTCTGGAGATATTCAAAACCCATCTGGACATGCTTGTGTGTGACCTGGTCTAGGGGATCCTGCTGTGGCAGGGTGGTTGGACTAGATGATCTTTCAGGGTCCCTTCCAACTCCTAACATTCTGTGATTCTGTGACTATGAAAGGAGAGGGGCTCAGTGATGGGACTGGTGTACTAAGAGCACAGGGAGGAGCAGGGGTGGGCAGCACAGCAGCAGCACCCTGGCAACGGGGTTCTGCAGTGGCACCACAGAATAGGAGGAAAAGCATACAAACCTGCAAGCAAGTGCCCAGAGTAGAGGCGGGGGGGGGGGGGGGGAAGCAAACCCCACCAAAATTAGTTTGGAACTATCTGCTTGCCAATACTGTATAAACTCTGCTCTGACAGTAGCAAGAAGTGGATTTTAGCGTTTTTTGAGACTATCAACTCTAAAATTTCAGTTAGAATATGGCAATGGAGAGTTGCTGATCCTAATATGTTAGAGAAGGTTGCATCAAGGTGAAATCTTACCTATCCTTCTGATATTACATAGAAAACTGAAAAAGTCCAAGTCTTCAAGATGAATCTGATGTATCTTTTCTTTCTTGTTCCACTCGTGTTTGGTGGGGGAGCTGAAATCTTAATACAAATGCTATTGCCAGATCTAGGGGTCATTTCAAGCAATAGTTTCACTATAACTACCTTTCCATCCTCCCAGCACAGGTTTTGTGAGGCTTGTTGTCATCAAATGATAAGATCTTTCATTACAGAATCATAAATTGCTTGACATGTGACCTTATGTTCAATAAATATTTATTTGAGAATCATAGGTTAATTAATTTCCATTGTTTCTGTTTTAATTCTATACATGCTTATACTATACAATCAGAGAAAAACACAAAGAGCCATGAATAAATGTTGCTCATACAAAATGTTTCTATTACCCTTTACTTTTAAAACCATTAATAGATTATTAGGAGATATAAACATAGGAGACCATGCATCATATTTGCATGTTAATGAAAGCCATGAATTATACATTATTTGCTATGGAGAGTACTAGAAACAGTATTCCTCCTTTCTAATAGCTAAAAAAGCTGGTGGTTTCCCAGAGCACATATCACATACCCTCTGCATTACCTTCTAATAGAAAGAAATCCAGCGCTTCAAAGCAGTTTCTCACTAAATGAGATGGATTTGTTTGTGTTGCTTTGCAACATACAAGTGTGACAGTTCATTTTAAACAAAATAGTTTTAATAATGTCATTACTAATACCTGTTTGGTCATCTCTCTGAAAAATGGTAGTTTAATAGTAATGTTTAATTTTAATAAATGGCAGAAGAAGCAAGCTGCCCTGAGTCAGCAGGAAGTGGATATACACCAGAGAACAGGCTGATTGTGTTAGATTCATCCAGAACGTTGAACAGCACACAGACAGTTCAAGAAAAAGCAACTGGCTTTATTCAAATGATTAGTCTTACTGCTATGCTGTAGCACAGATTCACACATTCTTCTATTATTCCTTGACCTTGTGCCAAAAACTCCCACTTGAAGTAATAATTAGAATTAGTGTTTCCAGTGCATGCTTCCATCTTCCTAACAAACAGTAATGAAATGTGGCTTTTACAAAATATGCATTTAATTAAACTTTTTTTTGAACATTGTTTGATTAATACAGTTCCACGTGCTAGCCTCTCTTTATGCCTGACTGTCTCTACCTGATATTGTTGAATCAGAAGAGAAGGACTATCAATAGGATGAGCGAAATTTCAGAAATTTGCTCTTGAAAATTGCTTGTATTTTCTTTTTATTTTTTCCTTCTTGTTTTGTCTCTGTCTTGGAATAAACTGGAAATATGGCCATTAGTTGTAATCCTGTTTCTTGCGTTGAGGACAGTATGTGCATTATATAACTTCTCTCCAAATACCCTCAGCATGAATATGAACAACACATATATCAAGTGCTACAAGGTAATAAGTGGATTTCTAGGTGAGATTTTTGAAAAGGTGGCTCAGCACTGTACTGCTTAATAACACTATGCAAATATAAATTCTGATTTCTTTTTCTTTAATATTATTTCATGCTTTTTTACTGTCTGCCTTAATTATCCCAATGCTGAACAAGTATAGTCTCTTGATTGATGAGAGTTCCACCCCTTTACCCACAACCCTGCAGATATGAGGCTCCACAGTTTAGTACCATAAATCACTGTGATTGTATAACTTAACTACTGTATGATCAGAGATCACATACAGTGTTAGCCTGAATGTGCATTCATCCTTCGTTATGAATGCTTTAGGGCTAAATTTATTCTGGATGTTTGGAGAAATATAAGTTTCTTCACATTAGAAAGCAATGCATTTTAAATAAGCAATTATTTCAACAACTGGAAATAATCACAGAAGTCTTCTATTTGCAATCTTCATTAATGTGAATTATTTCATCACTTTAGGAGAAATCCTTTCAGAGAAAAACAACAATTAAACCCCTCCCCACCCAGGCTCTGACAGCTAAGAATCTATGGATCAGCCATTTTAGTAATTAACCACAATTCCTCTGATTTGTGAATTTCCAGATGATGAGGCAGGAAGCAAGTTACGTCTTGGAGAAATTGCCCTCAAGAGAGAGGAAAAACTATTGCGAGGTTGACAGCACAACCTTGTACCGGCAGTTTCCCTTCCCTAGTGGTTCAAGGAGTTCCAAGCACCCTCCTGTAAATCATCAGCTCACATCTATTTATTATCTTCCAGCCCAGTGCACAACACTATCTGTTACACACGGATACCAGCAATATTACAAGGTGGACTCAAGGGATAAGACAGCAACCCTGCACACCTCCTACGCCTGAGTCACACCCGATATAAAGTCAGGTTCTGTTCATAAAGTACATTCTATTGTCAGAAATGAAACAATATGAACTATTGTGTTTCAGAGTAAAGTTTTTTTTAGTGTTTCTCCAAAATGCTTGATCTTACCTGCTGATATCTTTGTGTTGTTACACAGAGACAAAATTTATCTGCATAGCAGTGGACAAAATGTCTATGAAAATACTGGTCTTCATTCAGTGATTGTTGTTATATTTGGAGTAGGCACCAGCTACACTCTGTGATGCTTGTCCTGGAATATCAATAAATAAATCATAAAAGCCAATGCTTCAAATCTTGAAAGATTCACACTTCAAACTGTGTTTTGAACTATACTGAGAGCAATGTCTGAGATTGTCCTTTTGCTTTATATGAACAGAGGATATTCAAAGAAGGAGGAACTCTCTCCTGGGATTTGGCAGAGGGGAGTGCCACAAACCATCAGCCTTCCTGTCTCTGCTGTGCCAGAGAAACCTCTCCTGGGATGTACCATAAGGAGCAGATAGTGTGTCTGGGGAGTTAGTGTGGCTTCAAATGAAATTATCTCCTGCAGCATCCATCTCACCTGACAGTTGTGTGCATGCAAAGGAGCCACAGCAGGGCAGGTGAAGGATCAGAGAAAACCAGAAGCACCTCCCTATAATGCTGTTGGGTTAAGTGAAGTTCCTTACATCATGGGCTGTATTGATGAAGATGGGACATCACAATTCTTTTCCTCCTTCTGTCTGGAGCCCCAGTTTGGTAAGAACAAGCTCATTGAAGTCTCCACCCTGCTGCCTACTTCCAGTGCTCACTCATAGCAGATGTCTAAATTATTTGGTGTGAATGACAGCTTTAAAAGGAGAAATGAGGCCAAATGCCCTTCTGAAAGCTATGCTCTAGTTCAAGCACAATTTTCTGGGCTGATGCCCCAGTTGCAGAGCAAATTTTATGGTTTGTGTTGTGTGGGGGTGCACTAGGCAATTCTAATGGTTCTTTTGCTTTAAAAGCATTGAAATTAGCTGGAAGCTAAACTTAAGAATGGTATTTTGTAGTTTAATTGTGGATGCAAGGCTAAGCTGACACTGGAAATCACTCAGGTACATCTACTCGAAGGCCAAAAGAAAAAGCACTGCAGGTATTCAGTGCTTTATCTGATTAGAAAACAGCCTGGAACAGATGTGGTTTCTGCTCTGTATATCAAGCTATGGCAGGCTTTTGCTGCTTCATTATGAAAGCATCTGAAGTAAAATAGGTTTTGGAACATAAAAAATGACAAATTTGGAAAAATATCTATATGCCAGATGGGTGTAGGAAGAATCCTTGTGACAAATATATTATTAAGGGAATATGCATAAGGAAAGAAACTGTGCCCAATTCTTCCAAGGATGGACAGACAGGAAGGTAGTGTCTCACTGTATGTATGTCTAATGTATTCTGAGCTAGTCTAAATCTAATTAATTATGTTGCATCGCTGACATAAAGTCTAGGCACCACACACAGTAATGGTAAGCTGCATCGAGGCTTCAGCAGGACCTGACGATTGCTCTGCCCTCCCTGCTTTTGTTTGCTTTCCTCGGGGGCTGCAGGTCAGAGTGACGACATCTCCACTGAGAAAAGGCTAATACAAGCAGACGAGGCTTTTGCTGCACACCACGGGCGGCACGGCATGAGCTCATCCTCGTCTCTCCACGTTACTGCACTATGGCCAAGAGTGCTGCAGAAAGAGGTTTTATTGCAGGCTGTGGGTGCTCCAGCACAGCATCTTGTGCCGTGGAGGGAAGTGGGAGCATTTCAGTAGTTGCTGACTTACTTCACTGATACTTTTGAAACTGGGTTCAGTGCCCCAGAGATGGGGTCTGGACTCACCAGAAAGGCAGCTCAGTTCACAGCTCCTGGTGGTTGGCTTTCCAGCATAGAAAGAAGTGTTATCTGTAGTTCACCTGCCTTGACTTCCCAGCTCAGGACACGTGAGCCAGCATGGGTGCACAAGTTTAGTGGGTATGTGGTGCAGAGAAAGGAGGCTGAGCTCTGGTACCAGGAGACTGCTGAACAAGCAGTGGGGCTGGAGGTAGGCAGCAGCTCTGGTTGTGGGGCAGAACTGGTGCAGGGAGACCCTGGAAACTCTATCTTCACAGTAAGGCCAGTAGGGTTGTCCAGCCCAGGTGGGTGGTGCCAGGCATTGTCCTGTACACCCTTGAGGCAAGGTTGCTGACTCTTCCTTGGAAGCAGGCAAGTCAGTATTTCACCAAAGGACATGCATACTTTAGCCAATCCTGTACCTGATACGGTCTTAATAACAGCTGGAGGAGCTGTGTTCAGATATTACACACGGTTGAAAGAGGTGTCAGACTTTGGTCCTTGCTGCGATTGAGAGACGGGATGCAGCTTGATGCAAGCAAGATGTCAACTTTAATGATTACAAGCATGAGAATATATACTATTTTAGCTGTGCGTGGCTTTCTCTCATTGGTATATTTTTTGATGCATTTTACATTGATTGGCTAAAAGACTAAGCAGGCTACAAGATAACAGATTTCAAAACTACTCTTTGTTTCCCCTCAGCCAGTACTTTTTCACTGCAGGGGAATTTCACAGTCTATATTGTTGTTTGGTCCTCACTATTCTTTGCTTCCTTGCTTCATGGCCACGAGCTTGCATATCTTGTGTATTTCACCACGGCTTCTTACCAACCAGTTCCAATACATCTGATACTAGCAAGCCTGACGTGCTTGATGTCCTTCCCTGTCCATCCAAGACTCCTACAGGTCCTTCCCAAAGTTAGGATACATACCTGGTTTGGACTGAAGATGCAAATGACCTAGCCATGATTAATGTGTTTAGAACTGAAATAGAAATGGAAGCAGGGAGAATGGTATAGCAATCTTATCATTTGGCTTCACATAATTTGATTTCATTGATGCCCCATCCACTATCTGATTGCTCTTTTCCTATTCAAACCCAGCCAAACCAGGAGGCTTTTGCTCAAAGGCTTTTAGTACTATTTTATTTGGCAGTTATGGAATAAAAGAATTGTAGTGTTGCCTTAGAGTTTCTCCTGACATCTATCACAACCAATCCAGCTCATATGTGGGTGAACTGTGTTTTGATCCAATTATAAAATTCTATTGGAGTCTTGTTACATTCTTATCCCATGTGTATGTTGAAAAATTCAAGAGCAAAGGAAAATTCTACAAAATGTTTCTCATTTACTGTAGTCTTGGAGACACAAAGCTGCATCACATAGTCATTTGTGAAGGCTAATAGCAAACTACAAAAACAACATGTTATTCAGTAAAAAAAACCACCCTGTTAATCGGCAGCAAGATTTAGAGGGGGAATAGTACAATTTTTGTATAGATAATATTGTAGATAGTCTTTGGGGACAGAGCCTTACTTTTGTTAATTGTAACAATAAAACATTTGTTGGTCTTCATCAGAGCAGTTATGGTGGCAAAGGATCTGCCTATATGAAGATGTTTCTGAGGATACATAAAAATAACAAATTTGAAGAGAACCTAGACCCAAAACGACCAACACAGCTTCCATCCCAATGGATTATGATTACCATAATACTTAAAAATGGAGATACTTTGCACACTCTTAGTATCTCTATAGCAAAAATGAATTATTAAATCAACAACCTATGCATTATTTGACTACCATGATGTAGAAGTTGATCTAGGATATTCTGGCTCAACACTTCCACTGTCCTCAGGCTACAAAACATAATAAAGGGAATAAGGTGTCTACCTTGCTCATCCTCTATAGAAAGCCATGCAGAGGCATAGCTTCACAGGGTGCTCTCCCATGAGAGGAAATACACTTGCTGCAAAGTTTTGTGTCTCCATCCTCGTGGAATCTCCAACACACCCACAAACAGAATCCCCTTCCTGAAGCTATGTGATGAAGGAGGTGCCCGTGCCAAGCCAGCAGCCTTGAGCAAGCACAGGTGACCTTGCAGCCAAACCACAGTGACAGTGACAAGGCCAAACCTGGAGGTTGGACTTCAGCTGGGAGCGGTTCAGACGTGGAAAAGCTCCCTCAGTTACCCAAATACTGCTTGTAATTCATCCCTTTAAGGTCTCTAATGATCTAACCTTCTGCAAAAAATGTCACAACAGCTGCTCCCAAGAACAGCTGCTGTGTGGGACTGTTGGGATGGACCTCTCTGTCTTGCCTGGCTGAGGTGAACCCTCCATGTGAACCCCTGGGGTCACTGTGCTCCAAGGCAGCAGCAAGCTGATGCCAGGGTCGACCAGGGCATGGGTGGCCCCATAAGGTGCTGTTTGTAGGCGTTGCATGCTGCTGGGCCAGCTCGGTCTCCCCACAGTGGCGCGGTGAAACACGCAGGGAGATGCTGGAAGGCAAGCACCCTGCAGCAGCCACCAAGACCGGGAGACTCAGCTGCATGCCAGGACAAGAGGAGGGCATTGTGCCTGTGCTCACAAAAGATCATTCCCAAGGCTGCCTGCTCTTGATCGGTTTTGCCTGTCTGTGACTCTAGTAGCTCAATAGTTAGTCCTGTTTTCCTTATTTCAAAGGGTAAATACAGGTTGTTGGTCTTCAGCTCTGGAATGCTGTCTGTGTTTCTGTGCCCCGTGGGAGGCTGACAAACATGGCTCCTCTCCCTGTGGCTTCCTCCGGTCACTCTAAACCCCGTCATTAAGCTCTGCCACAGAAATCTGTTTAGTCACAGAAGCAGATTGCTTCCACAAAGCGCAGAAATGTAATTTGCCAGCACTTACACTACAATATTAAGTACTAGCATGTAGCTCTTTCACCTTTTCAGTTCTTCATAGCAAAAAATACTTGGTGTGAAATCCTGCCTCTACAGGGGTCGATGATAAAATCTGCATCAGCAACAGAACAGCTTCTGCCCTTCCTATGGTGAGTGGTTTTATTGGCTTTGCATTTAAAGCTGTTCCGATACATCAGTGCTTTCATTGCCAGTCTAGAGCTCTTGTACACTCACAAAGCAGGTGGAGAACTCATCTCCATACTTCCCTCACCTTGGACTTGTCCCGTGCAGAGGGACAGTAGGGTTTAGTGACAGCCCTTGCTGGGGTTTGTTCTGTGGAAATGGATGGCCGTTTTGGCTCTCAGGCAGAACACACTACAAGTGGAGCCATATTGCCACCACTCCTCACCTCAGGCTTCAGCCTACTGTAGTTAATCATTAAATGATTCCCTTGGTGATGTTATCTACTGCTGATAAATTACAGATTTCATTATTTTGCCTGGAGCAGCTTTAAATTGTGTTAATTTCATTGAAGATTGACACTGGCTTTTATTTCCTTTTGCTACTGTTTTGTCCTGTAAAGGCGACACAGGCTACACACTTCAGATTGCTCATATAACTAGTACAGAAGATTTTTGCTCTCATATTTTGAGAAAATTTTAATCAGAGCCTTTGAAATACCAAGAACTTTTAGATCAATAAAATACTAATGATAGTGTATTCAAAGAGGAATATTACCACAAATCAAATAGCTTTGAAAACAACCTATTGTTGACCATGTTTGTTTTACATGTGATCTCAGAAAGATTTCTAATTTTGTACAGCAGTGAATTTATTCCACCTACAACACACGTTTCTGACACAGGGTTTTCTCAAAAACTGAGGATAAAATGCATTATACATCTTCCTGATGAGCCAAACTATCATTGGTCTGATTCTCTCTTTTGGGACTGGAAAAAAATAACCCCAGATAGTCCTATTCTGTTCATGCAGAAGGAAAAGGGCAGTTTTTAGATTGTGTGATCCTGACCAGACCTTTCATAGCAAATTCCACCCATTTTGGAACAATGAACATAACAGTTTGATGTGTACTGGATAAAGCATATGGGAAATTTCAGAGCTGTAATTTACAGCTACAAAACTGATATTAAATGTTTTCTATACTGGCAACAATGTGACGTAGTACAATACTTTGTTGTGGTAAATGAGAGAAGGTTTTGATCATGCATTATGGTAGCTCCCTGAGCAGAATGCTGAGTTCAACCAGGAAATATGGAACAAAACTTCAAGTCCCATCTGAGGCTCCATATCGCAGCTGGTACTTTTAAAAGAGGCCTCTCTCAATAATTTCACCATATTATCTGAGGTTTGTTTGGGTGGTTTTGGGTTTTATTTTTAGGCATGTGCTATAAAGCAGTCAAAACCCCCAACTTTTCTGCAAAGGTGCACAGAAATGAGATGAAACAATAAATTAAGTGTCAGGTGCCCTGAGGCAGTAATGATTGTTAATGACCCTGATCAACTTTACCTGGGACCCCACCCTGCCCATGGGCCCAGCAGCACTATTTAAGCTCAGCCATGGGCCACCTGTCCCTTTTTAAGCAATGCTGTAGGAGTGCTGCTCTCTAGCTCTGTGCCTAGGTGCCCTGCTGGTTTGGACTATGGCTTGTGTATGGCCCTCCTGGCTTGGCAGCAGACCTGTCCCATTGCTATGGACTTGTCTGGCAATCCATGGAATGTGTCTGACCCTGACCTGTAAATTGATCAACAATCTTGGCCTCAGACATGTGACATCACCATGAATTTATTTGATGTTGAGGGCTTGTGCATGAAGCTCCCATGCTCTCCTTGTCAGCTACTGTGGGACTGGCCCTGTTACTGTTACCAGTTCATGCCTACCTGTCTTGCTGGAAGAAGACATTGATTAGTCAAGGTAAGTAAGTTTAGTAATAGAGTTTATTTAACCTCTTGGAACTTGTCCTGTATTTATCCCCTATTTTATATAAGAAGGATGAACTTTCTTAGAAGAATAAAAAAACAGCTAAATTTAATATTCCAAGACAATTGCTGTGTCTATGTCTGTTCATGTGAACATGAGCTAGTTTTCTATAACTAGTTTTCCAGACTTTTTAAGCCCCAGAAACATGGGGTGAGGAACTGCAGTTCCTCCAGGCAAGCAGCTGGCTGAAGCTTGAACCTGAAGCATAGCTGCTGCTGAGCTCATGCTCCCCATTGATCTGTATGTTCAAGGAGTTTCTGTGGTAATCAGTGCTGATTTGCTTGCTTTGCTTCACCTCTTATTTAGCTACTCTGTGTGCAAACCCAAACTGTTGCTCAGTAATTTCATAAATCAAAACATGACCTTTGTGGTGTCCATGCATGGTAGAAGAGATGGCATGGTGGTAGTGAGGCTGTGGTTGAGAGTTGAAAAGAAGCTGGATCTTTTGTCTCAGTCGGCTGCCTTCAGGACAGCATGTTAGGCAATATGTTGATCCAAATACAATGGGCTGTGTCAAGAGAGGAACCAGAGTGGTTTGTAGTAGAATGGATCAGATTAAACTTGCCCTAAATATCTCTCCTAAATATATATGTATCAATCTATTGAGAAACCCGTGACAATGTTTCAGACATTAAGCAGAAAAACTCAAATGTGTAGTCATTTAAGGAAATGGAAGGAAAAAAGAAACAACTTTATGTTGAGTTTCCACACCGTTTGGAAGAAATATAGGCAACAATGTCATCTGTTGCACCTATGCTCTAAAGTATCTGCTTTTGTCCCTCTGCATACTGAGCTTGATCTAGCCTCCAGAGCAAGACAGAAAAACTGCTTTTTGATTTCAAGGTTCATGTTCACACAGTTAAACTAGTGCTCTGACAGATTTTCTAAATTACCTCCAAAAAGTTTTGCTTTCTCAGGAGCTGTGGAAAAAAAAAATCTTTAATTTTTCCCAGATTCTGACAGGGCAAGTTTGAGGGAGAAGCGAGAGTTTGCCCAGTGTCCTCCTTCAGGGTATCTACAAGTGAACTTGGATGTGCCTATTTAAAAGTGGTGCTAGAGTGAAGGTAATAGAAGAATGTGGACCTCATTCCACAAAGTTGTAGTGTATGGCACCTGCTAATTCAGATCCTTCACATGTGGGGTTAATTGGCATAATCTCTAAATGTTTTTTTGTTTCAAACTCTTCTACATAGATTAGTTTAGCAGATTAGAAAAAAAATGTGGGTCCCTTCAAGCACTTGAGATAATGTATTCTCATTTTAAAAGTACTGTTGAATATATTGAGCAAGGGAGAGAAAGGCATGAAAACAAGACTTTGAAAGCAAGGCAAAAAGTCATAATGTTCATTTCACGATACATCTGGGATCTTACCACCTGGGTAGGCTTGAGGAGCAGACCTTCCAAATAAAAATAGCAGGATAATAAAACAATGATAGTAAAAAGCAGTGGTGAGATACTTCAAAATCTACATTTTACAGAAGTGTAATCATGATTTAAAAATACAAAAACACTCTGACTCAAAAGAGGGAGAGTGTGGGCGTTTGCTGGGGATGAGTCAAAAGAGAAGAAATTTCAACTCTAGAAAGCAAATGCAAAATATGAAGCTCTGTAAGTAGAGCCTGCAAAAGGCAGACCAAATTTATGCATTTGTTCTGCATCCAGAGTGCACCTCCATGCTCTGCAGAAGTCATTGATTAACTGACATTAGATTGAAATGGGGCAATTAGACAGAGTAAAATGTCTACAGCATAAATTATACAAGAAAAGTGTCTGAAGAGAGCCTTTAAGACTTGCCAGCTGTTCCTTTCCTGCCTTGTGATTTTTACCTTTCCAGATAAGCATATTCCTGTTCCCTAAATCAATCTAATGGAACGGAGTTAACTGTACATCACAGGGTACAGCTGTAGGTCCAGGTACATTTTCTGTAGGTCAGCCAGGCTGGTGGCAAAATAGCAGTGAATCATGCTAGCAGATGAGGAGGCTGGAGGGCAAATGATGCTATGAAAGCACCTGCAGCAGGCATTGCTACACACTTCCTTGGCCCTGATTTCTTGGAACAGTTTATCATATGCTTAAACTGGAGCATGTGCTTTGGCTCCCTGTATAGTCAGTGGAATCAGGTGTTCAGCCTTATACAGTATTGAAAGAATTCCAGGAGTTAGAAATCCTGCTGTATTCCAGTGTAAATAAGAAAGTCTGAGCAGTTCCATGGCTATGCTGGCTTACTGCTTTTTGCTTGTTAGTGTAAGGTTTGTTTTAATGATTTTTCACAATAGGACAGTGAAAAGTGTTTTATTTAGCAACAAATTGTTTAAGACTCCTCTTGAGGCTGTGGCTCCCATAGTGTGATCTGAAAACATCGCAGTAGTGAATTTAGCTTGCTTGTGAAGCAAACCTATTCTTTGTCCTGCTCTTGGGGTTGTGTCAGTCTGTCAGTGGTATGCTTTTCTTGTGCATCTCATCACACTGCCTAATCTGTTGTGGGGTATTTATTGGGCCACCTTAAGTTGAACTCTTCTACAAAAGTACAGGATTGTTGGAAATTCACACAAGCTACCACTTTAAGCCACAGCTTTTACAGCCTGTATCCTTTTACCAAGTTCAGACCTGACTGAATATAGGTCACAGATATGGCAGCATGAGAAGACCAGATATAAACCCCAGGGCTGTTTGTATTTTCTTCATATCAGCACGGAGCACACTTTAGAGTGCTGGCTTTGCTCAGGCCTGTCTTGTGGAGGTGTTTGGTTTGTTTTCTGGGTTGTACCTTGCTCCCCGTAAGGGCGCTTTGAGCAGCTCAGCAGTGAGAAAGGCAGCCTGCCCTGATATGTGGGGTATCAGATATGGGCATCCTTAACAGTGCAGTATGCACTGAGAGCATCTGATGACCTACAACAGGTTTGGCTTTTGTCAAGAATAAAGAAGGCAGATCTTAGTATCCATGTTTTTGAACAACAGAAGAAAAGATCCAATGGCTATGCTATGTTATGTTCTGCACCGGGCTATTGGAAGTGAACTTGTCATTGGGTTCCACAAAGATCAGAGGTTTACCATTTGTCCAAGTTTAATGTGCAACACTGCTAAACCCAGCCAAGCAAAAAGAAAGCAGGTTAACAGTTAGCTAAATGATGTTTACCTTATTTTTATGCTGGGCTTTATCTGACTTGTCAGGTGTCCACTTTATATTTTACAGACGTGTCTCCAAGTCTTCAAAAATGCAGATTTATGATTTTGAAAATATTTTACCTGAGATGAGAGCATTTAACATTTCATAATTGGGTTGGAGTATTGTACATCTTACCCAGTCCAATCTGAAAAAAAAGTAAAATGTTTCAATTTTTCATGTATAGATTGGAAAATGTGAAGGCTGACTCTAATGATAACATATAAAACACAAGAGAAATGTAAACCAATCCAGTCTGATAATATATGTGCTTGCTTGGTAATTTCTTGGTGGTAAGGAGTGTTTATACAACACTGAAGTTGAAATATCTGAATATCAGAGACAGCATGATGATTTTGTACAGTGAACTCTTTTATAACTCATTTGAAATGAACCCGTCAGTCATCATTAATGGTCTGTGAAACCCTATCCCAAGCTGGTGCCAAGTCTTTCATACAGAACAGTTACATCATGATAAGCTCCACTGTGTTCACAGTAAATTAGGGAGATTCACAAGTTACCGGATAAGCTTTGCTATATTGCACAGTAAATCATTGTGTTGAACAATTACAAACTCTTTAGTTTTTTCTTTTTTGGGAGCATCTCTCAGTAATGGACAGAAGTCAATATGGATGTTTCTACCCCCTTCTACCACCTACTTCAAATACAATTTATGAACGCTTAAGGTAGGGGGAAAGGCCTCTCTGTTATCATTGTATGCCTGCAGATATGATATAGTTTAAAAAGCACTGGGAGACAGTGCACAAGAAGCCTAGAGAAGTCTGAAGGCATTGCTGGGGTCTGATTCAGTGATGTGAAGAGTATTCTTGGCTTTCAGTGGAGCTGTGCCACTTTAAACCAGGTGAGTGGCCTTTTTGTTTTATCTCCAAGGAGATATGTATTTGAACTTCCTATTTATGTAGTGATTTGTATTTGCTTTGCTCTGACTTGGTTTTCATTGTTCAATTCAATTTTTTAGTCAGCATTGTTATGAGCAGCCTCTTCCCTTTTAAGCTGTATTTTATTGATTGTTGTGGTTTCTCTCCCTACCGGCTCCTCTTACATGGTTTAATCTGCTACCCCTATTTAACAGCTCCCAAGTTGATCAATTTATTTTTTACTTCACCCCAAATCTTCAGTGCTTCAGCTGTCTCTCAGACATCTCCACATTGATGTCCTCTTCTCCTCTGATGCCACAGACTGGGATTCAGCTTCTTGCCTTTCCTCCCAGGCTAATGCTCTGCACCTCTTCCTGCCTGTGTCCAGGGCTCAGACTTGTCTTGCAATGTCTTAGTTCAGTCTTCCTCCCCATATCTCACTGATTGCTAGAGACTTGCATAGCCTGTTGCCAAGTGCCTTAAACGTGCAGCTTGCATTCTCTTTCCTTGGCAGAGCCTCTTAAACTCCCACTACTACAGCCTTTGTGTGCCACTTCAAAAATGCACACCTAATCTTCTAGTCTTGACAAGATGAAATCTTGAACAAGATGAAAGATTCCTGTTGCCATTTCAGTTGGGTGCCTTCAGGTGTATGAATTTGTTGGAGTCAGATTGTAGGAGATGTAGCTGCCTTTTAAAGAGCAGAGTTGTCTGCATTAAGGCTGCCTCCGAAAAGCATCATGTACTGAAGAGGGCTATTATGTATACCAGAGCTGCAGGAACCAAATTTCCATCCACAGCATGTCAGAAAAGCTCCAGTAACACCAAGGGATGTAGCTTGGGTCTCTGCTGGCTGAAGGCCTGGCCTTCAGTGGGGACTGTGTAATGAAGAAAAGAGGTAGCTAATGAGGCCATTTTACCTCTCATGATAACCTACTGCAGATACAGGAGAAAAAACAAGATAGGATCTTGCCGAAAATAAATGAGAAATTGAGGCACAACACTTTTGCAGAACTACCCTTCAAGTTTGTTGATTAATATATTGTTAGAAAAATATTTTGCCCATGAGCTTAGAGCTGCTTCTGTCTTCTAAATCCTAGCTTGAGGCATTACCCTGTAAGTATACATGAGATTTGCTGGTGGTAGTCTGTCCTCTGTAGCGGAAAAGTCAGGAAGGATCTCAAGTCTCTGCCAGCTAAGGTTTGTTGCAGTTACTGAGACAGTAAGGTTTGCCATTTGTTTTGTGTATTCAAAGCCACATTATTGTCTTCTGTAGATGTTCAGCTGAGGTGGTTGTAAGGTTAGGAAGAGTGAAGGAGAGGTAAAAAAAATGGAATATTTTCTGCAGGCAAGGCAGATCCCTTACTGTATGCACTACTAGTTTACAAGCTCTCAAGAAAATGTTGCAGGGTTCTGGTGTAGTAAGATATGTGCCAAATCAACACTTGCTGCCCTTATTTAAAATGTCATAAAGATGGGATGTCTAAGTTTTCTGCAGGAGCAGACTATGTAGCCTCCAACAAGTATGTGTAGGTAGTATATTACGACAATTTTCCTGGTGTGCTTGTTATATGTGCCCAAAATACAGATGAAATCTTGTAGTGAGTGAATATGCATGTGAAGTATGAGCAGCCTCCAAACATGGCATAGCACATGTATGTTCCCATTGTGTGGGGAAGGTGCCTTTGTGTTGAGATGCAGGAAACCTAAGTTTATGATTGCATGCATAAAACATGATGGGGAGAAGCCAGAAGCCTCTCAGCTGAAATGGGATGAGGCTGTCGAAACAGCTATCCAGCCAGTATGTGTATCCTCATGTTGCAAGCGATGCATTTGTATTGAGCTAGTTTATTAAAGAAGATGTTTAGGAGCTGAGGCAAAGTTACAAAATGGTTTCATGCTTGGGAGCTTGGCCTTTGAAGCTGTTGTTCCTACTTTCTACAAAAATCAGGAGACATGCTGAAATTGCAAACTGCCTTGTCATCCCTGGAATCCAGTCTTCAAATGAAGAGGAAATCTTTTCTTTTTCCTAGAAAGGATGGAATCACTGAGTCTTTTCAGATAACATTTCTATTTGTGACAGTAACTTTTTTGAAGGAAATGAGCAGAAGATAGAACAGCATGCTGATTCTGATTGTGCATTTCTTAATATGCCTTAAATATACACACTTGTAACATTTTTCCAAGAAAATGCCTCATCTTTCATTAAGGAATGACTTATAAAAAAGCCTTGACTCTTGTATAGCTGTGTATTTCATTAGACATATTTCACACTTCTATAACAACACCTAAATGGCAAATAGTCCTGAGTAATATCTGGGAAAGCAAATTGCTTTAAATGGTTCATTTACTTGAATTTAGCAATTTTTTGTATATAAATTGAAAAGCTCTTCTTAGCTCAGCTTTTCCCCTTGCCACAGATTATTCTTTTCCACAGAATACAGGTGTCTAGTTGTTGAATGAGATCACGCATAGGAACATTCCCTATAAGACACTTTAACAATTCCAAAAGTACTTGCTTCCCAAATTATATTTTTAATTATTCCACAGATACTGTACCTAAACACTACCATAAACAGGTAGAATTAGATTGTTTGGCACTAATGGTGAAAGCATATGATTTTATCAGGTTTCCTGTAAGTTGTGGAAGAGTTGCTGCATGTGCTAAAAAGGAACTGAGTGAACATGAACTCCGAGATAGCATCAGAGGTGAAGTTCTGAGTATTTTAGCTAAATGTTTTTCCCAGAAGTAATATTGTAACTTTGATACTCCTTACATGCTACTTCTAGCACAGATTCCTTTGATACAGAACAAAAGCACTAAGTAAACAAAAAGCCAAGCCAAAAAAGATTCACATCAGCAGAATTTCCAGTGGAATCATGATGTATTTTCAAGCAATGATTTCTTACTTCCTTCTCCTATTACCCTTATTTACTCTTCATTTACACTGATGGTTGAATTAAACCAGTATAAAAGTGCTTTTCTACTCTGAATGTCCTTTAATTTGACAGCCTCATGGCTCCAGTGCCCTTCGTTGCCAAATATTGCTTTTTCATAGACACGAGTTAATTCCTGTCGTATTCTGCAACAGGGTTGAGCACAGTGAAAGCCCAGCTTGCAAACTGCCTCATTTCTTTCCAGCCCCTGAGGAATGCTGAATGTGTCAGTAAGAGCAGATAAAACCATCAGTGTGTTCCTTCTGTTTTCTTACTTCTGAACATTTTTTCTTAACCACATTCTAAAACATGGGGTGTTCTTTCATTATATTTTCCCCACTCCTTGTCCCATCCAATTTCTTGATATTTTCCCCATTTCTCACCTCCCCTGTAAGAATGCAATGGCCATATATCTTAGTCTCCCTGCTGCAATTTGTTTGCATGGCTGGAAGGAAAGTACACTGTCACTCATGAGCCTTTACACCTGCCAAAGATAATGAGCTAAGTTTGACCCTCATTCTGGCCTGTTATTTAGAACTTCACAGTCCTAGTGGATTTCTAAAGTCCCAAAGGAGCATGTGAGGTGTCACTAATATTTCTATTAACAAAAAAAATCTATTCAATATGCTTATCTTTATATATATATGACTGAATGAATATAGTTATGTTTTATTTCATGTGTAAACTGCATTTTTTGCATTGAATATAGTCGTAAAAGTTTCAAGAGCAGAGATAAAATAACTGTGTTTTTATTGGTAGTTGACACTTTAAAAGTTTGTTCCAACCCATGGAGGAAATGCAGCAGCAGCAGTTTTAAGCAAAGACGTTTCTTCCCAGCCTGACACTGGGGTCCTGCCCTTTGCTGTATGCCCTCATGGTGTACTGATGGCAGTGACTTTACAACTGAGTGATAATGACTGAAGTGGGATCAGAACTGGGTCCTAAAACTTGTTGTTTTGATGCCAGAAATCAAAATGATGACAAATGGAAAAAGGAGATGGGTAGCTGCTCTAATGACGTTAGGCATTGTGGGTGAACACAATATTTGTGGGGTGATAAGAAAAGCAGTTGGAAGACTAGATACATGTTTCCCAAAGCTCTTGTTGGGTTAGGAGAGGCTGGTGGTACACCCCTGGGGCATTCTCCAGGTCCGTCTGGATCTGTGGCAGAGGGGAGGAGTGCTGCCAGCAGGATTGTGCAGAAGTCCTGCTGGTGTCCCTAGACAGTGGGTAGGCTAGTGCTCACCAGGATGTGTTTAACTCTGAAGATAGCCTCTTATTCTATAAGGAATTTACAGATTAAGGTCTAGACAACCTAGAGAATCTTTCAAAAGATCCACAAACCCTCTGAGCCATTTATTACCCTCTGTTTTGTATTTATCTCTTCAGGAACCTTGTCATTAGACTCAAATTAAAAATGAGCTGTCAGTTTCTATTAATAATTAATGCTGAGATGTTAGCACTTTGAAAGACTGTTTCAAGTGCTACACATTCCATTTAATGCTGAACAGTTTTATATTTACAGTAATTTCACCTTTCATCTCTTAATGTCAGCCTCTAAATCTTTAATGCTTTAATCACACTTCTTATTTTGATATCCCAAGCGAGCTGTTGTAACCTGTGTCCGCTCCCTTTTGATAAGGTGCACATTTTATACTGGAAGGTTAGTCAGCAGCACTTGTTAATTATTAAGGAAAAGAAAATGCTACTGCTGGAAAATTGTTTTTTCCCAGAAGTATGTGTTACCTTTAATCTGTACTGACAAGAAGCAAGAGGAATCATAAAATAATCAGAGGAGCCAGGAGAGAGGATTGTTTGTGAAGAACATTACCCAGCAGAAATGTAGACAGCCGTGATTTGATTTGATTCCATAAATGAACCTAATTACTGTAATGTATTGTTCTGTGGAAATAACATATCTGTAATATATGTAGTTAAAAGAAGGCACTGTGAATTTGAAAGCAGATATTTTTGCTTTCAAGTTGTGCTCCCTATAGCATATTTCTGGACAGCGGTAACTGGGTGAGAGCCTTTGTGTGTAGACAACACTAAAAAAAAAAATCACGAAGCCATCACAGGATATGTCTGTGAGCTAAGTTTTGTGTAGCCTTTCCATTGTGAAGAGGTGAGCCTTCTGCAGAGAAACAGGTCACCTAAATGTGTTGCAGAATTTTATTTTAAAAATTCTTGATTTGTTTGTCTCCCTGTAGATATCCCAGAATATAATAAAATAAATACTTAGAATTTTCTTAACTGCCAGGCAACTAATGGAATCCTAGAGACTCTAGGAAAATCACTTAAATGGCTTGCAAAGAGACATGTTTGAACCTGTAGTTACAAAACTTTACTCCAACTTTAGGTTTTCCTTGCTGTTTCATAATAACTTCTTGAAGTGACATGTATATAAAGTTCATGTTATCTTCAACCAAGTTTACATATTATTAATGGGTTATAGAGGGATATTAAACTATAAACTACTGTTTAATTGCTGAGATCACTACAATGAGACTTTACCTTGTCTGGCAGATTCATGTGCTGTGATGTATTACTACCAATTTATTTTATGAATTTGTTACTTGGGCACACATTTTCTGGGATAGGCACTTAAGACCAACCCTGTTATTCCTCTTTGTTTCCACTGTTGTTGCTGTATAGAGAAGGCAGGTGTTTCCCTGTAATTGATGTCTCAGATTGCCCTTTCCTCTGCAGGCACTGAAAAGGAGATATGGTGCTGGTGAGGGACCTGCTGTGGCCTCTGGGTCCCTATGTTTTCAGGTCCCATAAAGCTGTCCTTGTATGGAACTGTACCTTAACCATGTGTATCTAACAGTGGGAAGATATCCAACCTGAATACGAATGCTAAGCATTCTTTAATAAGGAGTGTTTTCTTCTCTTCCCCTTGCTTCCTGAAACATGCACTCCTTTTCTGTCATCTTGTTTGTAGGCAAGTTTCTCGTAAGCACACTTCAAAAGTTCTCCTTTGGGTTTGCATTAGCTAAGAGTTCAAATGCACTGTGCAACTCACAGCAAATGGTACCTCACTGAATGGATATCCATTTGAAATCAGAGGACTGTTCGACTGAGATGCTCCAGAAAAATCTCCATCCTGTTTGGCCTGGCCATTCCCACCCAGGCAGGGTGCTCTGATCAGGTAATATTTTCCACCCATTTCACCCAAGTGCTAGTGAAAGCATGGTGTGTAAAGTGGTGAAGCATCAAGACTCTTATGATAACTCTACCACAATTTCCACCTCAGATGCATGTATTTCAGTGAGACTAAGCTGGAGTAGAAGAAGATAGAATTTTCTCAGCCTCTGAACTTTTGCTTGTATTATCAGCCCTCGGCAGTATCTGCTTCTTTTATCAGACTCTCATTGACTGGGCTTTTTTCTAATTACATGAAGAGTGAAGTTCTATTAAGTTGTCTGACTAGAAAAAATTGCTGCACTGATACTTTCAAACCTCACTGGCTTGTAAAAAAAGGCATTTGGAGTTTACTGAACCTCCACCTCACACATCAAAAAAGAAATAGAAAAAAATCCTGCTGCTACATTATCATGCAAGCATCCACTTCTGTCCTTCCATACTGTGGAGATATGCACAACATGCAGAAGAGTGTTAAAAAATATTTATAAGATGCCCAACAGGACAAAACAAATGGACATGTGTAGTATATGTACATTGTTCATTACAAACATGATTACTGTGTGTATATATAATAGATGTGTTAAAGCACAGTGGGTTCTCCAAAGTTTACAAGTTTGTTATGAATTGATTTATTCATGAAATGCTTTGTTTCTATGACAACTTTATTGGTTTGCCTGTGGTCTAGATACATACAGGCATGGCAGGAATTCCACAGTACAAAACAAATTACATGCTACCACCTGAAAGGCTTGATGCCTTTAGGGAATCTAGAGAAATAGTCCACAGTGAGGGCAGAAATCACCATAGACTGTGCCAGTATGAGAAGGCTTGCTTAATAAAGAAAAATGTGTGAAGGTCCTCTGTGGCTTCCAACTCTGCAATAAAAGAGAAAGATGGAAATGAAGAAAGGAATTTGGTAGAAAAACATAAAAGGGACCCAAACCCCAATTGCAGTGATACCAGTGTATTCAAGAAAAAGCCACAGATCAAACACCAGCATACTCTTCTACATATAAGAGCTTGCAAGATGTTATTAATATTCATAACAGATCTGGAGGTACAAAAGAAATTGGAGAGCTATTGTTTACTAAGAAATTACTGTGCAAGTATAGGGCATTAGTTGATAAAAGGGCAGGGAGGCTCACTGGGATGAGGTAAAATGGAATCAGAGGAAAAAAAATAAGTGGATCAAATGACAAAAAGACAACTTCTAAAATACAGGAGCAATAATTAAGATGGGGTGGGAAGATGACAACTTATGGAGGACTAAGACCTAAACTAGAGAAAAACACTTTAAAGTGTAGAAAATACAAGTTATATAGCAGGACTTTGGTGACTGACCCCAATGACATGGCTTTCTCAAAACCAGTACCCTAAACTATAGTAAAATGGTTGTGTTCTGGTCTGCTTTTGTCCTGTGTGAAACAAAGCTTTTAGGGAAATGACAATCAAGAACAGGGGAGCATGTGAACTAGCTCTTCAACAATCTATCTGCTTTTCAAAGCCATAAACATCTGAAGAAGCAGACAGCTCACTTCTTACAAAAGCAAGTTTTATGGCAATGTTTTTAAATCTAAACAAAACTGCAAAACATTTTGGATCATTTTTACAAAATTGGCATGAGGATTTCAAAGGGAGGAATGATCACTGATCATCCTCTGCCTGGTGTGAAAGCCACCATGCAAATGCCTTGAATTAGAGCAAACCAGGGCAAATGCAAGGCCTTGCTTGGTAACCAAAGGCTGCCCCACAGCTCTCTGATTTCACCTCTTATAGAGTGTAGAGAGCCTGGGGGTGGGGCAGGCAGATTTTGCAGCACTGTGGATGCGTTGCTTCTCTTTGCACTGCAGTGAAGCCATACTGCAAAGCTAGTGGTGTTCAGTCGCTAAGATTTTGGCTCAGTAATGTGTTTCAGAGGGTGCTTTAGTCAAATAACTTTATTTATTAACTAGGTAAACTTAATCACCTACTCTGAAAGGTGACCAAGCTGACACCAATAGGAACTACATGAGAGACAAAGCCTTGTGCCCAGAAAGCAGGGGGCGAATAAAACATAGTGAGATGTGAAGCTGCACATGGCTTAGTGCTGGGCAGGCATGCAGTGTGCATACTTCACTGCCACTCAGTAAGTGCCTAAGCCATTTGACTAATTTGACATGGAAGCACTAATAAAATAAAAAGCTTCTCCAATTAGTGCATACTTTATTATTTCTGACTTGTGTTCTGACCCAGTCCCTTCCATACTCCTAATTGCCTGTGTTACATTAAGTGACATCACCTTCCACAAGCTTATGAGCTGCGGGAGGAGAGGAGAAGAGAAGAAAATTACCTGTATCAGGGTCCATATTTGATCTGAAATGATTTTGTTACTTCAGCTGATCATAAATATTTACAAACTATAGAATATTTATGGAGATAGACTTTAGAGGGGAAGAGTAGACACCTCTTCAGACAGTGGGCGTTATCCTCAGCTAGGCACCCATTCATACCATGCTTGTTTCAAAGCTGTTCATAGTAGCAATGGGACATCAAGCCTCTAGAAGTTATTAAGAATAAAGGCATAACTAGAAATCAAGAAAACCTAGAAGTTGTCAGGCTTGGTAATAAGCCTTGGGAGCAAAAGGAGAGCTGACATGAGTCAGGTAGCTCCTGCCCGCACTAGACCTTTGGAGTCTGAAAAACTGTTGAAGTAAAACTTGCTGGTGTGCTGAAAGAAAATGGGAATTAGTTAGTTTTCCTTTGTCTCCATTTCTAGATACTGAATCTTCTGCCTATGGAAAGAGCAGTTGGCCTTTCAGGATTCAGTCTGGATACTAGATAGAAAATGTAGCAGATTCTCTCTTTTTTTTTTTTTTTTCTCATGAGAAAGATTTTGTGGTTGTTCTTTCTCCATTATTTTTTAAAGTTTCTTATTGGTTTAACCCTTATGTTGTATAAATCATGGGGTTTCATTTCAGCTTTTAAAGAAGCACAGAGGATGTAACTGGGACAAGATATTCATCAAGTCTGACTTAAGCTAAGGCAAGGAGCCAAAAGTAGTCCTAAACTTCTCTTAGTACCAGTAGAGGCTCCACTCAGCTCTTCTGAAGTATCTTTTGGCTTTTGAGCACTGTTCCCAAGAAATCCAGCAAAGAAGGACTGCTGGTTAAAGACAGCAGGGAAGGATACTGCTTTGCACCAGATAACTGGCTGCCAGAACAACCCTGGGAGCCAAGGTACCTGGCCAGAAGCCATCTGTTGCAGGCAGTGGAGAGATGGGCAGCCTGGCGTTGTGAATAACACTTAGCTGTTTTATTACAATTCTTTCCACATCCCTTTTTCATTTTCAGGAATAGGGAGACTTCTGAAATATGCATCCCAGGGAGTATTGGATCTGCAGCATCCAAGTAAGGTTCTAGTTCACACATAGTACCATAAAAAAAAAATCGAATTGCACCACATCAGCACAGCTCCTGGTATTTAGCATGTATTTCAGTAAAGAGTGGCTTTTGACAGACACAGTGAATTTATAGTTCTGAAAAGTCCCCCTTCTTCTTTCCCTCTTGTAAATGCTTATAGGGTCCTTTTGAATGTTGTCTGAGCTACATAGGAAAATGTTATTGTTTATCCCGTATCTAGCCACAATAATCAGTTAATGATGGTTATGAAGTATAACAAAGGGAAAGTCTGAACTTTCTTGATGTTGTTTTCAGCAAATGCTCTTTATCTTGTATGTCATCATTTACTCCCTCAACACTCAGAACAGTAGTATAGCTGAACTGTTGATATATTAGAAGAAAAATCATAGACAGGAAAGTAAACTATAGCTTTAGTTTCAGAATTCATCTGATACATTGGATTCCTGATACTCAGTGAAAACCCTACAGGGGAGACCTTAATGTATCTTTCAAAATCTCTGCATTTCAGTTGTAGATTGTGATGACATTTGTGATTATATAAGGATATGTCATACATGATCTGATGGGATAACTATGCAGACAGTGCTTTACCACACACATTCAAATGCTTAATAAAAATGTCTCTATTCACTGGCTATCTGGGTTTGGGTTTGTGTATGTGCATGTGTGTGCATATACACAGATACAGAGGGGTTACAAATAGGTACCCTTTTTCATTAAGCAAGTGACATTTTCATGCTGGTGCAGCATCTATCTATCTTCTTTCTGGCAAAGCTGTGTGCCTTTCAGTCAGCATCTGACTAAAGATCAATGAGAGAGAGCTTTTTGAAGGCGCTTTCAGGTCCTGCGGCAAGGGAGATGATCAGAAAGCTGCCATAAGCTTCAGACCCACTTGACAAATGAGGAACTATTTTGGCGCTCTGTAAACTGCTGTCACATCAGTTAGAAACACTAATTAGAACTACTTTGCTATTGAGAGTGTCCAGTGCATTAAATACCACTTCTGCTTATTGCAATTAGCTTATCCATTGACTTACACTTCATACCACAAGACTATCAAAGATGGAAATGCATAAGGGATTGTTTAATAATTTATGAGGGAAATTAGAACTGAATGGCAAAGAGCTTTTGCCTGCTACCCTTTGACCTTTCATTCCTTGTGGAGCACGAATCTCACATGTAAAATGTACTCATCCTCAGTTTTGTCTAGCTGGAGAAGAGTCAACAACCCAAGATGCACAAGTAAACAAACATCAGATTATGTTGGCTT
Organism: Galbula dea; assembly: GCA_013399015.1. Taxonomy (NCBI): domain Eukaryota; kingdom Metazoa; phylum Chordata; class Aves; order Piciformes; family Galbulidae; genus Galbula; species Galbula dea. Next base: position 2,188,309 of record VWZX01004488.1, on the reverse strand, counting down.
TTTCTCAGAGTGATGTGGAGATGAAGAGATGTGGGTAGCTTCTGAGAAGCAATTGGACATAGTGGTACCACGCAGTTTGTAAAAGGAGAGAATTTTATGCTCTCCCTGTGTTGTTTTCCAGAACACTTCTTATTATTGATAAAGCAGCAAGACTATGTTAAATAATCTATATCATATGGAATTCAGAAGAGGTGGTGATGATTTTTAATGCCATTTTCTTACTTCACAGGGCAGATTTGTAGATGACACTAGTAAAACTGAAGTTGTTTGTAAAGACTAAGACAACTTCATATTGTTTTAATTGTGAGTCTGTAATGTTTCAACATGTTTTAAAATAAAAAGCAGGAAACAAATTTTCTTTCACCTTAAGACAAAAGTGGTCCAGGCATTAAGGATGCTATAACTCTGTACATAGATGTCTTGAGCTGAGAGGGAAGAATCAAATATCATTCTAAATAGATATCATTCTGGCTAGCAACCTAGCACACAATCTGAAGTCACAAGGCTGCATTCCTCACCCTGCTTTCGTTACCTTGGTCTAGGCACTTATTCTTTCTGCTTGGATTCCCACTGATGATGTTAGTCATTAGCTAATTTACCAGGGTGCTAAGGAAAATCAAAATCTGTAATTTGTTCTTTTAAATGTAAAATAGCAATCTTGCCACCACCCATATTTTCATGAGCTGAAATAATATTCTTAAGTGATTTTTTTGTTCTTATGGGTTTTTTTGCCTTTCAGACCAGCTCAAAGTGTGCCTTCAAGTGTTATCTTCAAAAATTATGTATATCTGTAATGCACTTTTTTTAAGTGTTCATTTAAAGAAGCAGACAGAAAATGTAAAGCAGCAATTGGGCTGTTTCACCTAAAAGGTCCTAACAAGAAGTGTGCCTTCAATAATCTGATTCCAGGTATGTGGAACTCCTCCTGTTTTTCAGTTCTGTTGTATCCCCATTCAGTGATCAATGCAGAATATTCCTTGTCTGACCAAAGTCCAATGTCTCACCAGACTGCTCCATACAGAATTATTTGTGAAAAGTCATTACTATTTAATTTTCAAAATTTTTAAGTGATGGCAAGATCAAATATTACTAACAAAGGCATGAATACGTGTTCACTCACCTAAATGCAATTATGACCTGCTATGGAAGCTATGGAAAACTTCCAGGGTTCAGCAGTGACTTTGCCACTGTCACTAGCAAAGTTGCTATTGATGCTGGAGGAGCTAAGGGCTGTTGCCTGTGTGGGAAGAGCAGAGGCTGTACATATGTCCCACCCCGGGGCTTTGTGTTCCTTGATTTCTAATTGTTTGCTGCCTTCTTTTAAAACTCAAACTTAGACCAGAGGAAAGGAGAATAATTTTTAAGCATGATGAAGTTTAGCTTGTATTGCTGTTCTACAGTAGCCAAAGGGGAGGTAAGAGTATAGCTTTACTAAGCAGATCCTATCTCTAGCATTTACTAATGCTGAAAATGAGCAGGAACTCAGGGCTGCAGTGACCTAACTGTGGTACAAGTGCAACACATACTCACAGATATCCACACTAAAAACCCAACATTCCCAGCAAATTTTGCATCACCTGCACAACTTTGAAAGTCCTCAGTCTTATGTCTGTCTCAGGCTTCACCTAGTAATAGTCAGACCCTGTGCTATATTTAATGTCAGTCTTGGTATCCATCTGTTTTAGACAGGGTTTCACAGTATATTCCACTGCTGTTAAGTTTTGATGGAAAAGCAGTAACTGATGCATTGTTTATTTCCCATGAGATTTTGTGTTGCTGTAAAGTCAAACTTTTAGGAAAAAGAAAATAAATGTAGTATTAGTTTAACTTATTATTTCACATGAAACTATTAAGACAATCCCTGTAAAATAAAAACAAAAAATCCCAGCATTTTTTTTAGATGTCCAGTGCTGTATAGCATGCATTACAATGCTGGTCTTCCCTCCAAAAATATTTTAACAGCTAGTACTTGTTTAGGATTTGTCTTGGTTTAATGTCCCTTCTTGGTTTAATGTGTCTGGCCAACGTTCTTCGAATCTAAGAGGTCTGGTTTTTCTATACCACCTAAAGTAGAAAGTGTGCTGTCATGTACACAGTACCTACTGAAAGCCTACCCTCACAAACACGCTGTACAAGAGTTCACTCCCCTGTTCAGACTTTAGCTCCTCAGAAGCAGCAAAAGCCCCCAGCCCTGAACACAGAGATGAGTGGAGCTGCTCTTTACCCCAAGTTTGTTTTACTGCCTGTTGTTTGTCAGCAATGCAGCTGGCTGGCTGCTGAAGACCAACACTTAAACATGTTTGTGTTTGCAGAGAGTATTGATTCAGAGTTGCTCTGGCATGAGTGTAGGATTTTGCATACTAGAGCATCAGTAACGTTATTCAAATTCACATGTATTTTTCAGTGATCCCAGAGCAATCCCTTAAAGGTGTAACACACAAGGACAATGTACTAAAAAAAAAGGTTTGTTGTTATCATTCTGTTCGCTGCTTTTCTGCCTAGTGATCTACAAACACCTAAATGAAGTGCTGGCAATATCTTTTGTGCAATCCCAAAGAAAACCTGAAACAGGAAGTTGTAACAGTACCTTTAGATAGATATTTTTGATTCCTTTTGTGTATGTGGATGTAAGAATACTTCTAGGCCACTAGACAGTCTTCTGTAGAAAAAAGGTATATCTCAGGTTTTCCTTCCCTGCTTGTTACTTGTTTTAGCATGCTCCTCATATAAGAGGCCTTAAAATTTCATGTGCTGTCTGTGCTGTAGGGTAAAGTATGACCAGGTTTCACAGCTGCTGTAAGGAAAGGGAAGCTGTGGACAGGCATTTTTGTGCCTAATGGGGGGTGTCTGGATGGGCTTTGCCCCTTCCTCCTGTTAGAGGGCAGGATGTGTCTGGGGAGGTCCTCTCCAGTGCAAGTACCCCTCCTGACTGCCCCAGGTCTTGTTATAGGTGCTTCCACTCCTCCTCGTGTCCCAGAAGCCAGTGGGATTTAGCTGGTTTTGGTGCTGAGGAGGTGTAACTATGAAGTAAGGTTATTTTTTTTAATTTGTCAGAAAATAGTTAACACATTAATTTTGTTTCATTTAAGCAATGTATGTACTAAAACTCTCAACAGAAACATACGTGCCCAATTTTATGCATTTAGCTGTTCCTAAATTAGAACTGGACCAGAGTGAAGTCATTTTGGGCTCTGAAGTAGTGGGACAGCCAAATTATTTATACCAGCTTTCCTTACCTTATCCAAAAATGCTCTTGTGAAATCTGGTTGGACTTAGTCCCTTAAAACTTCTGTAGATGTAAAAAATCCAGTGAATATTTTTAAATTGTATTTGAAAATAAATATGGGGTATATAAAAATACTCAATCAGCAACTGAGCAGGAGAAGACTAAGAAAAATTGCTATTGTGTAAAGATATATAGTTGCAACAATAGACTGTTATCCAATAATTTACTACTACTACTGAGTTCTAAAAAACAGATGACTACAAATTGTTTGCTAAACCGTTCTTTTTCATCTGACATGTGGTTGGATTATGTGAACTGACTCACCATTTAAATGGGGCTATTGAGATTGGTGTGTTATTGATTCAGACAGTCCTTGACCTCAGGGATAACACTTGCTGTAACAGAGGAAACTGGCTTTTAGGGTAGAATTCTCCACCTCTCTCTGCTTCTCTGTTATTTGACAATACTGGAAACAAAAACGGGGAAGCAAACCATGAGTTAATACGAACAAAGTCAAGCAGCTTTCCCTGGGCTGCTTGTTCTGATGAAATAGTACTGACACTCTTTGGAAGGAAAATACAGAGGTGCTGAGACTTCAGTTCTTTAGATTCAAATTTTCACCCAAGCTGCTCTGTCTGTATATGTACACATTTATGTACACACACCTGTATATCTCAGAGCCATCCTTTATTTCATCCAGATTAGGTTTTTTGTATTTTTAGAGTTACACTAAGATGAAACTCCAGATGCAAAATGTTTGAAGTCTTCCGTGCACATTTTTCTTCAGGGCAGACACAGGATTCTCATGAAATAACATTTTGTGTCTGTGCAATAAACAGAGTGCAGCAGCACCTGGGTTAGCCAAACTCATGTAAGCCCTCCTGCAGCTGAGCAAGGAGCAGCCTGGTAGCACAGACACTAGTGCTTCACGCTGTATGGGCCTCGGGTATGTACTCTGGCTGGTCCTTGCTGCTGACTGCGACACCTTCATGCTATGCTCTGAGATAGCTCAACTACTGTAGACGTGGTCTTGCCTACTTAAGCACAGTCATATCTTCATTTTGCTAGGTAGCCCTACTGAGAGGGAAGCCTGCAGTCAAACTCATCCATGCAAGGACTGCAGTCAAGCCTAAAATAGGAGTTTCATCTGCTTGGGCTCCCTGTAGAATCGGTCAAGAGACAAAAGCTCTTCTGCAAGGCAATTTAGAGCAGGTACCTATGGAAGGAGCCTTGTCTGCTAGCAAGACAAAGTCTCACCAAAATGGCCCTCACATTAAATGAATGACAGCACTGTCTATGCTTCATCTAATCCACAAAGCTATAAGCAATATTCGTTCTTAATGTCACCAGTGTCCTTTGCAAAAAGTACAGCTCTGTTTTTGGCAGGACAGGAGATATGAACAACAGGTCTGTCTGTCCAAAGTGTCAAGGAAGGATGGCAGCAGCCTGGATTAACTCTCAGGAATCTGTGTGGCTCAGAGAAACACTGGTGAGCAGGACAACTCCTGGACCTGGCACACAGAGCCAAGTAAGTGAAGAAAAGGAGGGAGTTGTGTGTGGTGGGTTTTTTTGTTTTGTGTGTTAGTTGCTTTTTATTCCTTTTCTGTCCTTGTACAGAACACAAATGTTCTGAACTACTGAGCAGAGAATTAGGACTAGGACATACAGGAGAAATGCCCAGGATGTAAGGGGTTATGATGAGATATCGATGCTTCAGACTTCTTTGGATAACTAGGGAAGGACATTGGCCAGAATTCTTTAAAGACAAAAAAGCTTTCTTTTCAAGAATTCTATCAGTGGGCACTTGCCAGGATGCCTCCAGGACCTTTTCTTTGCAGAGGAACTCCAAAATAACAAATGAGTAACACAGCAAACTCGTTAGAGTCTTGAATTAACTTAAAACTTGCACCTTTTTTTTAAAGGATATCATTCCTAGACCTATCTGTAGTTTAGGCACTGTGTATAAATTCTCAACCTGTCATTCACCAAATTCCTAACAGTTATCAATCTGCAGACATTAAGCAGATAGCTTGGCACTTGCCCAACAGGTACTGCATGATACTAAGTTGTCAAGCAAGTACTTCATAAAAAATATTTTCTGCCTTTTTCTCAGCTATTCCAAGTCCCAGATTGCAAATCACTTGCTTCCTTTTTAGTTATATGAATCAAAATGAGATACACCTGAATGCATTTAAAAATAATTCCTTCTAATGTTATTTATCAATGCAAACATCCATCTGTCTCCAATCCTGTACACTTCAGCACTCAATACTTCCTTACTCTTTCATATACTAACACAATGTCTATGTTATAATCACTGAGCACAAGTCAGATAAAAGCAAAATCAGATGTATTAACAATGAAAATGTTCTTCTGAATAAAAACATGGATTACCTTGGGATTTTTCCCAGGATTATACTATATTCAATGTGATTAAGAGCTTCAGAACTCGTCTCTGAAAGACTTATTCTTCTAATCGAAGTGAACACTGTTTTTCTATGCCTATCTCCTAAGCAGGTTCAAGAATGATTGAGGAACAAGTTTTTCCCAGGCACAAAATTTCAGTAAAATAATATGGAGAAAGGGCAATTGGCAACATCTTATGGCTGATCTTCCTCTGGTCTCTCTAGTGCTATTAAAACAACACGCAGAGGGACCTGGTCTTTGGGAGCCTAGAATCACAGAATGTTAGGAGTTGGAAGGGACCTTGAAAGATACCTAGTCCAACCCCCCTGCCACAGCAGGATGCCCTAGAACAGGTCACACACAAGCGCATCCAGACAGGTTTGGAATATCTCCAGAGAAGGAGACTTCACAACCTCTCTGGGCAGTCTGTGCCAGTGCTCCGGCACCCTTACTGTGAAAAACTTTTTTCTTGTATTCACATGGAATTCCCTATGCTTCAGCTTACAGTCATTTCCCCTTGTCTTGTCACTGGGCTTCACTGACAAGAGCCTGACTCTCTGTGAATGGTGTTGTGAGAATAAACCCTGTCTGCACAGAGTGGGCTGACATAGGCTCTCCTTGCAGAGCAGCAGCTGCCATGTTCAAGCTACATGGCTGATAGGATTCCGCGGTGGGAAAGAGTCGTATGTGGAGCCCTGTGGGATCTATGTATGTTAGGCTTTGGAGATATTTCCATTGCAGTTTCAAGCCATTCCAAGCCATTTGCTGACCTTTCAAAGGATTCCTAAGCGTGTAGATCAGAAAGCATTGGCGTTAGACACTGGTAGTATTGAATGGGTTACAAACAATGTTTGATTTGCTTTTGCATTTGTAGGTGATGGTGCACTAGTGCTAAGTGGCAACAGCCAGAAAATTAATCGCAAGTGGGTATGATGTCATGTTGCATTACAGCATAGTTTCCCCTATGAAAGAAATGCAGGCCAACTTAGTGTGCTTGTGAGAAAGCTTGAGATGCTTTACAACCAAAAAGTTTATCTCAGACTGATGTTCTGTTAACGTGACACATTGATGCAAGGAAATTATATGCATGCAGAAATGTTATCTTCCTCTCAGGACTTGGAACTGTCACTGAACTACTGTTTTTGTATGTCATACAACAGGCCTGCTCATGCCTCAAAAGTACAATGGCTATGTCCTGAGTTCTATAACTCAAGCCAAGGTACAGGCATTACAGCTTAAGTGCATTTTTTTCTAGAAGTAAAAGAAATCCTGTAAAGTCTTCACAATTATTCCTTGATGGATCAACACAGCATAAAATAGTAGTGAACACACCACACAAGCCACACTGAGGCTGAATTCACACTGAGATGCTTTCACTTCAGCAAGTTCCCAAAGCACCTCATTTCCTATCAGCTAGATTTTTTCATAAATTGAGGACAGCAAATAAGAGAAGTTTAGCCCTTGCCTTTGTTGCTGAATGTGGCAAGCTGATCTGTGAGTAATGGAGCAAATAGAGCAATCTGTTCCAGAGCCTCTGTGAAATTTTCCATTGTTTGAGGAACGAATCAGTCCATTCTCTGCTTGAAAGGGAAAGTCATGCTTAGGAACTTGATTTGTTGCAATGATCTTCTTTAGTGCATTGCTCTACTAGTGACATTCTCGCTAGCGTTGGGGTCCTTTGTGTGCTTTGTATCAGTTTTATTTTCTTGCCAGGAAATTGAAACACCTATATATGTAAGGAAGTCAATCTTTGATTCTTTCTAGCCAAGAAGTGTGCCTGCTAACATGCTGCAGATCACAGACCACATTCACAGTGGTACAGAAAAAAGGTATGAAAAATTTGCTAATGATTTTACCCTAACTATTGCAGTGTTAAGTTTAATCTTAAAATTAACTTTGCCTAATTATATAAGGCATGTAGAGTCTTTTTGGAGGTCGGAACAGTGTTTGGAAGGGCATGGCTTTTACCACACTAGGGGTTGCTAGATCAGAGCTGGTTAGTTACTTTCTGTAAACTGAGGCAGGACTAAGAGAAAAAACTAAATTGTGAGTTCATGTGATTTGATCAGTACAAAACCGAATGTTCCTTCCTCCCCAAGAAGAACTGTTTTTGCAGGGAATTCCTACATGGACCATGTAATTCTAAAGTAAATGGTAGGCATCTCTATCAAGAAAACTTTAACCAGGAGAAAGACACTGGAGACAGAATTGAAAAATACAGGGGAGTAAAAGGGAAAGCATGTGAAGAGGAGATGAAGTTTACCCATAAAGGCACCTCTATCTACAGGGATGGGGAAATGGAGAATGCTAGATTTTCCCTTCTAACAAAGATGAAGAGCAGGTTTTCCCTTTCCCTGTTAAAAGGAATATATCACATACATAAAAGGTCACTCACTATTGTTGGGTGTTACAGCAGCTGCTAGACAAGTTGTGAGCAACAACTCATTCTTACAAATACCTCAGGACCTAGAACAGGGCATGTGAAGAGGGGCTACAGCTGTCTGACCCTGCAGACGGGTGTGTCAGGGAAACAGCTAGTCATTGATGGTGATGGTAAGGAAAACGTGGTAGATGTGCCACCATTCTTCATTGTCTAGCAACATGGATTGTGACAGGATCAAAGAGGAAGGCCTTGCTAGGTAGGCAATGAGACTACTTTTTTCCTCTTGTATAAGACGTTGTGGTATCTTCTCAGCTGAGGATTAACCTAATCAAATAGCTTCTCCTCCCATGGCAGCATGCTCAAAGGGTGTGAGACATGGCAGACAACAACTGTCCTTTATCTTAACCTCCCTCTAGAGGTGGTTCCTGAGGATCTTGCTGTTCTGGGAGATTTCTTGTGCGGTCAGACTAGCTAGGTGCAGGTGAGTCCCAGATGTCAGTGTTTTACAGGGCACTTGCCCTGTGGTTTAGGGAGAAAAGTACAAAGTCTCAGCCTAGTGGCTGAGAAACAGCTGTGTAAAGAAAGTGAAAAAGAAGCTTTCTTTGAGATTGCTTAGGAATCTTAGCAGTTTTAGGGCAAAGTGGTCATGGTCTAAGGCCAGCCTTGGTACGTTTGGCATCATAGGTGTTTGTAGTGCAATGGCCCCATCAGCCTTGAGCAGCAAGCCACGCTGAGCTAGGCTGGCTTTGCTCCTGCATGGCAGGACATCTGCAACTCTCCCAAGCTGTCCTCATATAGCACCTTCTGCACGTTACAGAGCATATTTCCTTTTGCTGGCTGCTACGAAAAAACATGCTGGTCTTCCAGTAACTAGAGACCTGCAGCTCCCTGCACCTTGCCCACTGAGAGCCCAGCAGGTGCCTTCTCTTTGGCAGAAGGCAAAGGCACTTGCCCAAGACCTCCCAGCATCTCAGGAGCTGTACAGAGTTGGTGAAAGATTGCTGGTGTAGTTCCCAGGTGTCTCCTGGAGGCTGGAAATGCCTCCTTGAGCTGCTCCAGCTGAGATGCATTTGAGTCTGATTGCTCCCATCAGCTTAAAAATACTGTGAAATACTCGTGAGAAGTTACTGCTGCTGGGGGAGAGGTTAATTTTTTCCTCTGTTTATTTTTTCTTGTTTTACTCTTTATTTCTCTTTGCTCCTCAGAGGAATGTGGGCTCAGCTTACAAGGAGTTAGGACTAGTCCAGACTCTTTATAATGAAAAGCCTGAAATTTCAGGAAAGCATTTTAGCTCTTTTGTCTGTTTTTCTGTAGAAGATGCTCATTAAAAGGAGAGAGGATAAGTTTAAGCTGAAGGCTTATTAAAGAGTCAGAAACCAGCTCTAGAGCTTGACTTTGGATCCTGATTTCCTCCAAAATCTACTGAAATTTAGAATTAGGCTGGCCTAATAAGTGCTGCTCAGAATTCCCACACAGAAAATTTCTGGCCTGTAACTGGGCTAAATTAACTCCTGGCAGCTTTTGGTGGCAATGTTTTGAAGTGCGGTCTGTGGGGTGTTTTTTTCAGGGGTCATTCAGCAGTGTCTTGCCACAAAGAGCACTATTGAACTCCTTGGAAAAGCTATGAAATTTCATACACTGGATGCAACCCCAGGAGACTAATCCAGCCCCAAACACTCTCTCTTAGATTTGTGTTTCATTCAAGAAGTCATGAAGCAATCTATTCTGCCAGAAAAAAAATCATTATTTTGTCATCACCCTGAGTACTTTCCATGAGAACAAAATTTATCAAAAATACCTGAGATCTTTTCAGAAAGATCTCAGTTGTGCAGAAAAGCATTACATTGATTGGGAACTTAGCCTTTCTTTGGATTTTTTCCTGCTTGTCATTTTTACTTAAATACAAATATTAATGAAGACCTAAATGTGCCCTTTTACTACTGACCTTTATTTTATTTTTCTAAGATAGTTCACAATTCTACAGCTATCTTTTTCCACTTTGAAAGGTTCTTGCTTCTTATTGCTGTCGTGATAATGCTGCATCATTCCACCTAACTACCAATAAGTAGAAATGCAAAGACATGACTTCTATTTGAAAGCATGCAGGCTTCTTTGTACTGTTTCTGTATATATGTCTTCCAACTTGTAGCTATAGTACAACATCTGAATTAAATCATGACTTATTCTTTCTATTAAAGCTGTGTTGTCTTTGCCTTTATCCCCTTTTCCAGTAAATGAGTGCAATGAAAAATTGATTCTAGCTGTATTGGACTGCAGCAAAATAACAAAAGATTATTGTTACATTATCAAACTCCTCTCTGCTTCCATAATATAGGAATCAAAACCACCTGTCTTTATCTTCTCAATCAATATTGCACCTGAGTCACATTTTCCTGGAAAACACTTTAAAGGTGTCCACTGTATGTTATTTAGATTTAACAAATGCATTATTCAGGCTGTCTTCATTTATTTTGATTACCTGAGATTGCTCCGCCATCCTGGTGAGTTATATAAAGCCTAATATTAAATGCCACACTAGACCGGCATGTCAGTAACAATATCAGATGACTTCTCTTATGTGAAGCAGTGTGACAGCTAAACAACTGCACTTCGTAAAATGTATGTGGCAAACTTGTGTTGAACAGGGATATTTCATTGCACAGCACTCTCTTTCTAAAAGATAGAGCAGGGCAGAGGCCTTCAGTTAATGGTTGCTAGAATAGAATGACCTAATTGGAAGCAGGTTTGGGGAGAGTAACTGTGGATGTTAGAATCTGCATTTCCAGAAAGAATAAGACAGTGTTGGATGCCTAAAACTGTCAGCTGTACTTTACAGCCATGCTTTTTAATATTTTTAACAGGCAATGCTTAAGAGGAGATAATTTACTGCATGTTTCAGTAGCAGTCTGAAACTATTGAGCTTCTAGTAAGAACAGAGAAATAAGTGAGCAGCTCTAGAGACGTGGCCATCATTTCAACGTGTGCATTTGCATATTCCATCTAATGCCTGAAGTCAGATGCCTAAAATTAGTAGATTTATTTGGATATGTGGAAATAATTGTAATTTGTTTCACAGCAATCAATTTGTGATGCTTTGATTTCCCTTTCTACAGAATTAAATTATTAAGGGACAAATATGATTTTCAAGATACTTTTTATCATTCCTTCTGCTTGACGTTTTGTCAAGTTTGACACACCATAACCCAACACTCAGCCATGAGTAATAAATATTTAAAAAATCTCAATCAAATAAAAAAAAATTAAGTATGAGAAATATAAAAATACGAGGGACAGCAGGATAGTATCTTGCTAGGATACATGACCATATAGGGGTGACTTCTCAATATCCGCTAATCTACATCATTTCTAGATTGAAACAGTGGTCTGAGTTAGGAGATTATGCCTGTCAGGCTCTATATGGGGTCACATATGGAGGGCAGGGAACAGGATGAAGGGTTGAGCTGTTTTTAGAGGTGCTTTCTTTGTCCTCCACCCACAGACCTGCTCTCTGATAGGTCTCATAAGGCATGGACTAATTGGAACTGCAGTGGCCCCATGCAGGCAGAGACAGGGAGGGCTGCTGCACCAGTGCTCAGAAAGAGGCATTTGCTTCAAGATTTGAGGTTGGCCTGAGGCAATAGGGAGAGGAGTAACAATCATCTGAGTCTGCTCCAGCTCCTCAGCTCCCTAACCAGAGATCTACTGGGGCAGAAAGGATGTCCTTCATATTCAGAAGAGGTCTTGCACTACTCCTGAATAAGGAGATGATTATATTCCCACTGAGATGCCTGATCATGACATTCACTGAGGAACACAACAGAAAGCAAGCCAAGGGGTTCAAATTTTGATCGGTACCTGAGGTTCTGCATACCAAAGGCAAGAAGCCACCACTGCTCTACCAGCAAAAGCAGCAAGCCCCTGCCTTTTGACATGTCTTGCTTTTGACATTGAGTGCCCATGTTTTTTCCCACCCTTTGCCCTCATTTTGTTTTCTGTTTAAAACCCTTGCTTTTCATTTTAGCAGAGAAGAAAAAAATCTGCTTTAAAAATTAACTTTGAAGCCCCTAGTCATTGCATGGCTGCAAGCATAGAAGTAGTCTCTCTTAGTCTTTTTAGATCTTGATTTTTAAAAATTTGTTTATTTTTTAACATCTGGGCACAGAAGGATTGCACTGAGCAGACTATTCCTGTAGTTGGACACTGGAAGCTTGCCCAGCTGTCACAGCATGCCCCAGGGCCATCCCCATTTGTGACACATTGGTGCAGTGTTTTTCCATGATCCAGCAAACTGCAAGATTTCCTCACTAGCTCATGACTGTTACACAAGCCTCAGAGTCAGTCCTTTCTGTGGCTGCACGCATAGAAACATCAAAATAAGTGTGGAGCAGAAGAGCCAGTGCAAATGGAAAGCCATCTTACAGCTGTCCTGTCCATTTGTGAGGATAACTCAACATCATCTGAGGTTCGCTTTGGCTCAGAATGAGATGCCAGGATGCCTATGTCAAATGTTTTTAACCTTCAGTCATCAATATTGCTTTGGCACTACTTCTGATCCCAGCCAGAATGAAGGGAAGGAGGAGAAGAAGAAATAAAAAACAATGGGGAAAAAGTGTGCTCGATCTGGATATAAGCTACTCCTATTGGAAGTTGACATCTGTTCATCTGTTTGTTTCTTCTTCTGCATGCCCATCTCCTGGAGAGATGTGTACATACAGGATATCTCAGCTCTGTTTCTTCCTCTGCTCCTGCCGTGAGTGCTCAGCAGGCTCTCCCTGTGCCAGGGCACTGTGGGGTGGCAGGAGGTAGCTTTACACCTGGGCATGTGAGAACCTGCAGTCCTACTGTCTGCAGAAGTGAGCTGCAAAGCTGTTACTTAGCTCCAGGCCTTAATGTATTAATACTTCCTCCATAAATATAAGTAGCAGGTGAACTAAAAACTGAACTTATGATGGGATTCTGGCTTTCATTAAAAAATTTTGTACCTATTTAAATATACGCAGGAGCATGTTGCTGATTATTTTAAGAACCTATTAATCAAATTTATTGATTTGCAGTAGGAGAAGCTTGCTGTGATGTGTAAATTAAGCCGTTTAAATCACTCTGGTAACTGAAGCGCCAGCTCTGTTTACTCAACGAGTTAATATCGTATTACCTACCATAGCTTCATAGTTGCACTTGTGTTCCTTGCTGACCCAAAAAAGAGCTAGGTGGCTATGCTCCTGCTTGTCTTTAACACCAGATAACCTTCCCACTGCCTGGGCTAGGTTTTGGTTGTTGCTATTTTATGCTGCCCCAAAGTGTGCCAGCTGCCTCACTGGCCAGGCAAGACTGGTTCTCCTTGGTAAGAGATGACATGGTAGCCTTATGGAGGTGGCAGGATGAAGCTAAGGTGGCAGCAGCAATGCCAAGCTGTGCTGTTGATTGCTAGAGAAGTCTTAAATATCTCTCTATGGGCAGAATTTCCACCTAAATACTTCTGCAAAGTGCAATTAGGGATATATTCTGTTTCATTTCTACCCTATGTCAACAGTGGGTCAAATGTAATTGAAGATCAGACAGACCCTAATTTTGGTTTTGTGTTCTTGTGCATGAACATTTGGTGGCTGCTTTAAGGGTAAACCAAGACACACATAAACACATAAATCCTGCAGATAGTTATATTAGTTCTGGCTAATGCATGTACAGATAGCCTTCTGTTTCTGTTACAGTAGAGCTGGAAAATTGTTACCTAAAGTAGGTAGGTGTGCTTGTCAATGTTTGCAGATACATGGTGTTAAGGTCTGAGGTAGCAAAGAGGTTCCCAGGAATCCCTAACTTGGGCCCTGCCCTGAAAAGTAGTGCTCAAAAAATAAGACATCAGATAAATGAGAGGTCCTGTAACAAGTGCTCTTAATTAATCAAGAAGTTGAAAAGAAAAATTTTGCTGGTAGATTGACTTTTCCCTTCACCCATATTTGATGCTAGCATCATCATTTATGATTTTATTGAGTTGTTCTCAAATCTGCTTTTTACTAACAGTAGAATAAGAATAATAGAGGGATTATTTGATGCAGAAATAATGTATATATCCATCAAATCATAGCCTCCCTGATTTTTTAAAGCCTTGCACCCGATGCATGTAACATTTGTTCATTTAGAAAACCACAGGCTTTTAGGACAACAGACCATTGGCTGAGCCAAGTGATACTAAGACCACCAGCTCAAAACCGTAACTTGGTCCTGGTAGGCAATGGTGCACCCTTTTAGGGAAAATATAATGTTATAAAACTTCCAGATGAAACTGAAATAAAATATTAAATACAAATGTTAAAATGCATGTTTTAGTTCGCACATTTTACAAATTTAAGAGGTGCTGAATTTTACTGACAGTTTTCTTGGCAGCAAGCAAATTCCAAAGATGCACATGCAAATATTTGTCAAAACTGAATTTTCAATTTTGCATGCATAAGGATTACTCCAGAAGCACTAGCATACTCACTTGCTCACGGAAGAAAAGTAGTGTCATGTGGCACATCTGGCCAATCACAAGAAAACAGTATTTTTAATTTTAAATATTCTGAATAATCCGTAGAGTAAAAAAAAAGTAGTGAAAAGGAAGTTACTGAATATATTTGAAGAACAAATAAATTCAAGATGGTGTGATTGCCTTATATATATTCCCTGAGCAAGGACAGAAATAACATAGTAAAATAATTCATTTTGAATTATTTGTTCAGCTTTGCTTTTACAAGAGGGAGAACTAATACTAATGTCTGAATTTTGCAGTTTGTTATAAAATCTCTTGTGTCCTATTCTCCTAAGAGCCACCACTTTGCTTTGGGTCTGACTTCTTCACACATGAGCAATGCATTTGCTGTGATGATGTATTTTCTGTGAAAGAGTTCCTAAAAGCAATTATGTCTTGAGTAGCAGGCACTGAAAGTCCTAACACGCTCATTGACCAAAAAGCATTAGAAATGTAATGTTGCCCTTTTCTACTACAGCATTACAACACAAACAGTGCTGCTCTGCCTTCGCCTTTGAGCAGAATTAGATTCAGGTTAGAGTGCGTCAGTACACTTCACCTGAGAAACAATCAGCGTGGCTGTCCTAATTGCACCCCAGCTATCTAGACCATATTTAGATAGAGGATTTAATGGCTCTACTACCAAAAGTCTGTTAGCCTTTATTTATTTTCATCAGAAAAACTAATTATTCTGTTCTCTGATATGAATGCAATAATTAAGACATAATTCTTCCTTTCATAGCTATGCAAGATATGGTACTTGTCTACAGTCTTTGGCCACTCTCCATCATGTTTGGTAAGTCCTGCGGGACAGGAGAGGTGCCTGGGGATTAGAGGAAGGCAAATGTCACTCCAGTCTTCAAAAAGGGTAAGAAGCAGGACCCGTATGACTATAGACCAGTCAGCCTCACCTCCATCCCTGGAAAGGTGATGGAAAACTTTATCCTTGACTCTGTCTCTAGGCATATAAGGGATAAGGGGGTCATTAGAAGTAGTCAGCATGGGTTTACTAAGGGGACGTCATGTTTGACCAACCTGATAGCCTTTTATGAGGACATAACCAGGTGGATAGATAGTGGTAGAGTAGTGGATATGGTTTATCTTGATTTCAGTAAAGCGTTTGACACTGTCTCCCACAGCATCCTTGCAGCTAAACTGAGGAAGTGTGGTCTGGATGATTAGGTAGAGAGGTGGATTGTGAACTGGTTGAAGGACAGAAGTCAGAGTTGTGGTCAATGGGATGGAGTCTAGTTGGAGGCCTATGTCTAATGGAGTCCCTCAGGGGTCCGTAATGGTACCAGCACTTTTCAATCTATTTGTTAACAACCTGGATGAGGGAACAGAGTGCTCTCAGCAAGTTTGCTGATGAACTAAACTGGGTGGAGTGGCTGACAAACTGGAGGGTTGTGCTGCCATTCAGCAAGACTTAGGCTGGAGAGTTGGGCAGGGAGAAATTTAACGAGATTCAGTAAGGCCAATTGTCAAGTTTTGCACCTGGGAAGACCAACCCCATGTATAAGTGTAGGTTGGGGACTGAGCTGTTGGAGAGCAGTGAAGGGGAAAGGGACTTGGCGGTCCTGGTAGATGGAAGGATGACCATGAACCAGCAGTGTGCCCTTGTGGCCAGGAGGGCCAATGGGATTCTGGAGTGTATTAGAAAGGGTGTGGTTAGTAGGTGAAGAGAGGTTATTCTCCCCTTTACTCTACCCTGGTGAGGTCTCATTTGGAATATTGTGTGGGCCCCTCAGTTTAAGGAGGATAGGGAACTGCTTGAAAGAGTCCAGCGCAGAGCCATGAAGATGGTGAAGGGAGTGGAACATCTTCGTTCTGAGGAAAGGGTGAGGGAGCTGGGTCTCTTTAGCTTGGAGAAGAGGAAGCTAAGGGGTGACCTAATCTATGTTTTTAAATATGTGAAGGGTGGGTTTCAGGAGGGTGGGGTCAGGCTCTTCTCAGTGAAGCCCAGTGACAGGATGAGAGGCAATGGTTTTAAGCTGAAGCATAGGAGTGTCTGTGTGAATACACATAGAAATATTTTCCCAATTCAGGTGTGAGAGCACTGGAACAGACTACCCAGAGAGGTTGTGGAGTCTCCTTCTCTGGAGATATTCCAAACCCGTCTGGATGCGCTTGTGTGTGACCTGTTCTAGGGCATCCTGCTGTGGCAGGGTGGTTGGACTAGGTATCTTTCAAGGTCCCTTCCAACTCCTAATATTCTGTGATTCTGTGAATCTCTTATGGGGGGAAAGCAGAAAGTTGAACTATTTAAGCCTATGTCCAGTCTTCTGACATTAAAACAGCACTGTAACGGAAGGGGACTGGGAGTTGTTAGGCAGGGCTGTGCATTTCCTTGATGGAACAGCTCTGGGCCAGGGAGAGCAAACTGTTCTTCAGGGTCCATGGGGAGGTGAGGCCTTGCTAGGATGCAGCAGGACCCCACCACGAAGGGCAGCACCTGCAACTTTCCTGAAACCTCAGGTCTCACCATTTCTGTGAATCAAAGCAGCAAGGTGGTAGAGCACCTCGCTACACTGTCTACTACGGACAAGCAGTGGAATGAAAATAGATGTCACAGCACTGTCTTGCTGAGGGAAATTTAAAGTGCTAAACAATCTGTCTCTGTTCCAAAACCTTTGTGTGAGGCTTGGGGCTTTACTCAGTGCTTGCCAGATGTGTCCTGCTGCCCAGGCAGCAGCCGGGGCCACGGGGGTGCTGGCCCAGCCTTGGCAGGGACCAGGACTGGTGCTGTGGGAGGTTGTGATGGGGCCAGCGAAACCTGGAGCAGAGTGGTCGGTTTGCTTTGTAAAAGCCACCAGATGATCGTGAATTTCATTGCCAAACCTGACTGTACTTGAAACGTGAAAATTCACGAATGTAAGTGGCACTGTCATCTCCCTAAAAATCACATTTTCTGCAGTCTGCAATACTTGTTCTGTTCCATATGTGGAGGGATTTTTATGAAATGTTCCAAGCAGAAAGTGTAAAACTGCAGTGTACTGGCACGATAAAGCTATCTTGTGTGAATGCAGTGCTTTCCACTTAAAGTGACTTGCATA
Source organism: Galbula dea (assembly GCA_013399015.1). NCBI lineage: Eukaryota > Metazoa > Chordata > Aves > Piciformes > Galbulidae > Galbula > Galbula dea. The sequence goes on along the minus strand of VWZX01004488.1, from coordinate 2,170,736 downwards.
AGTGGAAATATTATCCCCATTTTGCTGATGAAGAAACTGAAGCCCAGCATTTCCTTTGAGTCACATCCAGTGAGCAAGGATAAAGCCAAGAATGAATGTGCTGACATGCAGGATTTCCCATTGCCACCAGACAGGTTGTCTCCACTGAGAATATTTCTTTCTGGCTTTATAGTCATCTTCTCTCTGATTAAAACACCATTTTATTTCCACAGGATAGAAAAAAAAATTATTGTCTCTTTTTGCTCCGATCTGCTCTCCAAAGTGTCTTTTAAAGTGGAGGGAGACTTTGCAAGCTTCACTTGTGGTGATCAGGCACAGCTGGAAGAGGCCATGTCCGAAAATTAACTAATGCAACTGGTGCTTCAATAAATCTGTGTAGGTCTACGATATATGGAAGACAGAAAAATGCAGCTCCTAGAAGACTTATCTTGTTTATAAGGACATTATAGCTTTGGTTACAATTGTTAACATTTCAGCAAAATGATATGAGACATAATTACTTGAGTTATTGATTGATGCATATTAAGAAAGACCTCCATTTATAGGTCATTATGAAGTATTATTGGGGCATACAAGTGCATCAATAAAATAATTTATTTCTTCACATGGATGCTAAAGAAGACTTAGAAAGATGCCATGTGCAGAAAGCTACTTGTGCCAGTAAATTATATTTACATCTGCTGCATATGGATAGACGGGATACAGGCCAAGTATGTGACGGTAGGAAGCAGCTTGCTGCTTCTGTTTTCGGAAAGTTCATCACGGTTGAAATTTTGGACAAATTAGATTCTGAATCAAACTAGAGAGAGATAGCAGTAGATGAACTCAAAACTTTGGCTGCTCCAGAAACTTCATTCAGAATAATATACTATCTCACGTGTCTTATCTTTAAAGCAAATTTCTGAAGACATTTTTTTGGTTGCTGATGAGAGCAGAGAAGAAGGGAGGATCTTGCACTGAAATGGCGAAGAACATGCACAATCTGTTCCACTCTGAGTTTTGTGTTTGAAAAATGGAGGATGTGGAAAAGGTCCATCTTTGCTGCAATTTGCAACTGCAAATTTTGCAACTGCCAAAACAATGGAGAAGGTATGAAAGTCAAAACATACCCATGATGAATCTGATCTTCCACACTCATTTGTGTCCAAACTCAATATAGAGTATAGACAAATCCAAATAGTTTTTGGGTAAAATGAAAGTCTTGGTGATGAAGAATGCAGATGTGGGTGTTTTGTCCTCCAAGGCAGATGAGTGCAATAATTTCTCTGGCACAAAACCAGAGCTGAACAGAGGCCTTCCAGAAAGGTCCCCTTGCCTAGTTTAACAACTTTTTAAGCTCCTTTCCTTCTATCACCTCTTTCTCAGGTGGCAGTGGCTGAGGGATGGCAGGGAATAACTTGGGTTGTTACCACTGGGGGCTGAGGTCTGACCTCCACCTCGGTGCTCCTCTGTAGAGAGGAGGCTACCGTGTGACAGAAGGGAGGTGGGCAGGGGCTGCAGAGGCAGAGAGCAGCTTTATCCTTTGCTGGTTGTGCATTTTGACACTCTGGAAGAGCAAAAAGCCAGACCTACCTCCCAGTGCTCTGCCTAAGATGAGGCAAGAGCATGCTGTCCAGAGATTCCAGCTGGTGACACAGCCTGCCAATTACTGATGAGAATCAAACATACCATGCAGACTGTGCTTCCATTTTGCAGCACAGAAAACAAGCTTTTTTTTCAGAAAATAAGGTAAACATTGGCTCCTGAGTAATCTCCAAACCACCTGAGGTTGGCTTAGGGACTAGAGCAGGCAGAGCCACTGCCCTCCAATCCAAATGATGTCAGAAAGGGTGCTTGGAGATGGTTGCTCTGCCCTTCCTTGCTGGGGCATGAGGCATGGGCCAGGGCCCACTGCTTGCAGTCCTTTTGAAACTCCTGCAACTTGCAGTGTGTATGGGGAAACCTGAATACAGGAAGGAGAATAAAAAGGGAGGGCTTTTCAGTTGCTGTGTTGATAGTTTGTTGGCTTGCAGCTGTTAAATATAGAGAGCTGGCTAAAAGGGCACTGGGTGCTTTCAGGCTTGGCTGCTGACAGGCAAGATCTGCGTTAATGCATCCACACTGTGTATAGGTATCCCTTGCTTGGTGGGACTGAAAGCCCTACTCATGGGCAGTGGTGGCAGAGAAGTTCAGGGAAAGCAAAGCTCCTCAGCATTGCTGTTACTGGTGTACTGTATAACAGGGCACTTAGGTGGTCTTCTGCACCTTGCCTGCACACAGCCCTGTAGTGACAGGACCCTGCCCAGCAAGCAGTGTGCCAGGCTTTGTTGCAGAGTCAAGGACACTTACTGATCCCTGTGCTTTCCCTTGTCAGGAAGCCTCTGATCCCATCACAGAGCACCCTTCAAGGATACCACTATCAGCCTTTGCTGCCCAGGCTGTACCTGTGAATTGTCCTATAGCACATACCTCTTTCTCCTGCAGATATTTCACTTTAAACTGTGTACTGAGTCAAGCCCAGCCAGTGACGTCTTAGTGCAGTAGTTCACAAACAGTGAAGATTTTGCAAATCTAAAATAATATTTTCCTACTACAGATGATGGGAAGGAGACTGAAGGTGACTGAGGTCCCTTTCCTAAGCCTTGGCAGGGCACCTCTGGCAAAGGCTTGAGAAAACTTGAGTCTGCAGGCAAGCTTCTGCCTTGAACTCAGAGACTCCTGGGAGCTACAGCAAGCCCTACAGCTATTTGCAGAGGTAAATACATATTTCACTAGTAAAATGCAAATGTGCCTGGTATAGTCCCCCAAAGCGTACACTTCTGCTGCTGTCACTGGTTTGTGTTGATCCAGTTTTGGATTATGTTTGCTTCTTGAATTTAATAAGTTTGACAAGTTAACTTCAGCCTGTTCTTGACAAGGAAAGTAGCTACAAAAAATAATAAAAAAAAATAACAAAAAAAAGAGGAGTGAAATGTTCCAGCAAGGTAGCAGCAGGATATTGCATGGCAAGCTACTTGCATTTCAAGACTATTGAAAATGTTAATATCAAAATGTATCTTGTTTTCCCAGAGAAAGGAACATAATGTCTACTCTGCTAAGAAATGACTGAAGTTCCTGGAGCTGCCAATTTGCATGCTGTTGGAAGATGCCACACTTAAGCTAAACCAAAGGGCTTCAAAAAGCTAAAACTATAGTAAGAAATCCTAGATCAGCAATTTAAGAATATTATATGTATTTCCTTTATGTGTCTTCAGTATAATGGCTACAACACCTCAGGTCAGCTGAGTGCAGGTTATGCAGCTAGAGAAACCACTGGAACAGCTGATCCTGCAGCCTGAGTGAAGACTGACACTGGCTCGTTGACTCTGTTCCACCCTCAGGTTTACTCTGCCCTCCTTCCCCTCAGCCTGTCTGGCCGTGCTGTTCCCACCAAACCTTGGGAACAAATTATATTTGTTTTGATTCATGGTGTCTGCATGTGTACCATCCCTGGGCTCTGGCGGCTGTCTGGGCTGCTGCGACTAGTGCAGCGTTTCTCTTTAAGGGGAGGAATAATTGAGCCTGTGACTAAAATCAATCCCACCAGACATGGGGCAGCCAGCTCCCAGCAGGTCTCGGAGGAGCGAGTGTGCAGCCTGCTGGGCTCCACTCTGGTTTTGGGGCTCCCTGGCAAGCCTTGCTCCCAGTGCCAAGCTCAGAGAGCAGACTCCACATCCCCTGCAGCCATGCACCTCAGGCACTGTGCCATGTGTCCCTCTGTTGAGGATTTCTAACTGTGGAGAGAAGAGCTCTGCAGCTTAACCTATCAGCCCCCTCCTATACAGGTGATGCATACTTTGGTGTGTAAATTAAAGAAAATTTAAGAAAAAATTGGCTAGAGAAATTAAAACTGCCTCAGGCAGCTTAACTTGTACAGTGACACATACAGTACTTAGCACCCTAGATTTCATTATTCTTAACAGCATAACTGGAATCCTATTTTCACACATTAAATATTCTTGGATTTTTTTTTCCCAATGAGAAGGCATACAATTTTTTTCCTCTGCCATCAACATGCATGTTTTGTCCTTTCAGAGACATTTTTCAAACTGGAATACAGATTGGTTTTATCCACGATTTAAAGAGCTCTAATACTTGGTAAGGCCTAGATTCCTGTTCTTTATGGAAATGTATAGCTGTGGGGATATGGGGAACTGCTTTCTGCTTAGCACTTCTGAGAGGAGAGCTGTGCAAAACTAGTCTCTTGGATTTCACAGACAACATAAAATTTGACTGTTTGCTATGAAGAGAGTATTTCTTAAGTAGGGATGGGCATGTTCTTGTGCTTGCCAGACCTGGTCTGTAAACCCCTGACAGTATGATGGGAAAGGAAAGGAAAAGGAAATATCAAAGACTACAAGAGGCAGGAAGAAAACAACTAAGGCAAATTGTAGTCTGCCTGAGGTAGAGGCCAAGGGTGTATAATTAGGAGACTGGAAATGTTTGAGATTTTTTTGCTTGTCACTGGAAACAGTGACAGGAAAAGATTTTCCCAGCAAGCCCTGTGGCAGGCAGTATACTGGATAAACTATATTCTCTGTAGATTGTAACTCGCCAGAAACGCATTTGCTAAAGCAGACCGGGGGAGGCTGCGGGTGGCCAGAATGGATGGTAAGTTTTGGTGAATCCTGTCACAGGCTTTCATGGGGTTGCCAGCATTGCCATAAGTATTATCTTCACATTCCCAATTCTTGGGTTAAGACAGTGTGTTTAATGAAACCTCTTGCTTCAGGGCTTTGGTCAGGCATCTTGGTCTGGGAAGTCTGTTTTCTTCATTCATGCACACCAGCCTAGAACTTGCTGGGCTCTTTGTTTCCTTGTGTCCTTCTGAAGCTCTAGAGCCTTTCAGAATGGGCAATGGAGAGCTAATCAGCAGAGAAAGGACCTCAGGGATTCTGCCAGCTCACCAAACATTGCTTGTCTGCATTTGGGGGTTTTGAGCAACTTGGTAGACTCCTCTGGTGTATTCTGTAAATCCCCACAGACAGCAAATGAAACCTAGAGCCACATGTGGAGCATCTAAATGTAGGTGTCTTAGTGTGGGGCTGAATCCCACCCACAGGACTAAATGCAGATTCAAAACAGAGGATCTACTGCCGCTTGTCACTGTCTTGCACATCTTGCCTTCACTTGACACTCTGAGGGCTGTGGGTCCCTTCTGCTATACTGTCCTGTATTCAGGTGCACCAGGCTCCCTCACGTGAAGTGTCAAGTGGTGCTAGACATTTATGCTTTGGAACCCAAATCTTTCCTTAACTACCCTGATACTAGACTCGATGGATGCTCTGGTGCAGAGTATCATCTTTCCTAAGACCTTCAGATGTCTAGGTCCTACTGCTCATTAAATGTAAGCCTTACTTGCTAGGATGATCTGGGCATATTTCATCTAATTAATTCTTTACTATTGCAGAAGACTTAAGTATTATTAGAAGCTTTGTATTTCTTGTTATCAACCAGTAGAGTACAATTTAATCTGAGGACTTGAAATATTTTAGTCTAATGAAGTCTTAGAGTTTAGTGCATGGATGAAATGTAGTAACCTATACAGTACAAGAGGTCAAACTAGATGAACTAATTGGCCCTGGATTATGAAACTCACAGAATGATTTCTAATAATGAATGCTTTTGTAAAATTTGGATGCCTTCTTATGAATAATCTGCAAACAGAAAAACAACTTGTTTTGTTAAGCAGACTGCGGCAAACACTTCTTCCAACTTTATGTTATGCAGACATGTATTTTTGGATGTTCTTTGGGGGAAAAATCTACTGCAGCCAAATCTACATAACCTGCAAGAAAAAGAATCTGAAACAAAACAAGAGTTATATGTAGATTATGAAAGGTAAAGATTCAAGTTGGAATTCTAATGTAAATGTATCTCATTATCAGTAGAGATCAATTGTAAAGCACTATTTTAACTTGAAAAGCCAAGAGCTGGAATATTAAAGTGAAAGACTTTTTACATGTGCATTTAGAACAAAAGCTACCCTGTCATTAGAAATGATATGTAACAGTTGGATGAGGGTTATTGTTTTCAGTGTTTGGTTTAAACACAATAAAGATGAACAAAATTAAAATGTGTTCATTGATGCATGAGGATGAAGTCAAGATCAGAAGTACAGTTTCCTAATTTTTAGATTTATTCAAAACCTCTTCCTTTGTGTTAACTCCTACAGATGTTTAATGAATGCTTTAAACCAAACACTGTTTCCCCCCTTACCCTCCATACTGTGTTCAATGCATTTTGTACAGGCAACCTGATAAAAAGAATATCTGGGAGGAGGGGAAGGCAAAATCAAAGTTGATGTATCAGAACATATACTGCATGTCTAAACACAATGAAATTTGAACTGCGTGGGTGTATTCACTCATTTTAGACATGTTCATTGATTTTAGTTTTATGAATTTTGGAGTTGTGATGTCTTACACAAAGACTTTTACTGATCTTTATGGTTCCATAGAAGCCTATAACAATTTGGATAAAACTGGTTGCAGTATACTTTTTATTATTATTATTTTGGTTTTGCTGTTAGACTTTATGCTTATCTCAGGGTATAAAGAACATGTAGATCTTTGCCCTCATCTCAGTGAAAACAACTGGAACATTGCTACGGACTCTGAGGCATCCAGCCACAAGGTGTATCCTGGACCGCTCATCAGAGACACCTTGTTTGGCAGTGTGTGGATTTGGTCTATAAACAACATGAAGCTATTATGAAATGAACCTCTGGTAACAACAAATACAGAGTGCTGGAAAAGGATATCAATATCTGGAGTATATAAGTTGGGAAAGATCTGTGAAAAAATTTCCATGAGATTTCAGAGATGCAATGCTTTGTTCTAATGAGATTCTCTCCTCCAGCTGCCCATCTAACAGCCTACTTCCTGGTGTGCTCTTGGGAAGAAAGGTAAGCCTGATGAAAAGATGAGCCAGTGTCCAAGCAAAACTATGAATATTTCCTTTTTCCACAGAAAGAAGTGGATTATAGTCCACTAATGTATATAATCTGGTGATTAGGTAAAGGTTCATTACTCAGAGGGTGGTTGGGATCTGGAACAGCCTCCCCAGGGAAGTAGTCTCAGCACCATGCCTGACAGAGTTTAAGAAGCATCTAGATAACACTCTCAGGCACATGATGTGATTCTTCAGGTGTCCTTCATGGATTTAAGAGCTGGATTCGATGATCTTATTGGGTCCCTTCCAGCTCAGATAATACTATGATAATAGTGTGATAGTCAGAGGAAAAGTAAGTCACAGCATCCAAGAGCGTCAGGTAAAGCCAGGGAATGGTAAAAAGGACTTAGAGCAGAGGAGTGGGAGTCCTGAGGGTTGGGGTCTATTTATATTCTGTAGAGATCCAACTGTGTGGACTTGGACAAAGTGCTCTGGATTGATGTGAATATCAGTAGCGATACATAAGACCCCTGTTGGCTTCCACAAGCTTTGAAGTATGTTTGAACCAGACTTCAGTGGCTTGGTATGTACTGCACTAACCACTCCTGTTCTGTGGAGCTGTCGGGCCAAAGCTTTTTCTCCCTGAGACTCAGAGGAGGATGCAAGATAGTGGACAGAAAGGTGCTTGTGCTGAGACTGGACTTGCCTTCTGCCATGAACTGAGACCTCATGAACCTTTTACTCACTTATGTAAGGAGCTGGCAGTTAGGAGAGCTTCAGCACCGTCACTGTGGGATCTGCACCCAGCCAAATCCATTGTCTCCTTCTAAAGGTGGATGGGCTGAACCTCCAGGTATAGCCAGGGTTTGGAACGTGTCAATTTGAGGGAAGAGAGCCTATCTGGTTTGGCATTCCAGCCTTCAGGTGCCTGAGGTGGTTCTCTGGGTGCAGCAGAGTCTATTGGACAGACAAAGACATGGCAATTAACCCTCCAGTGTTAATTAGCCAATACTTGCAAGGAAATTTGATGGGACAGGGATACCATGCAGCTGGAAGCCAGAGGGGACAAAAGGCCAGTTGCTACCAGGCACACACAGACCACCAGTGTAATCCACACCTTCTAACTTGCTGTTTGAGCCTGTGAAGCTGCAACTCTTTTTCTTTCCGTGAGTGAGTTTCCACACTGTGGTTTACACTTCATCTGATGGATGAAGCCTGTTTCCTATAGTAAATTTAACAGACAGTGTGTCACCCTGGCTACACTTTTCGAAGGTGTTTTTAAGTTTGTGCCCACAGGTTTTCCACAAGGATCCACTTTTCAGTCACATTCCCTATTTGTTAGGCAATAGTAACCAAACCATGCTACATCCAAACTTCCAAGCATTGAGATAGAAAAGATTTCCTGGGGAAGGGAGCTTACGGTCTAATTAGCTGATGGTGTTTCTCTTTGAAGAGTTTGCACTTACAGATCGAAGGTTCAAGTGAGTTAAATATTGGCTTTCGCCACAATGAGCACCCTCAGCTCAGTTAAAGTCAGTCAAAACCCAGTCTGCCCAGACCCAGCTTTTATACCCCGTTACACTGTCCACTGTTAAGATCGAGATCTTAAAACAATTGCTGCTATTGCTGATCCCAGCTGGAGAAATTTCAGAGTGAGAAATAAGCTCATGTTTAAAGAGCCTGTTCTCTAATCCTGGCATGATTCAAAATCCTGGAGGAGGTTTTGTTAAATCCAAGAAAAGGAACAAGATGAAATTTTAACCTCAATAACTACAAAATTTCTAACCTAGAATGGGCATTGTGGCAATCGTTAATGAGCTTATCTCCATCTCACAGACACACCGCGCGTGCACTCACCATCTACGTCACAGAGAAGTGTTGCATGCCATGAAGTTGGGTGATATATCAGTGTGCTGGGGATGCCCATGGCTGGATACCAGCAAACCTGTGCCAACACCACTGCTGCCCAACCTGCCTCATTCTTATTTTTATTATTAGGTTATCGTGAGTCTTTGGCTGCCATACCAAGACCATGAGTGAGGGAATGCAGGAACAGGGACTGTGTGCTATCTGGGAGATCAGGCTGCAGAAAGGGACTGCATGAGGCAGCAAGGGATTCCCTGCCTCCTTACTAGCAGCTTCACCCAACATCATAATTTGTTATCACTCAGATTATTACTATCGATGGTCTCAGCTGAATTACTGTTTGAGGAGAAAGGGCTCGAGAAGGGAAGCTTCTGGTTTTGTGACATAAACCTCCTTGAGAAATGTTGGTTCAAAGAGCAGTTTTGGCAATGTGAGCATTGGGGATGAGGAATCCCAAACCTGTGGTGCTCCTGGCACTTTGCTGTGCTATTCTTTCTCTTTCCCAACCAGCTTCTGGAGTGCTTTCACCACAGCAGCAGCAGTTCGGTAGCTGTGTGGAGCAAGTCAGCAGTCCTGCTGTAACAGCACAGCAATGTTCTTCCAGTAGATTTTCCAAAAAAGATTCTTCAGGCTTCAGACAGAACATATTCATGACTTCTTGTATGTGAACAAGTCTCTTTTAAGACTCTGAGTAGTGTTCTTCAAAAATGTCCCATTTAACCTCAAAACAAAGAAGTTGAGGGCTATGTGTTTGCTTTAACTAACTTGTTAATGAATTCTTCACCACCGCTTTCTTCCACACATTGTCAAAACAAGGAGCCCATGCTCCAGGGCAGGTTGGATCAACCTAACTAGAATCTTCCAACTGTAATTTCAAAATTTATTCAGAATATCAGTAATTTTGTATGTTTTGAAAGGGTCACATTTTTTTTTTTCTTATTCACAATGCTGCTGATTAATCTCCACTTTTTGCAGTAGTTTCATTACTACTTGGATTTAGTGTGTACAAGGGCATGTGCCACACACCCTACCTAATTTTGCTTAATTTTGTACAAACAATTCTGGCTTGCATGAGAAATATACTTATCTCAGGTGATGTCTATATCAATGGCTAGTAGTATTGTCCACAAAAATGTCAGAGCTATGACTGGTGTGAATTATGTTCTCAGATTAGCCTTGAGCTGAAGGTAGTGTCACAACCTGGGCTTGTGAGTGCTGCACAGAGGGAGACTCTCCTCTTTGTGTAGACAGCTCCCATGGCTGAAACTTTCCAGTTTCCTTTTGTGTTGTTGGGAATACCACAGCAGTTCATGACTATCTGAGAAGCCGAGGACAGGGCAGGGAAGTGCTGGTGGAAATTCTATTAAGCAGTTTTCCAGGGTCATTTTTTTTTGGACAACATTGTCCCTTGCATTCACTAGTGCTCTTTAAAGGCATGATGTTGTGGAGAGCATCAGAAGGTAATATTTGTGTTAACAGGATTCAAATACTCTCTGGCTTTTGGTCTCAATTTTGCACCCACATTTAATTGTTCCCAGATTTTTGCGCCTTTGGTGGTGCAAATGTCAAGATGTTACCATTTAGCTCACTGATTTGTGGGAGCAATGAGGTAATTTTATGCCTAGGTCCTCTCATTTGTACCTGCCAACAATGCAGAGGCAGTCTTTCCTAATCAGACTTTAAAAGTTCTTGATTAATCTCTGAATTTGTTGGAGCCATTCCAGATTTAAACCAGTGTAATTCATGTCAGGATCAGATCCATTAAGCATTTTCCAATGAGTAATATACTGTGTCATTCTTCTATTCTTAAGGATTTCAAAATCATGGAAGGGCTGATGCAGATCTGGGAGATACACAACTCTTCTGACTCTACTCGTACTTTCTCTCCACTTCCCAGACTTTCGGAGATTTGTCTAGATTAAATTTCTTTACTCCAATTTCTTTCTGCATTCAGCTGGAAGCATTAACAAATGGTGAAGTGTGATACTGTCGATCTAGTGCTCTGTGTGGCCAGGCAATCAGGACAGAAATAATTAACACAGAAAGTGGCCTGCCAGTATCCTGCTGAATGAAATTGGAAGGAGTTCAAATACAAAAAGATTTTTAGCTTACTACTTCTGAGCTACACACAGCAATAGCCATTTGGAAGGACAACTGCCAGCTTCCATTTCAGATTGCTTGACAGCACTAACTAGAGCACTAAGAGCATCAATCTATTTCAGTGGGAGCCGTTAGCCAGATTTGGGTTGCAGAGCATTATTTCCAGACAGAAGAGATCAGAGAAGAGATCAGATGCTTCTCTGATGTGGTGCAAGAAGGTGAATTCCTCTGACCACGTGAGAAAATGTGTCATGGGGAGTGCCTCTGGTTTCCAGTCTGCTGGGCAGCTGCTCACAATGCCCTGGCTGCACAGAGAGCCCCTGCTCACCTGCATGCCTACTCCTTCCTTACAGCTGCCTCCTGCCACCTCCTTGGCCCTGGGTATGTCCATCCTGGCGCACTACTGCACAGGGACAATGGCTGGACTCATGAACATGGCCACACACCTTTGCTGCAGATGTGTTGTGATGCCTGTAGAGTGATACAGGGGAGGGAGAGATTCCTGCAGCTCTCTGAAGAACACTCTTCCTCTTTCCACTGGTTTCAAAGATGGCTGAAACAGAACAAATGGTGGCTGTATAGGTTAAGAAATCTTCCTTAGGAGCAGAGATCTCTCCTGTTGGAAAGGTGATGTAAGATCGTGATCCCTTCTTCTACCATTGTATTAACTGAGACAAGGTTCAACACATGTATTTGAATGACACCTCTGTCCTTTAGCTCATTTATGTGGCTTTCCCTCCCATTGTGCTTGTAAAGCCATCTTGTTACAGCAGGATCCCATGTAGAGAGTAAGGGAATAAGGCAGGACCACAGTGCTTTACTTGCTGTAAACTGGGTATATAAACTGATAAAATTGCAGCTGTACAGACTAAAATTAGTTCTGCCCTGGCAAGCACAGAAGCTACTGCCTACAGTTCATGCCCTACAATTAGCAGTGCATTGCTTTGTTTCACATCTGCCTACATCAGGAATATACTTGATGCTTTCAATGTTTTTAGAAACGACAAATGAGTAGGAGAAACAAGGAAAGAAAAAAATTAAGAGTAGCAAGCCTCTGAAATGGACAATTGTGAAAACTGTTCTCAGATTGGTGAGTTTAGATGCCTGTGGTGAGACTACATTGCTCTGTGGTGCCTGCTAGTTTGCATATACCATGAATTTCACAGCATTTCTTTCAGGACCCCCTGTTCTGCCTTCTCAAGCTTAGTGATCCTGAGAGGGCCCACTTGTGCCTCTGACGCTAGTATATATCATGAAAAAGCCATTACCCCAAGGCCATACAGGTCATGACCTACTCAGTAAAGCCACTGGACACCTAAAGAGAAGAAGTGCTATGCAGAAGCTATGCATTATTCATATTTAAAGGTAAGTCTTGCCATTCCTTTATATTTGCTCTTCTCTTTGTTGTGAAGAGGAGTAATGATGGAGACCTGACGAGATACTGGGATCTGGTTGATAATTAACATCAGAAAATGGTTTCACTAGGTCCTTGTGAGAGTAGTGTTTCTCACTGATGTAATATCACTTGCTTCCTACCAGACAAGCTCTATTGTCTTGGCCTGGAGGTCTGGGGCACCTTGCCTTTTCTTAGAGCCAGGCATTGCTTGAGACAGTTTATTAAAATAGCACCACAATTATTATGAAGAATTGACTTGAGGTCACGTCTACTTTTCTCAAATTTGTACTGAATACAAGTATTTGATTTTTCTCATGCATCCTGACTTGAAGTTTTAAAACTGACCTTGCTTAATTTGACCTTATCTAGCTAATTTATCATGGCCCACGTTTCTAAACAATGTTAAACGGAGTACATTTCCTTGTATCTTCCCAAATAACTAAGTCTCCTGCAAAATTCAAACCATTAAAAGTGAGGGTGATAGGAGAAGTTCCAAGAAATGAGTGAATTGATATAAATATTCATAATCATGTCACTTCCACTTTTTAAGCAATTTTTGAAATGTTAGTTTGCTCTAACGGCTGGTCAGAAGCACAAAGGTTAGGTTAAGCTTCCTTCATTAATGGTTTAGCTCAATGCATCCAGCAGTATAATGTATTTTATCAGTGAGGGAAATGATATTGGTTTAAGAGGTTTCATGTAACAGTCATATCCTGGCCAAATGTAATTTTGAAAACAATCAGGGCCATTATGGCTCACACAGAAGGAAAGATAAAGACAGATAGCTGTATATGGTTTTTTAATAAGTAATTCACCCTCAGTCTTGAAACATCAGATTGCCAAGTAATATTATTAATGTATAAGCATGTTGGTAAAATCATGTATTCTTTCCCATTGGTTGACTATAGATATGTTTCTGATGCAAATATCGTGTAAGTGTATTGAATCCAAGCTATGTAAATAGACTATATAGTACATCCATCAAGCAGTTGACTTGATTATTCCACACACTAAAGAGCATTTTCTGACATCAATCTACATTCTGCCTAAATAGAACATTTTTCACCAATGATATTATGCATCATTTACTGTATATTTGATACTAATTGTTCAGCATATCGATCACCTGTCTCCCTGAGAGTTTAGTGATCTTTGCAACTTGTCCTGGCAACTTGGCAGTCACAGGCAATTGGTCACCTATTGTCTTTAGTAACAGAGTGAAATTTCCTGGACAGCGCTGAGATCTTGCCCTGGGTGGGCAGCACAGAGGGAAGAGGTAAGTGGTGCGTAAGGGCCTGCCAAATGGGTACTTGGAAAGGAAAACATGACACTATTTTGATTTTTATAAAGATTAGGCTACAGCAGCGTACAAATACAATGCAAAGATTAACAGATGTCCCTTATTCTTCACATTTCTCTTTGGAAGCAGTATTTTACTAAAAGGTCAGGATGAGGACTGACCAGTGCAACAAGAGGACAGTGAAAGATGTGAGGTGCCAATTCACCCTGTATATGAATGAACTGTACTGATTTGTTTCATGACTGCGGGATCCAGAAGCTTCAGGGCTGCTTCTCTTGCAGAGGTGGCTAAAAAGAAGGGGAATATCCAGGGAGTGAATGCCCTTTCTTTTTTTTGCATGCAGAGTCTGCATACATGGCAATCAGTTACCTGTCAAAGGACGATTATATTGATAGCTAAAGGACATGGCTGTACCTATCAGAACAGTTTCAACTATCTGATAAAACAGGATCTGTTTTAATATAAATGTGTTGAACACTGATCAATTTTGAACATCTACTTCATATATGAAAATGTGGAGGTTTAAAAATAAATTTAACTGCAGCTTAAGGAGGGCTGTTAATATTGACTGTTCTGTACCTGTCACAGCACATACATTATTGAACTAGAACACTACTGGAAGCAAAAGCTTTAGAAACAGGAGAAGAATGTACTGATTTAATCATTGCATTCATTCGGCAGTTCTTTTTAACAGTATGGAGTGTGGACTGTCTATCTGCCACACACTTTATTCACTGAGCATGTCATGCCTTTATTTTCTTTCACAATCTCTCTGTGTTCCAGGCTCTTCTCTCTCCAGACCATCAAAGCTCTTACACGTGTTTTTGTACTGTCCTGGCTTAACTGCTATCATCTGTTTCCTTCCATGACTGTCACAGTTGTCCTCCTCAAGTCTATTCTACAATCAGCCTCCAACCCTGCCCTTGCCTCCTTGTCTTCATAAGCTGGCCACCAGCTTGCCCTTGTTGCCCATGGAGGCTTCACCCCACTGCTCACACTTGGCCAGAACATTCCCACCTCAACATACACAGCACAAAAATCTAGAAAGAAATCTGAATTTGCTAGCTTTACCCCTCTTCAAATCATTGCTTGAGTCTGAGGCATGCTGAAATGCTTGCTGTCCAGTGGGGAGGCTTAGGGACGTGACTGGGACTGCCAAGCACAAAGGGACTGCTCTTAGGAATGGGGGAGGACGCGACAGATTGATGTTGTTTTGCCATAAACAGTAAATTTTCTGGAAGATAGCATTTCAAGGGAATCAAAACTGTTAAAAAATTATGATCATGACTCAATAAATTTCCAGCCAAGAAAAAAAATATCTGGGAAGTGGCAGGTGGCAAGAGATTTTTAAGACCTTGAGACAATTCTCTCTAACATTTAAAAAAACCAATGAGCCTATTGACTTTTTGTTTGAAATGCATTTCTCAATATCAAATTGAAATCAAAGAGGGGAAAAAATGTGGAAAAGGATTAAAATAACCCCAAACTTGAAGAAAATTTTGTCTTGAGTTGAATGACAAGATCTGACTGATCTGAACTGGTTTTACCTCATGGATTTTTTCAGTTGCAGAACTCAAGGTTGTATTATTTTTCCAACTTCACCCAATGAGCCACTGGTGACATGCACCAACTATACTGAATATACAGACTAGATGTTTCTTTTGCATCCTGATAGACATCTTTTTCTGTTCCTTTACTGTGTTTTGGGTTTTTTTCTTAGAAAATCAGCTCCTTCAGATGAAAGTTATAATCTATTTACTAAAGGACTGTGCATTGACTCAAAAACTAGGCCAAAATCACTAATATAAACAAAAAAAATTGCAAGAAGTGCTATTAGCAGTGTCTCAATGGCTTTGCTACTCTCAAAGGCATGATCCTATGCTGCTTGTATGGGGATGTGATCTTTCTTCTGCTCCAGGAATTGGCAACTTTGGAAGTAGCATCTGTCAATGTTTCTCATGAATTTCTGACTCTGGGGTTTCAGACTTCTCCAAAAGGCTTCTCTGAGTCATTCTGGGGACATCTATGACCCATCATCAAACAAGTAAAGGAAGTTCTTATATTCGGGAACAGAACTGTCTTGCCTGTGTACGTTTTGCTTTGGATCTTTTCAGCTGTCATTGTGGAGACCTTCTTTCCAGGGGTCATCTATAAAAGATGCTTTGATTCAGGCGGCAAGTGGGTTGGATGTGTGTCAGGTAGTGTACACAGTGCCCTCCCCACAGTGGCTCCTTCCTTCTCTTTGCTTTCCCCTCCCTTCGTCAGCACAGTGCCTTGGCTGTCCCCTTCATCTCTGCCTCCTGGCTCCCTCCCTCCCACCTGTTGGCTCCATCTTCCAACACTGAAGGAATTTGCTGGATCTGCAGCCGTTTTGGGAGAGAGAAAACCGTGTAGCAGCAGCTGCAGCAGCAGTCATAGCCATGAATTACATGAGGATACAGATTATCTGAGGATTTGTTTCAGAGAGGTACAGCTTATCTAAGATGTAGCCTCTGCATAAGCAGTATGGAAATAACAGTAGTCCAGCATGGCACTGCTGCATTGGTTTATTTGGGCCTTCCCTGCCAGGGCTGGCATGGGTTGTGTGGGGACGTTGGTGCAGTGGAGCCGTGGGCTGCAGACAGGCAGCAGCCCTGCCTGCACCTCTGCCTGCCCACTGGTCCCATGCATGGCCACCACCCTGGGAGAGGTCAGTGTAAGCTCCTAAGGGCCCAAAACGTTTACTTTACTTACCTATGAGCCATCATGTAGAGTAGCAATGGTTTATAAATAATAGATGTTTAAAAACACTCAGGAAAAAATCCTCTGCAGAATATACTCATCAAAACATTACTGAGACATCCCTGAGACTGCTGGAGCCACACACACGGTGAGAGAAGCCATAATGTCCCCCATTCATCTCTCTAACAGTCACCACTCTCTGCTTTACATAGCTGTTTACTTTTTCAGGCATCTTATGCTATAGCATTAAGACACAACAGGGTGTGCTTTACTGGGACATTAATAATACATTGGGTGTGTTGTGAGCCATGACTGCAAAGGCTGAATGACTTCAATAGCCCAAGAAATGTATTAATGCTCCAGTAAACTATATCCGAGAGTGGTAATTCAAGTTTTATTTTGTCACTTTATTAATGACGCAAGTTACATGATATTATGTGTGGTGTTGTCTAATGGCATGCACAGGCAATGAGGGTACAGCAGGCCCATGGGCCCCTTCTGTCCTCTGCCTGCAAGGAGGGAAACTTTATTTAGGGGATTTTAACTAACTATATGTGCTTTGGGAGAATGTCATGGCAATAGCAGAAATAGCCTGTGCAAATCTGTCTAACATCTGTAACAATAAGAGTGGTAATGTTATGAAGGGCACACATACTAGAAATGGGAAGATGGATGATTTGCATGTGCCTAGTGCTGCAGCTAATCACATCCTTCAGAAGGAAGAGCTGGGCTCCTTGTTAGCAAGAGGTATGATGAAAGAAAGAAAAAGAAAATTATATCCCAAAGAATGTGAGAAAGAAGGAAAAATAGATGCCAGTTTCTAGGAAGCATCTCACCTCATTAAATATCTTCATTCTCTTTGATTGTCCATACTGTACTGAAGCCTGCAAGATGTATGCGTGATTTATAAACAGTGCTGTGCATCAGCTGAGCAGTTTTATACAGGGCTGCGAAAGGCTGAGGCATGCGTGGCACTCAGGTTTGGATGGTGTTTTCTGCAATGTTAGAATCTTGCCTGATTTCATTCACAATGTTGCTTGGTTGTACTATGCTTGCATGTTTTTATTTTGATAAATGTTTAAACACCTCTATACCAAACAAAGCCAGGTAAATATGAGCCCACTTTACTTTGACATAATTTTAAAATTAATCTCTGTCTGGATAGACCTGCATTTCATTAAAGTCCACTTAATAAGAGCACCTGATGTTTATTCAGAACCAAGAAAGCTTCACAGATAATTTTATAGTCATTTAATAACTTTATTTGTTCAACTTAACATATTTGAGATTTTCTTATACTCTTGACTGTGTTAGCTGCACAATCATGAAGAAAACATAAAACAACAATGAAAAATGCTGGTGTTCAGATTCCAAGATAAATCCAATAACAACTCTTACAGGATTGATTACAACAGAATCAGCAAAACCTCTAGCCTCTTTTTAATATTGTTTGAGACATAAAGAAGATAATGAAAGATGTTACTTGACAGTAGTAGGATCTACGTTTAGAGCTAAAAGCAAACCACTCTGAATTTTATTGAAATATTTTTTCCACTGCAAAATAGGATTTTTATCAAAATTGACATATTCATGAAATTACATTCATTTTGGTGACATTTTCTTAAAAAAAAGAACATTTTTTCAGATGATCCTTTGGAAAATTATATTAGGGAAAATGAGATAAAATCACAAAAGCACTTTTGAAATTAAATTCTTCATGTATATTTATTGTTTTAACCTCGTATCATGTTATGTCACTGACAGTGTTATTTTGCGGTGGTTTTATAGAACCTAGTCCTCATTGCTTTCTCTCTCTGCACTTTTCTTCATCTCTGGGTAATTTCATCTGCAAACACACTATCAGCTACAGTGTCTGCGCAGCTGATTCGCAGCTCTACCTGTACATTTGCTGCCTGTCTCCTCTGGCCGTCTTCAGCTCTGGGCTTGTTTCCCTGTCATTTCATGTAGACGACCATCTGTCAACTCAAACTCAATGTGGATGAGAAAGAACTTTTAATCTTCCCCAATTCATGTCTTCCCTACTAGTCTTCTCTTTGATCATGGTGGACAACCTCACCACCCTGCCTGTCACTCAGGCCCATAATTTGTGTGTCAATTTTGACTCAGACCCTTTCCCTCGTCCTCACATCCAGGTTATGGCATAATCCCACTGGCTGCCTCTGTTTAGCATCTCTAAGATGTTGCCTTTCCTGTCCATATCCAGGGCGAAGGCCCCTGACTAGCCTCTTCTATGTCTCAATTAGTGCAATAAATTTTTTTATCAGGCCTTGACAAATGTAACATTGGCCTTTTGGTACCCACTTTATAGTGACACTGGAAATACTCGTTTATTAGCCAATCAATCTCCCATTTTCTGTCTGTCCTGCCTCCATCTCATCTTTCTATATTAACACCAAATGTTACCTGTTTGTCCTCATTTTTGTGCTCTGTCACAATCCACTTTCAGTTATCGACAGCTAAGTACTTCCAGCTATGGTGCCCTGATGCCAGCTCCCATTGCCCTTGTGCTGAGAGCCCTGACTTGTACCCTCAGATCTGACCTGCTGCCTCCCACTTTTGAGGACCATCCTGCAAGCAGCTACAAGCTGCCTCACATCCTTCTCTTTGTGCCCTTTTTTCCTAACTACTGCTAGACTCTTCATTCACTGCCTGCCCTGTTGCTCAATATCATCCTGTTTTCCCTGTATGCCGTCATCCATTTTTCTGTGCCCCATTTTTGTCTTACTTTATTCTTATGTTGTAAGGATTTGGGAGAAGGTAACATCTTTCTGGTTTACCTGATACTTTGAGGCTCAGCTCACAATCCGGTCTCAGGAAGTAGAATTCCATTATACTCGTACATGAAATTCAGTAAGGCCAAGTGTTGAGTTTTGCACCTGGGAAAGACCAACCCCATGTATCAGTACCTGCTGGAGAGCAGTGAAGGGGAAAGGGATCTGGCGGTCCTGGTAGATGGAAGGATGACCGTGAGCCAGCAGTGTGCCCTTGTGGCCAGGAGGGCCAATGGGATTCTGGGGTGTATCGGAAGGGGTGTGGTTAGCAGGTCAAGAGAGGTTCTTCTGCCCCTTTACTCTACCTTGGTGAGGCCGCATCTGGAATATTGTGTCCAGTTCTGGGCCCCTCAGTTGAAGAAGGATAGGGAACTGCTTGAAAGAGTCCAGCGCAGAGCCATGAAGATGGTGAAGGGAGTGGAACATCTTCGTTCTGAGGAAAGGGTGAGGGAGCTGGGTCTCTTTAGCTTGGAGAAGAGGAAGCTAAGGGGTGACCTAATCTATGTTTTTAAATATGTGACGGGTGAGTTTCAGGAGGATGGGGTCAGGCTCTTCTCGATGAAGCCCAGTGACAAGACAAGGGGCAATGGTTGTAAGCTGAAGCATAGGAGGTTCCGTGTGGATACACAAAGAAATTTTTTTCTAGTGAGGGTGCTGGAGCACTGGAACAGACTACCCAGAGAGGTTTTGGAGTCTCCTTCTCTGGAGATATTCAAAACCCATCTGGACATGCTTCTGTGTGACCTGTTCTAAGGAATCCTGCTGTGGCAGGGGGGTCGGACTAGATGATCTTTCAAGGTTTCTTCCAACCCCTAACATTGTGACTCTCTGATTCTGTGATGTGAGTGCACGCACACATACACATTAGAATATTATAAAATGTTATTCTTTATTAATATTATTACCATAAGAATATGGCATGGTATATATCATCTCACATTTTTTATGACTTATTTAATATTTTACTGTCCTTGACTTTTATATTATTATTGTTATTTGAATAACTAAGTTTGCCAGCTATTAAGTACAGATTTGAAGCCTCTTGTTTTCTAGATTAAACCATCTCCCACTTCTGTTAAAATTAAACACTTGAATTCTAGGATGGCCTGAATGGGAAACTTAGCAAGAGTCAAAGTGTTTCATTACAAACAAGCAAGAGATGCTTTGATCTAAAGACTAGGATTTTAAATATTAATTTTTCATCTTAAGAGTAAGATCCAGCACAATGAAGTGCATTGTAAGTATGAAGTGAAATCACAGAAAAGTTCAGTTACTGTATTGCATAATGTACAGAATATGTTGAGAAGATTAATTCGTCACATGAGGTGTGTCAGAGGCTCCCTGGCCCTCCCACCTGCTGATAGTTTTGCTATTCTGTAAGCAACAGTCTTACTCTAACAGAACTTGAGTTTGAGCCTGGGAGGACATCACTTGGAGCTTGCTATGATAGAAAGGTCCAGTCAGACCCTTCCTACAGCTTAAGGTGATGGTGATCTCACAGTGCAAAGGGTGATTACATAGGTTCTCTGTGGATCCAGCTAGTGCAGTTCATGGCTGCAGCAGATGCTGTAATGCTAGAACAACTCACAGTCTGAGGGATGTTTGGGAAATCTCAGGTTTGCATTGATTTAAAAAAAAAATTTTAGTCCAAATTTAATTTTTAAAACTTCTTTCTATTCTGGCATATTTTGAAATGTGACTTGACGTTCTCATTTACGGTGGGTGTGAAATAGCTGCTTTTCCCATGAATAATTGTTCAGGTTCTGGGTTTTGGCCAGCTCTCGCAAGTATATAATTTAGATTTCCCCTTAAAAGACACCATTTTGATATTTTACTTTGCTAACAGAATGCACTTTAGTGAGGATATTTTGCAGTGTCACCAGAAAACCAGAGGAGAAAAGTGCTAAAAATTGCCAATGAAAAAAAGGAAAAATTACTGTGAAAGATTTATTCACTGTACACTTGTGTAAGAGCTATATTCACCCAGAGATTTCCTCTAAGCTGTGGTAAAGGTGACCATTTCTTAAATAGTCCTCCCTGTCCCTGGCAAGTAATCCGCAGCTATCACCTCTTTCAGGGTGTGTGAGCTGCATGGAGGTGCTGAACTCCCAGAGATCCTTTTGGGAACAAATAGATGATGGATTAATACATTTCATAACAATCTCCATGGAGACCAAAACTGGGGTGGCATCCTCCAAACTGATGGTGACAGAAAACCCTCTTGGCAATGCAGATTAGTGGGTGCTCCTCTAGGAATCCGAGGCTACCCCAGATGATGTAGTTTATCTCTGTGTAAATCAGATGTGACTCAGCAGCAGACACTGCGCAGCCAAACGTGCAGAAAACTCACATCAGTGCTGAATCAAAGCCTGAAACACAGATCATTATTTATAGAGAGTTATGAGAATGCCTTGAGTTTTGAGAAGATGATGAGCACTGTTGAAGAAGTGAAAGCCAAGAATTATAATGATAGGAAGTTCTTAGGATTTATTAACTGTTTTGTTTGGACTTATTAAAAAGGAATGACAACCATTAAAGTATATCACAGGAATGAGCTATCTAGCAGCCCCAGGGCTGTGACTGAAGGGGAGCGCTTCGATAAGGCGAGGGCTCTCTATTGCTTTCTAAAGACAAGGCACTCAGTAAAACAAAAGAAGATCTTGCTTCATGAATTGTTCATTCAATTCAAGAGTTTTCTCAAACAAATGTTGTTCTGAAAATACCTCTAAGAGCAAACAGCCCAATTCTCATGATATACATATACTTAGGCATTAGTCTGAGGTGTTTATGAGGTTTTTATGACAATTCAAATCGTCTATAGACATGTAGTTTAAAGAAGATGTGCACTGGCACTGCAGATGGCTGCTGGCTCAGCGTGACTGCTGGGGGAGCAGGAGCTGGCCCTGCTGTGGGAGCATGGCTTGCTGCCTCACATGCGCAAGTGGCATTTACTGTTGTGAACTTGGCAGTACTCAAAACATTGGTGTTGGTGTGAAGAATGTGGACAAGTGACACTACTTTGGCTATTGCTTTTTGCTGTCTTTTCACAGTGGTATTTCTTCAGTTTGCCAAACTGCAGGCTAGGTCCTACTTTTGTTTTTACTTCAGCATCCATGCACATTTCAAGTGCCATGCTTTTCTCCACCTTTCCACCAGCCTCTGCATGCACATCTTTCAAGCTTTGCATAAGCAAAAACCACAGCTGACACAGCTGGGGCAGGTCCCACCAGCAGAAGTGTCCCTTCCCATCCTTTTGTTCCTTCCTCCTGTGTGTGTCATCTCTTTCAGTGTTTAGTCACTCCTTCATGTCAGCAGCTTTCTTGCAGCCCAAATATGAGCTGGGTACTTGGAGGTTTGATTCAAGAGCTGTACATGCATGCTCACTGGGTCCTTTCAAAGTGGTGTTTCTATTTTCCATGAGGGAGTGTTGGTCACCCTGCTGCTGCCTCTCACTCTCCTTGCCTCCCTGGGACCTTATTGAGTCCGGCATTTTCTGCTGTCTTTCTTAATAAGCAAGTACAGTTATGAGCTAAGATAAATTTCTTCTTATTTTGTTACATCTGTACCAGCCTTTTCAGTCATGTCAAAACAACACTGGGGTAATTTATCTGCATTCAGGAGACTCTGCTTTACCAATGTACATTTTAGACTGTGTAAAACCAAGGTTGTTTTCTTAAGTGGTAACTGGGAGTCAGGCGTTTGAACACAAAACTTCTAATCCTCCTTCTTGGAAGCTCTGAGAGCATTGCTTGACAGGTTATAAAATGCCTTTGCAGATGGAGTTCCAACGTCTGCCTGAACTATTTGACCATGTCCTTAAACAAATTGTTTCTATAGTTCAGACCATTCTTTTTTTCAGTTTAAAAACTGCAATATGTTGAACTTAACCAGGATAATTAAGATGCAACTGGGGGTAGCTGCCTTTCTTTTTTGGAAAATAATTGTCAACTTCTGATATCATATGGCAACAGTAGAGTGTCAGATTAGAAACCCTGTCTCATAATGATTTCTATTACCATTCCATGAGGATTACAGGATCACAGAATCACAGAATGTCAGGGGCTGGAAGGGACCTCAAAAGACCCAGTCCAACCTCTCTGCCTAAGCAGGATTCCCTAGACTAGGTCACAACAAAGCATCCCTGACCAGGAATAGAACCGTGGCATTGAGAGCACCAAATCCTAATGCTTGGTCCTTTGTGCATACATTTTTTTCTTGTCATTTGGGTGAGCTTCATTGCAGATTATTATTGAAAGCTAGAGAACAGATTGAAGACTGATTACAAGGATATATTGTACCAGGGGAAAAGTCTAGTTAAATATAAGCTTTTCCTGAGACTCAACTATACATTGTGTTTTGCAAAAGCTACTTGCAGATATCCCTGTTTTTATTGATATTTTAGATTCAGTACTGGGGCTTTTTGAGTTTAGTTTTGCTTTAGAGACTTGCTTATTTTAGTTGAATTTGCTTGAAATTCAACAGATTAAAGTAATTTGACAGATTTTTGAATGCTGGCCTAGAAAAAGACATAAAAAGGTTTATTTTATAAGGTGAGCCAGCTGTCTCCAAAAAGGTTATGACTTCACACTGTCACCAGATTTCCTGATGCCCAGAAACTCTGATCAGGCAAAAATCTTCTTCCAGGGCAGGCAGAAACATCCCCCAGCTACCATGGGCTGGAGCAGTCATGAGTGCCATGTGCAGCCAAAGTGGCAGAGCCCTGCCCGGCCCAGAGCCTCCTGACAGATGGTGGCAGGTCCAGGTTCCTGCTCCACAATGGAGATGGCACTGTACCTCCCAGCTGGGACCTCACTTTGTCAGCTCAGCCTGAGCAGCTTCTGGAGGTCAGCTGGGAATTCAATCCCCAAACTCTTTCGCCATGTACCTCACTTTCCTGATCTTTACTGCAGTGGCATTTCCTGTGTTTTCAACAGAAATCTTTTAAAGCTGTGATACTCCCAAGGATATAGAAGAGTGCTGTAGTTGCTGTTTTACTTAATATTAAAAGGTTAAAAAGCCCATGAAAACATATAGCTATGTGGAAATTAATGATGGTATCTCTTGTAAACTAGTGCTGTGTATGTACCTATCCACTCATAATGTTTTAAAATATACATAGCAGAGTGCAGATAGTGATAACACATTTGATTTTATCCGCTACAAATATATATATATATCAGACAAATAACTTATCTCTCTTCCTACTCTCTGTATCAATAAAATCCATAGAGGATTTAATCCATCCAAGTGTGCTTCTCCACGTTTTTCATCTCAACTCTGCACTCAGAAAGTTCAAATATTTAAATTGGTTTAAAGTCAGAATATTAATAGCTGTTCTTAGAAATTCAATAACAGTTACATTTTCCCAGTTGATGGATGCTGTCACAAATGGCTACTGCAGAAGTGTACACAGTTAATTACTTTGCAACAATTAGGATCTGAGTCCAAGTAGTAGGTGTAAAGAGAAGCACTGAAGCACTCTCAGCTCCTGATTGCTGAAGGAGTGTGCTAACGATCCTAGCTGATAAACCTTACAGCAGCTCCTGACAAGCTGCATTGTGTATCACCTAGGTGCAAGGACTGAGAGAGTTTGTTACTCCCCTGCACAGGACACAAGATTTGGTGTTGATGAACATTGCTCACTCTTAAAATATCAGTTCTGGTGAAAGAGAAGATTGCCAAAGAGAAATACAGCTTCTGTCCAAAGGTGCATGTTTTCAGTTAAAAATACAGAAAGAGGAACAACACAAAATTTAACAAAGAGAATTCAGCAAGCAAGGAAACAAGCCCTGTGCAACATTACACTGGGACTAACCACCTCCTTCAAGTGCAAAGGCAGAACATATGCTTCATTTCAAACCCATTTTTAAATACACTCCTAATTATGAAATCATTACCAGAAACCTGCATGATAAGGAAAGAAGAATTATTATATTAACCTGGGGTCTCCAGTGCACTCAGAGGCATCATGAAGCAGCTCTCCTGCAGTCAAAGCCTGCATACTCCCTCTTTTCTTTCATCCAGTGAGTCACTTCTTCCCTTTAATCTCCCATTAAAATCCTTTCTATCCTCTTCAGTTTATGACTCTGTAGCTGCAAGGTGGTTTGTGGCACTCGATATGGCTAATCCTTGGGATCGCATCGTATTGAAAACAGAATAATTGAAAACAGCTTGAAGCGGTTGTAGTTAGGCACACAAATCAATGACAGATAATCATTTAAGCACAAACCAAAACAGACATTTACATGGAAAGCAATCATGGCCTTGGAGTTACCCATTCTTGCTATGCAAAAATATTTCATGGATTTGGCAGAGAACCCTTGGAAGCTAAGCCCTGTTGCAATATGTATGTCCCCTTGAGACAGTACTGACAAACCCCTGCTGGACACCTGTGCTCACCTCTGAATAAATTTGCCTTAGAGGCCGCCCAGGTTCAGGTGAAATAAAACTACACTGCACCCTGAGCTGTGTGAGAGTATTACAGTCCAAGATGGGCAGTCTGGAGCTCTGCAAAACCACACAGCAGAGGAAATCATGGGGCTGTGTCTCCCCTTTCAAGGTGCTGCTCCTATCCCACGTCTCTGCCAAGAGAGGTGGGTTGTGCTGAGGTGCACTGCGTTGTGTATGGAAGTGCAACAATAACAAATTAAAACTCCCAAAGTTGACTGTTTCCTGACTCAGTAGGGCAGATGGGAGCACATATTTGACTGTCATTTTCTGGTGACAATTATATTTATACCAGCTGGTTAAAACATTTTAATAAATGATTACCTGATGAAAACACTTTCTCATGATTATGGTGCTGCGGCTTTCTCATTTTTGCCATGATCCAAATAACCATTTAAATTCAAAAGCAGAATAAAACCAATAAAAATGACAATTTTAGATTTTTTGGAGTATCTTTAGAAAGGCACCTGGAAAGTTACATACCAGCTCACCTAAAGTGGTAAGTTGAAAAAAAAATGTGTCGGGGATGTCTGTTGTTTGTCTGTTGTTTGTCCTTGGGGGGCTGGAAGAGCCAAGCCTCCATCTCTGTCCAAGGGTCCATTCCTTAGCCAGGCAAGTGAGTGAGGACAGTTACATGCGTAGCTCCCATACCTTGGAATTTCTCCAGGTGAATTTCTCTACAACCACCCAATTTAGAGATGCAAAAAATCCAGAGTGAATTCACCTCGGCTTCTATATGTGGCCAGGGCTTAGGTCTTCTCAGCTCTGCTACTGGTGCAATGCACATTCACACACTGAAATTGGCCAAAAAGGGCTGGTGATTGACTAAGTTTTTATTGTTTATATTTACTTATAAGTAGGTGAGTGGGACTTTTTTCCTAGTATTCATCCTTTTGTTTTAAAAGCATCAACATATTTACCAGAGGAGTTTCAAAAGTTTAGTCACCAATTTTCCTTCCACTTTCTGTGACTCTGGTGAAAGGGTATTATTTATCAAACTAAGTGTGTATTATAATGTTTGCAAAATGGTAAAGATCAAAGACTACCTTGCATCAAGCAGAATTACAGTACCATAACATTTTATCTTGTTACAGCTGATATCAATCACAATGTGACAGCGAGCTACAGCGAAGGTTTTTTCAGTTGGTATCACTGACACACTGCAACATCTGAAATACAGCAGCCAGCTAGCATGTGCTCTGGGTGTGAAAGGGAAAAACCAGCAGCATAAGTAAGTGCCTTCGGTATCCATGTCATTAAGTACGGCCATTTGGTAGCAAAACACGTGCACATTACTTTAATTCTGCCTGTGGCTGTTGCATCCTCATAGGGAACAGATAAAAGCCTCTGTGAGAAGAGAGGGTTTGATTTCAAGTGACAGTGGTGACATTTTCAGCAACGACCCCCAAGTGCTGCACAGTCTGCCATATGATACTCCTGCCCCAAAGGCACGTGTGTCACCCTCCTCTAGCTGGGAAAAAGTGGGAATCTGGATGAGCAGCCGGGGCTGCCCAGCACTGGGTGGTGAGTCATCAACCAGGCTGCACCCCGAACTGCAGCTGGCGCCATACGCAGTGCCACTGCTCACACAAGTGCTCTGCAGTAATTCTACACCAGCCACCACCCAGTTGCTCTCTCCTCAGAGCTTACAGTCATATCTTTGTTTAATTTAGGCTTGAGAGTCTCTTCACTGTGGCCACAGACATGCTAAAGAAGGGAAAGACTTTTCTCCAGCTCTTCCCCAGGACCCTGCCAGGCCTGCCAAGTATTGCAGCTCCAGCACACACTGTGCTGCACAAACTGTGTCCCTAGACTTATCTCTGAGAACATCTGGTGGAGAACAGAAAGGAAAGGGGAATTATAAGAGATCTCTTCTCATACCTATCCCTTCCAGCGGGGACGCATCCCTCCTCTGCATGACTGAAGCCAGCCCTGTGTGTTTCTCCTTGCGATATGCACAAGTCCAGCAGTAGCATCTCTCCATGCCGCACTCACAGGCTGTTCTTCTGCAAGTGCCACCTGAGCTTCCAGCCTTTGAAGGCCCCCAAGACCCTGCAGCAGGAGCCTGCACTGATGGAGCACAGGCCTCCAGGCTCACCCCAAAATGCAGCCTGCGGTCAGCCAGTGAAAGTGGGAGCAGTCAGGACCAGCCTGCCATCCAGCACACCGTTGCACACACATGGGAGCCCTGTGGCTCCGTGTAAGGGGAGGCTGCAGTTGTCTCGAGCAGTATCGATTCTGGCAGTGACTGGAGCACTTTGGTTTCTGTATTTGGGTTATATTAACATTATAATTTCATAACAGGCAACTTCACTTCAAATGGTCCTGCAATTGTTTCTCAGACACTTAAATTTGGAGAGGGAATCCTTTCAACATAGCAAAGAGGTGAAGAAAGAACAAAGCAAAACCTGTTATGAAAGTACACGGGTTAGACAGATTTAAACAACTTGGGTTTTTAGCTATTTTAGTAGAAAACAGTGTTGCTTTAGACAAAATGTCCAGCTTCAATTTTTCAGCCTCCTTTCCTGCTGTTGCTGAGTGCCACACAATGTACTTCCCCAGCAGTTACTAAAATGCTTCTAAAAACTTGAAGAATTATTTGAAAAAGGGCATTCCTATTCCTTATGCATAAAACATGCATGCATATTCATATTAAACATTTAGAAAAATTTGTACCAGTTATAATTAGCATGTTTTGTGCATCTATTTTCTTTGCTATTAAATAACAAATTTGTGGTAACCATAGCAACTGGAACATCACATGGTACGGGTGCTATTTTGGGGATAACATAAGTACCTTTCTTAAAGAAGTATTCACACCTCTAAGCTATGAATTTTAATAATTTTCACAATAAAATATCTGTTGGGTAGATTGTATTCATCCCTCCCTATAATGTTGACTTAATGTGGAATGCACTACCTTGTTCTGCAATGCCTGTGACCACTTAAAAGAACTTATAACTCTTCTTATTTTTAAAAAAGACAAGAGACTTCTAAGAAAGGTAAAAGAGAAGCTATGCGATGTAGTGGAACTTGCATTGAGGGGAAAAGCATAATAAAATTATGGATTTCTGTTATTGTTTCTGGGGAAAGACATAACATTGGCCATGTAGCTCTTCATGTTTCAATGGAGGAAAGGAGGAAAGAGAGGCTTTAATCTTGGACTGATATAACTTCTGCTGGAATAAGCAAGAGGTGTTGCAGTAGCTCTCCTAGAAGATAGGAGAGGCCCTTGAGGATCTCACAAAGTAAAAGACCCACTGAGCCATCAAAGCCAATACCCTGTCACTGCAGTCAAGTATTTTTGTCTACTGAATATCTGCTGTACACAACACCACATACCATGGGCCTTCCAATGTATCTCAGAGCCTTATGGCTAATGAGATAAAGAGCAAGAGACCCAATGCCACAACAGTAATAAGCCATTAAAAGAGATCACGTGTCAACAAGGTCAGTATCCATGTGCTAGGCTCCTGCTAGGGCAAGTATTCTCTTAAATAGTATTTTCTGAAGCACCACATTACAGATAAGAACAAAATCTGCCAAGAACTCCTGCCAATTTTGCAATGAATTAGGGAAAAATGGGAAAATATGGAAGAAATTCCTTTCAGTCTCTGAAACTGGTGATTCAGTTAATCGTGAAAATGTAGGTAAGATGAACGAAACTGGCACCCATGAGAAATGAACGCTATTACAAACATTCTGCCCAGACTGGTGTACTAATGAAAAATGCTAGTTTATGTGATTAATTGTTTTACCGTGAAAGTGTCTGTATAGATGAAACCCACCCTGAGCTGTCAGGATGGTGTTATCCATCTCCCAGGCCAGAGGTAATGAGAGATCATTCACCCTAGGTGGCTCCTACACAGGTGATTTGGGTTAGTACACCTACAAAAGAGGTCATTAGGTTTACCAAGTCTACCTCCCAAGGTGGAGCTTAGAGGAATTTTATCAGAACTTGAAGAAAGGTGCTTGGGTTGATGAGAAGAGCCATGAAACTGAGCTGTAAGGAGGCAGAGCAGGTATATGCAAAAGGTGAGGATTTGTGGGGGTTGCAAGGCCAGACAGGGTTATGCCAACAAAGGGGTGTGGTGCTCAGGAAGTGCCCTGGACCTGAGGCTGATGTCCTTGGTGCAGCAAGGGCTCACCAAGGTGTGGACTGTCTCAAGGCAAATTGCAAGGAGTAAAAATTCATGAGAATTTTTATTTTATAAGCTCATCTGGAATAAGCCTAGTAAATCTGAGCCAGAATGTGGGAATTAGCCTGAGTAAAGATTCACAAAGTAATGCTTTGCATCTGCCTCCATTCTGTTCTGCATGCCTCCTGTTTTCTATTATTCAGGTATATCATTGGGAATTTTTTGGTAAAAATTCATCTTTACTTACTCCTAAGGGGTTTTTTTATCACAGCTTTTGTAGGAGAAGGCTTATTTCTGCTTTTCTCTTTTTTATTAAAAAAAGTAGCTATTTATTATTATGAATAATTATAAATTGGCAAAATGTTCCCTTTCAGCCATTTTGAAATGAAGGATTTTGTTTAAAAAAGTGTTACAGTAAACAACAGATAAGAAAAATCTGGTATCTCAAAAATTTAATGTTTTGATTACTTGTAATTAACCCTTAATTGTTTTCTATGTTTGTTCTGCCTCCCAAAATAAATATTCCAGGATGGAGAAATACTTTTTCACCCTTCTATTGCAAATCTTTGGGGACTTGCAGTACTTATTTTGGGGAGGCCCTGGTAGGCTGTCCTGTGCAGGTTGCTTGAGAGAAGAGGCTCTCCAGTTCCCCAACACGCTCAATGTGTTGCATTACTGCTTCTTTTGGACTTTGTTGCTTTGTTCTCCCTTGCTGCACCTCCTGCTGTGCTATATATTTCTCTGCATACAGCCTGCTCCCTCCAGCAGTGGTTGGTTCATACCTTCCCTTTGCCTGTGCTGTGGAGAAGTACGAGTTCTTGGCTCAGCCTTTCCCTTGCCTTCCTCTCTTGTCCTCCTCCAAATTCCTGCTTCTTAAGAAAAGTCTTGGGAAAAGGTCTAACAAGGCAATAGAGCAGCATTTCAGCTGAACACATATGCTTGTAGGAGCCCTGAGGGGTGAAGCAAAAGTAAACCCATTAGAGGCAAAAAAGAAAAGTTTCATGCTATGGTTTTGTTTGTTTTGGGTTTTTTTTTCCCTTTTCTTGATCCATGCTGTGAAATGGGAACTTCCCATCCAACTTTCTATTTGGAGAGTAAGAGAAGGAAAGAAAAAGATTTGGAAGATGCTGGCAAGTGATAAATACAAACAAGTTCTTATTCTTAGGTGGCAAATGAATGGCTTTCTGCCTTGCCTTTTGTTAAAGCTCTTAATCCAGCCTGTAAATAGGGACTTTGCCCTTGGACTAGCTTTTTAGATATAAAACTTAGAGCTTATCTGAAGCAAAGGGATCAGCAAATGGGAGATTCATATCAAAGAGAAAACTATATATGTTCATAGTAGTAAACTTTCTCTTACAGCACTCCTCATACACTGTATGTAAATGTTCACAGGTACAAAGGGCACTTCATTTTACTGCAGACCGAAGCTAAGACACCTTCTCTGAGAAGCCTCCTGTTTGATCCCTGGGGCAGCCTGCCTGCCTTCAGGCAACCTACAGATCCTCCGCAACAGAGCAGAAAGTGAGAGGTAATTTCATTGCAGAGCCTGGTTTAGGTTTGCTAAATGCTGGAAGAACTCTGCATTTAAGGATGCTAGTAGTGGAGATCCACAATCCCAGACCTCAGCAACAACAGTAATTTACCTGACTAAGCCAAAAAGCCAGCAAAACAGGGGCTAGGGATGGAGTGAACTTCTAATTAAAATCCAGATTCTCTCCAAAGAAAAACTATATTTCACATTTGTGAAAGGACTTTTTACCCTGCCTGTTATACCTAAGCCTAAGCTTTGTTATACCCACCTAACTTTACCATTAAGTTGTAGCCTTTCTGGCTATTTCCTCAAGGCTGTCCCATGGCTTCCTGAGAGTACAGCTGTGGCAATGCATTGCTCTTCTTGGATTTGGAAACTTCCCAAATCATATTCAGCATCCATTGAAAAAATCCTGAAAATTCAGGCTTGTCTTGTTTCCAAAGGCACCTCTGTCTCAGGCAATATATTCTAAAATCCTTAATAATTTTCTACTTACTGAAAATACTTACTGAGTGAATAGGAATTTCTCTCAAGTCAGAAATTAAAAGAGAGAAGACATTTTTACTGTGGTTCTTAAAGATTAACATTAGTAAGAATAAAACTACAAAATATGATGTGTATATTTTATTTTTAAAATTCATGTTAGTTTCTTGCTTTCTATTTTGTATTTAAAAATGCTTGAATGCCACTTGATACCATTTATATTTTCCAAGGCAGATTTTCACCAGATTTATTTTTTAATAGGTGCTACTATGACTATATTTTTAGAAGATATCTGAAGCAATATAAAGAGGTAAAACCATCAATAGCACCATCAAGGTAATTTGAAAAAGTTGCTCGGAGTGGAGAGCTCTGAAAATGAAAATGGTTTCTTCTGCTTCTTGCATTAATCACGTGTAAACCAAGTAGAATTTTGCAGATCAATAATTAACCCAAGGAAAAAATGCCTAAAGAAAATCTTTTCTTTTGTTGCCCAGATTTGCTTTACACATCAGCAGAAGTAAAGATCAATATTTGTGGAAGTTTTTTGGCCTGACCAAATTGTTTTCCCCCATTGAAAATACTGTGTAACTCAAGGGATAAAACTTTAGGGAAGGCAGTGCGGGATCTGTCCCATGTTCCCATAGTTTGAGACCATCAGCACAGAGTTAACTGCATGTAACAATCCCAGCTTTTCCATTAACAGTATGAACAAGAGACAAACATATCTGCATATTTTTTAAAGTAGTCTTTATCATCATCATACACGCTTTAAACTGTATGGATGAATTTTTCTGTGCTGCCACCGTGTTTTGTTTTCTTCACAAAGTAAACCTGATATCTGTCAAAACCACAAGTTACATTATGAGAGTTTAAAATGGCTGTCAGTATCTGTATTAATACACTTATCCCTGATCAGCTGAAAGCTGTGAACAGTTTGCTTTCTATTCATCCCTAAGATATCCCTTTAAATACCAGTAGAGATGTTTTAATTCTACTTCATAAATAGCAGCCACTTTTTTTCTTTTTTATTCTGTGCTTTAAGTAGTGTAATCACTTGAATATCTCCCACTTCAAATATGAAGCCATAATATTTAAAACATTTGGAATAAATACTTTATTTGACTTTAGTATCAGTATGAACATTACTAAAAGCTGTGTCCTTTGTTGCTTGGTTTTTTTCAACATTATACTGAAGAGGTTTCATTGCGATTGAATTAAATCCCAGCTAAGTTAACTAATAAACAGGAATCTCAGGTGATGGCAAAGCACCACCCCAACTGCTAATGCAAAATGATGACTGAGTGATAAAAAGGTCAGCCCTGGAACCAGGGCCTGCAAATGCAACCTGATTTTCATATTGATTGTGTTTTCCAGTGGGCTTCAGGTCAGGTGCTGAAACCTCAGGGCTCACTGTCTGCAACTAGCTCAGTGTTTTCTTAGCATTCCTTGAGCAAGTTCAGCAACGTTTCTGTACTGTTCCTCCAAGGATAAAATTGGTCTAATGTTTAGCAGTGTTGCAAAGATATCAGTGCCTCTGAAAAGGTCTGTGACATTCCCTATGAGGAAGATGTTATGCATAATAAAAGATGCACAGTGTGTGTGCATATAAAAATATAATCTCAAGAGTTAACATTTCTCTACAGGATATTTACTTTTACCTATCATTAAATCTGTTATGAATTAATGCTTTTGTTTAGGTCAAAATGGATTTACAGCTAAAAAAATAGAAGAAATAGGCACTTGTTTAAAGAGAGGAGCAAAACAGAACTATACACATTTTCCAAAAGCATTTGTTGATACAGAACAGATCAATATATAACTGCATAATAAGGTGGAGAGACAGTGAAACAATGTTCAAATACATATACTAATTAGAAAGGAAATATACATCCATGTATAGAGAACCTGACAGTGAGAAAATGGCAGAGATTTAACACTACAGTGAATTATAAATGTTAAGTTTATAAGGATGCATATAAAAGCTTGTAACTGTAAGGATCTAGGCTCTGTATTCATCTGAAAGCTGTTGTCTTTATGATCATCTTAAATCCATCTAAGGTGTTCTGCAATTCACTGTCAATTTTTGTACGTAAGATAATAATACATGTTGCACAAATGTCTAAAACTCTTCCTCTGCCATTGCCAGGACACATGAATATGTTTTGGGTTTGTTGTTGTTTTTTTTTTTTTGGGGGGGGGGTTTTTTGGGGGGGGGGGGGGAGGGTTTGTTTGTTTGGTTTTGCTGGGGTTTGTTTGCTTGGGTTTTTTAAGCAATAAGAATATTAAGCATTAAGACTGCTAAATATTAGCAGTCAACTACAGAATTTTTTTCCCTCTTGGATGTGATAAAATGTAACACGATGCCCGAAATGTAGGGGAAAAGGGAACCAGCAATGTTTGTTCATATTTGGCTGTGGAGTCAATAGGCTGT
The DNA here is from genome assembly GCA_013399015.1 of Galbula dea. NCBI lineage: Eukaryota > Metazoa > Chordata > Aves > Piciformes > Galbulidae > Galbula > Galbula dea. Next base: position 2,136,618 of record VWZX01004488.1, on the reverse strand, counting down.
CAAAGCAATAGGATGCACAGTAAAAATGGATGCTAACTCAATTTTGACGTGCAAGAGCACGTGTTCGATTTGCACAATGTTTTGTTTAATTAAAAGGTAAATTCCATTTATAATTCCTCTCACAGACTGTTTGAGAGCAGCATCAACACCTACAAAGCTCTCAAGCTGCCTGAAGAACTTCTTTGATGCATCTGATCCATGGGGTAGGTATATCTAAATGAGAACAGCTCACTACTTTATTAAGTGATGATTTCGTTTTTACACAACACTGGTTATTGCTTCTAAAAATTTTTAAACATCACTTGGAAGATATTAGTTGCATGAAGTATGTAAAATACTCTGCCATGAAAGCACAGTGAAAATCCCTTCCCAAATGTAATTTAGTCCGAGAGACAAAATTCACCCCGGTGCAGAAGACTTGTGCCAAGCCAAGACCGCATAAAATAAGAAGGCATAAAATCTATCTGCACAAGCCATGTTCAGACCCCTCTCTATAGAGGGCACACAGAATTGCTGCCAAAGAGATCAGATCTTTTTGAGGCTTGCTTTTCCTAGCTATATCTTCTCTTTCCACCTGATCCTGCAAGCTTGCAGTTTACAGTTAATTTCCTCTAAGGTCTTTGAGACCCTATGCTGTTATAGGTTTAGGCCCCATGCTGTGCTTTGGGTTGCTGTGGTGCCTTCAGTAGAACCCATCATCTGACCAGGATGGAGGAGCTCTCTGAAGGCATTGAGCACTTGGCATAACAGAGCAGTTGATACCAAGAGAGGAACAATGATATTGAATGGAAAGGCAGTGCTAGGTGATGGGTGTTGTGCATTGTCAGGTCACCCTGTGGCATGTAAACAGTCACACTCTAAAACTCAAGTGTTTTCTGCAAGCTGCTCAGTGGCATTTATTGGGTACAACAGACAGAAAAATGCAGGGGACCTGCCCAGGTCTGAAATACAACTACCTCTCCCACCAGTGGTCTTTGGGGGTAGCATCTCTAGGTCAGCTTCTCCAACAGGGAGCCCAGCAGCTTTCATTCTGTTAGGTTTTCATATGAGAAGAATGACTAGGAAGAGGCACAGGCTGCTGACACCCAGCTCTGTATTATGCTGAAGCTGGATCCTGTTCTGCTCAGAGGGTATGATGGTATCAGCCTCCAGAGAATCAATGTCTGACACTCCCAGTCTGTTGTTCATATTGGTTTGGTCTCAGCTGAGCTATTTCTAACAATGAAGAACATATCTGAGAGAGTTACAATTTGCTGTAATCATATTTTTCCAGTTTTTCTCTGTGATAATTACTCCCATAAATATCATTGCTTCACCCCAGCTCAACAGAGTGCTCTCTGCTTCTGTGCTCAGTCTCAACCTTCCACACTTGGATTGCTGGGGAAGGACAATGATATTTGTTATTACCAAGACTACTTCAGCTATTTTGGCTGCTGTGGCTTCCAGTTTTAGTCCTGTTTCTGTGCTGTATTAGCTAATCAAAAATTGCCATCTGAAGTGAAAACTAGTGAAGGAAATGTGTTAAATTGTGCATGTCTTTAAATAATATGTAATAATAATAATAATAAAGCTTTGACTTGTTCCTCAACCAGGAAAAGACTTGAAAAGCAGAAGTCAGGATGCAGCATTGCAATTAAATGTCTTTGACTTCACTGCTGGCCCCTTGGTTTAGGTTAGTAACCGAGAACATTTTTAATGTACTCAATGAACTGCTGATGTTAGAAATTCCAGTTCCTACTGTGTTTACTGACTAACAGCTTTTAAGATAGACCCTTCAAGTAGACTTTTATAAGAGTAGAGGCTATTTTTAACTGTTGTCTTAAGAGTCACAAACATATTCAGACTTCAGAGTACGAGGTAATGGGAGTACTCAGAAAGGAGGTGCTTGGTCTGAGAGCATACAAATCAAATAGATATATGGGAAGGAAAAAGAGGTGAAGAATATTACTCTCCCCACTTTAAAATCAGTGAAATATGGCAGAGGACTTAAGGACTTGCCAAACTTACCCCTGTTGCCTATGGCAGACCTGGTGTTCAAAGAAAAATCTCCAGATTTCTAATGTACCTTCTTAACTACAAGGCCATTCTTCCCCTCCAGAAGATGATATATAGGTATATAAATGTGCATTGATGTAATGCCAGGTTATAAACCACAAGCCTTTCGGATCTCATGTCCCTGATAGATTGCCAAAGAACTTGAAGCCAGGAGAAATGTGGTTTGTCTGACCTTATGCTAATCATTTTCCATACTTGTGTCTTGGTCAAACTGAAAATGGATAGAATAATGAACCCTTTTGAAAACCATAATTTCTGGGTGTTGGTCATGACCCAGTTTTTGTAAGTTGCTAGGATATGGGGATAATCAGGGAAATGAAGATTCTATCTTACGAGACAAGACTGAAAAGCTTGATTTAAGCAAAAGAAATGATGAGAAGGAATATTGGTACTCTGTGAGAGGAGTAAATATCAGAAGTAATTAAGTTCAAGGACAAAATTGGCATCTGAACAAATGGATATAAACGGGCCTTTAATAAATGTAGGCTGGAAATCTTAAGAAGCTGAGTTACGAGATTCTGGAACAGCTTTACAAGGGGAATAGTTGAGCCAGAGAAAGTAAGTGCTTTTTAAATGGCGCTCAATCAGTTTATGAACTGGGTATCATGCCTGACACAGACAGCTAGACTCTCGGGGCCAGACAAGTCCAGTGTTCCCAGGTAACAGCCAGAATATTACCAAGCTAGAACGTCTCGGCAATATTCTGGAGAAAGAAGTAGTCAGCCACAGTGTATCTCATGTTGCATCACATGTACTTTGTTTTTTTAGGCTCCTCTGTTCAGAGTCTCGTCAATTCCCTGATTATCCCACCAACCTAGCATTTGAGATGTTCTTTGACGTTTCCAGGTTATTCCTTCCCTGCTATCAAGTGCCAATGCAGTTATAGAGCTGAAACAGCCCGAGGTAATGTTGAATGTGGAACTCTGTGTTCACTGTTGAAAATGGGAGAGCAGGGATAGATGTGAGCAGGAGAGGGTAGCTGGGAGCCACGTATGGTTTCGTTCTTGTATGGCTGAAGACTCTCTGTGCAGACGCCCGCACCTGTGCGACCACTAGGGAGGGGAGACCCTGCGGGCAGGGTATCCCAGTGCAGTTCTTTTCGAGGGCAGAAAACCCATCCTGCTGATACTAGACGACGACCCCGGTGGTGGTGCAGCCCCACATCCCCTTTCACTGTGCCATGGGGAAAGAGTGCGTAACCTGGATGGTCTGCGGGTACCCAGAGTCTCGTCCCCTGGAGGCACTGCCTCCTGCCCGCCGCAGACTATTTTCCCGCACCTACCCCGCGCTGTGCTTCTCTCCCGAGGCCGGGACGAGATGGGATGAGGCGGAGGGCGCAGACCTCGGAGCACTTCTGCTAGTCCCGGGCCCCGCCTGCCTGCGCGGGCTGCAGCGCTGCGCGCGGCCAGCAGGGGTCTCCACCGCTACGCGCCGCTCGGGCGGGCTAGACCCGCGGGGAGTTGGCCCGGCCCAGCCCCGAAAGACCCGGCAGCACTACTGGTAGCCCTCTGTCTTCAGGCGGGCGCTAGCAGGCGCCTTCCCGCACCGCCCGAGCTGGGAGGTCTGCAGTGGGTCCGGAGTCCTCGCGCGTCGCTTCCGCCCGGCGCCTCCCTGGGACGGGCAAGTGGGTTCGGCAGAGCAGCCGCCCCGGCCGTGTTAGGTGGCGGCTGCCGGGAGACAAAAGGCCGCCGTGTGTTCGCCTCTGCGGCAGCGCGGGGTGCGCGATCGCTCCCCCTCCTCTGGCAGTCTGCGGCAGGTTTGGGGTCTGCCGCCCTGGCGCTTGCGGCGTGGGGCTCCTAGAAAAGACCGTCTTGGTATTACTGGTAATAGGCGGCCATGTGTGCCGAGGGCAGCAGAGTGTAGGCAGACCGTGGGAGCAGGCGGCTCCGGTGCAGGGCTCCGGAGCGGATGCCGAAGCCCGTGTGAAGAGTGGTTAACCCCAAGTAGAAAGCGGAGAGAGGGAATAAAACAGGTCGTTGCAAACCAGTGTTCAGTTGTGGTGGGAAAAAGAAAATGAATGGCCACCTTTTATTGGGCATTGAAGCTCCTGACTTATAAGTAACAATAACTAAAACTCTTTAACATTGTTTTTGGTGTTGGGTTTTTTTTTTCCCTCTGGTACAGCATTTTGAGAGTTACCATGCAAGTAGTGCCAAGGCATGGAGGGGCACGGCAGAACGCTGCTTCGCGGCACCGGAAGGTGCCCAAAGTTCCCGCTGTCCTCGCAGGAGCAGAAAGCATCCCTTTGGGGTAGGGACGATGGGTTGCTGCAAGGCTACCCCCTCTCAGCCGCCGCTGCAATCCACCTGGCTTCCCGGGAGGTTTCCCTGGGACTGGGAGCGAGAGGGACGAACTCTCAAGTTGTGCTTGGGGAAAAGTTACCCGGCTGGGGAGGGGAGTGGGGCGGTATCCTGAGCTCTGGCACACGCCTGAGCATGTTTGGTACTGGGTTCTTGCCTTGTTCCTCGGCAAACCCGGGTGAAGGGCAGGCTTTGCCTAGGAAAGCTTCCCATAGTCGTATGGAGAGAAGGGAAGAAACAAAACAACGTCTTCAGAATGATATGTCGCCTTGTTCTGTCTTCTGCTTTCCCAGCTAGGTTTGGCCGAGGGGCTGAGGACAGACGGAGCAGGGCTCCGTGCCCTGCCTGACACCGGCTCTCCTCGTGTGTAGCCCCACGTCCGAGTCCTCGTGGTGAAGAATCAAGTCCAAGAAAAGTTGCATCTTTTTCGAGAAGGGGACACGGGGGCGCTGAGGCCGGCGGCCCCCGCCTGCCGCCCGCTCGACAGCGGCGGAGCGCTCGCCGCGGCGGGGACTTGACCTGCAGAGGGCAATAGTTGGACACAAATGCTAACAGCGGCGGGCTCGTTGACTCGGCACTGTGGCCGGGACCCAAGAATGCTGTGTAGGTAGGCAGCAGTGCTTAATTAATGTATATTGAAACAAAAGATCGGGTAAATAGTTTGATTTGTCTTTAGGCTACGTTTTCAAGGCTAATCTAATTCATAACTGTTAGATTTATTCTACAGAGATTAACGCAAACTTCCAGGATGCAGTTAACTCCAGAATTACCCTAAACACTAATTGTTTACCGGACCATTTACATTCAGCCGCTTGGATTCGTATTATTAGCGTTATTATTCTCTGCTAATCAGATAGGCGAGGTGGAAACGAACGGGAGCTTTCCTAATTGTGGCAGCAATTGACAGGGCGACCGCGCAGACTTCGTAGGAGGAGGCGGCAGCGCTCGGCGCCCTGCACGCCTGGCCATTGTCTGCGGGGCCGGGCGCTGCCGTTCAGCACCGGGAGGGCGGACAGCGCCCGACCCCCCTCTGCCATAGCCGCAGCCCGGCCCGACGCCTCCGCCCGGGGCTGGAGTAGGCCGGGACAGGAATTAGCCTTCCGTTTGGTCTAGCTGCCCTTTACCTCGCTAGTGACGGATTTATTAGGAGGTGGAAAAGAGCACCCCGAAGGGCGCACTTTGTCTCCCCGTCTGCGAGTGTAGACGCAGCTGCAGTAGACGTCTGCGGCTTGTGTACATACACTGCTTTAATAATTACATATACGTCTCTATAACCTCATTATTCAGGAAAGAGTAGAAAACGTGAGCAAATTGGAGTGTTGGCAGCAGGGGTGATTGCCGGTCTGGATGCACACTCCATCTCTTCCCAACTCACCGCCCCCTTCCCCCCCCTCCCCAAATCATATTTATCTGAGATTATGTCAAATTTCAGTGATCGGAAATGTCTTGCCCAAAAGCCATTCCCGCTGGAAAAAGTCAAAAGAGTTCCTGGCATTAAAACGACCTTGCGTCATTTCTGATGAAATTAGCAGCACTGCATGTTTAGAGCTTTGCTATGGATGCACTTTGGTCACAGTAAGAAGTAAGAGATTTGGGGTTTAAGCCCCCATCTGAGCAGGAACCATCTGCTTTCACTAGCTGCGAATCCCAAGACTGGCACTTGAAAGCACCTTAGACCTGCAGTCCATTTTTTACTTGTCTTTAAGTGCAAGCGATGGGAATTGCTAACCTCAGCTAAGAAAATTTCATTTCCCCCATCCTGCTAAACGGTTCTGGTCGACATATGTTTGTTATCAGAGAGAGGTGCTATGAACACAGAGCCATTTTCTTAGCAGCTCTTTGACTCTGTGTTGCCATAGTCCCACACGGCATTGGTCCTTTCCCGTTGGGAAGTCATGAATAAGAGACTATGAAGCTTGCACGTCAGATCTTCCTCAATTAATCCACCATTAGCATGTTTGGGATCCTCTACTGGATGGTTAACAGCAGCTTTGATAACTGTATGCTGTCCATACCCAATTATGCTCTGCTAAAAATGAACTCTGCAGAACAACCTTCTTGAGCTGTCAGTGTCTCCCGTTTTCCTATTTTAACGCTTGTGTGTAGTGGCAGGCGACAGATGGTGTAGATCAGATCGATTTGATTGCATTAGGCGATTTTTTTTCCTCCTCTCCCCCCCGACTTCTTTTCTGGAAGCCCACATTCATCTGAGAGGCGATCGCCGGGGACATGGGAAGCAAGAGCAGCCGCCGATGTGTGAAAGCAACGAGACATGGCCAGCCAGAGGCGCCGGGGTCCCTTCCCGGGGTTTGTTAACATGGTAATCCGGCACCAGGAGAGAAAGCTGCTTTCTGCTGCCCAGAGCCCGTTCCCCATCACACATCAGATGACTCCCTGGTTTTACACACAGTTGGAGTTCTGCTTGAAACCTGGATTTAAAGGGTAAGCGCTTCAATAGAGGTGGATTTCTGGTGGTTACTCGGGTAGGTGGCGAAACGAGCGAGCTCCCGGCGATTTTAAAAAGAGGCTGCCTTTCAGCAGGCATGAATATTTTCTTCCTTCCTCCTTTCTGTCTTTTCCTTTTTTATTTTTTTTCTTTTTTCCTTCCCCAAGCCCCCTCCCCTTTTCAGCAGTGAGCCCCCTAATTCAGAACAATTTCTCGCACGGAAAGACATCGCGCCTCTCTATTGACGGATGGGATCGATATTTCCCCCTCTCAAATTTGCTTTTCGAGGCAAACCCGAGCTCTGCTCAGAGCTCCGTTCCTGATAGCTTAATTGTTTAATTCCCTCCACCCGTCCCCCTCTCTTCTGTCTCCCTCCTTCCCCCTACCCCGCACTCCCGGGCACAGCAGAGGCGGTGAAGGTTCCCCCCCGGGGCTCTTTCCCGGCTCCGCCGGGCTGGGGCTCCAGCACCGGGGCTCCTTCGGCGGGAGAACGGGGCGGCAGCGCCTATAAACATGGCTTTCCGGAGCCGGTGAACAAAGGTATTTAACGCCGAGGCGCGCCGCGCCGCCACGGGCACCTCCCGCATGCGGTGAAGGTGCGAGGCGGGCAGGGCGCCTGGGGTTCGCTCCCTGATGCTCAGCGTGCCCGGGGGG
>VWZX01004488.1:2049878-2128895 GCA_013399015.1 Galbula dea | reverse complement strand
GGGCTGGGCCACAGCGGGGCGACAGCGGCGGCGGGGCTGGCCGACGGAAGTTTTGGAGGGTGCGGTGTTGGCGAGAGAGTGAGGAGATGCTGTTCAGGGAGGGGAAGGCAGCGTCAGATGGACATAGCGAGGATAAAGCTGGGGCCGCATGGGTCATCTTTCCCCCGAGAATCACATTCTCTAATATTAAATAAAACCCCAAACAACAAACAAAACCAAACAAAAAACTCAGCAACCCAAAGTTTGGATTTCTGCCTAATTATGGATATGTCTGTGGAGCGCCTCCAAATTTTGGAGAATATCGGTCTAGGTGTATTGCTGTACAGTGTTTTTGCCACGACTTGGTGCATTTTACTTTTTCAAACGGCTTTTGTTCAAGTTGAAGGAAACCCACTGCATCAGTTATTTGAGTTCCAACGCCAGCTAATAGGCTTACAGCCTTCAATTTCACAGCGGGGAAAAATTACAGTGTTTGTTATTTACTTTCTGTCTGCCATTTAAAATGCAACTTGAAAGCTTGCTGTGTTAGAGGACTACTGGAAATTACACCTAAAATGAGATTAAAATAGAGGAGAGTGAGTTGGAAATCCTATTTCTTTTTTTTTTTTTATTTAAGGTAATGTGGCTATCAAAGTATTTTTTTCTTTCTCTCTTTGTTTTTCTCTTTTCTTTCAAATTCAGACAAGAGTCTGCTACAAAACAAATGCTGTCTTCTCGTATGTTTTCGTAGGAAGCATAGTGGTAATATGTCAAGGATGGCAAGTGCTCATGTTAAGGAAGGAATCTGTAGAAATAGGAAGCATCTTGTATTAATTTCAATTGGAATCTAATCAACAAGCTGGTCAGTTACCGAGTGCAGAAGATAATGAGAGCTGTGCATGCTGCATAATTACTCATGGCTGAAGAAGTGCGGAGTACCCCTGCTATGTGCGGGTTTTGACCGTGCATGGATAGTTTCCTTCCCACCTCCCTGTCACTCACACAGAAGCTGTCCTTAGCATCAGAAGCCAGGGTGAAATAACCCGGAGAAGTTCCTGATCGCCAGGCGAAGTGTGCTGTGCCATGACGTTGCAAAGATCCTTTCTATTTAGTTGGCGAACAATAAACGTTTATTATCACGGCGGCGATCATCAGACAAAGCTTCCCCCTCCCGCCTCCCCCAAGTACGAGCTCTGCTGATAAGGGAACGGCATCGGGTGACGGGCAGAGCCGCAGGCGCCATTTGGAAATAACTTCTTTTATTATGATGATTATTATTTATTTTTTCCCCCCCGGTTCGTCTTTTGCAGACATGTGCGGGAGGCGGCAGGTGTCGGTGCGGAGGTGCGCTGCCGCTCTCCCGCCCGCTGCCGCCGCCGCCGAGCCGCCTGCCCGGCTCGGCGCCTCGCAGTCAGTGGGCTTTGCCACGCGGGTATACGCGGGGAGCCAAGTGCACTGCATTTGTACTTTGAAGCCTTTTTCGCCTCATATTTTCATGGCACTAGGGAGGCCTGACAGAGGACTGCCTCTGCTGAGCTCGGAACCTTTGCTGTTTCTTTCTTTGATTTTCTTTCTCTTCGTGGCTTTCCTTTCCGCCCTCCCTCCTCTTGGTAGCACGTCGAGTCACTGTGAGTCAGGACTTGTAAAAGGCATTTCCAAAGCCCAGATGAAAAGTCTCTCAGGCGTGTCTGCTGTTTTATCGGACCTCTCCCCAGCCCACCTATGCAAACAGATTTGTACTATTTGTGTGCTTAACCGTGCATCTCTTTTACAGGAATCTGTTGCTGCATGTGACATCTCTTGCAAGCTCCCAGAGAGAACTGATGGAGCATACAGTTAGGGAACAGGATGCCAGAGAAGCACAGAGGAAGAAACCAGGCAATCACCAGGTAAACTCAACCTTACTTTGATTTATTTCCTTTCACCTCGCCTGCAAGACCTTGCCCGCTCTAGTAAGGCAGCAGGAGAGTAGAAGGACTGTAAGCGTGTGTATTAAACGCCTGCTCCTCTCGTTTGCCTCCGCAGGATGGGAAGGTTCAGCTTCCATTGGATATGGGACGAGATCACTCGGCAACCCTTGTGGATTCTCCTTCTTCTAGAGGGGAATTATAGTTATGGATTTATTGTCCCGGTGCAGCACTTCTACCACCAGCAGCAACAGCAGCAGCAGCTTTCTGACTCTCTTCGGTGACGGGTATTCTTGGGTGGATAATACGGATTACGTTGTTATTGCTTAAGAATACGCGTAGTCGAGGAGAGTACCGGCGGCGGGCAGGCAGGCAGGCAGCGCCCAGCCCACCAGCTGGCTCCTAACCTCCTCTAGTTGCCAAGGTAGCACCTTTTCCATCTTTCCTACGCTTTGCAATGTTTCACTCTGTCTGTGTCTCTGCTCGGGCGGGGGGAGCTCGGACGCCCTGTCCCCAGCGGAGGGGGTGCCCATCCGTATGTGTGTGTGCGTGGGAGCAAGCTCAGGGTTGGGCAGGCTAAGGAACGGCTTGCCAAGCCTCGCAGGAGCACGCCGCGGGCGTCCCCGTCCCTCTGGAGGCTGCTGGCAGAGTTGGCCGGGGGAGCCGGGGCCGCTGCGGGGTGCGCCTCCGCGAGCAGACCTCGGTTCCTGCGCCGGGGCCGGGGAAAGGCGCTCGGCCCGTCCAGGCAGCCCCCAGCCCCGCGCCAGGACCCCGCGGCCCTTTGCCCCTCTGAGGCGGGGAGCGCGGGGCGGGGTTGAGGGGGGACCAGGGCGGCCAGCCCCTCCTGTCGGAGGGTCCCCACCCTCGGAACACGGGTTGCCCGGAGGTCCGGGACTGGATCCCGGGATGCCTCCTTCCCACCGCGGCCACACGCCCACAGTAGTCGGGTCGTGCGGGGCTGATGGGCTGCTTACCGGCGGAGAGGTGCCGAACAGCCGTGCTAGCGAGGCAAGGAGCACTCCGCACAGCCNGGTGTGTGGGTGGGGGGGTTGTGGCTGATTGCTTCGAGGTGGTGATGCCCCCTTATGCTTACCCCACAGTACCAACCTGGTGACAGCAGGATTAAGAGTCCACCTTCGCACAAGGCCCAGCTCAGCAGACTGGGGAATAACCAGCCAAATGCAGAGCTCATCAGCTTCTAAGGCTCAAGGTTGAGATACATGTTCAGAGCCAGGACCAAGGGATTGTTTCTCACCCTGGAGCTTAGGTGGTGGCTTCTTTGCTCCCCTAAAGAGCTCAGGACTCCACAGATACTATTTGCAGCTGGGCAGGTGGGACACACAACCAAGAGTGTTGGTTCCCATTACTGGTCAAGCAATGCCCCATCTCTTTAACAAAGAAGAGATGCATCTGTCCTTCTCCCCAGTCTCAGCAGCAGGGCATGGGCTCTGGTTAAAAGCCTGGTCAGCCTTTCAGATGCTGTGCTTCGTAAGATCCAGGCATATGACTTATACTTCCAGTCTTCTTTCCCTTGTTCCTCTGCCCTCAAGACTGGCAGGGACAAGGAATGGGGTATGATCATCCCTATATTTCCCCATCCGAGACCTCTCCACAAGCCTACATGATCTTATTGCCATGTAGTTGCAATTGTGAGATCAGGGTTTCCTTAAGTGAATTAGATCAGAAGCCATTTTACAGCAAGACCAAGAGTACTGTGATGAGATAGCCTTTTCGAATGGATCCTTCCCTAAGTTCAGGTACGATGAAGCTAAGAATGACTTTTAACATGGATGAGTCAGACATGGGGTGATCGTTAAGTTGTGAGTGTGAGGCAGGATGATAGAGAATGACTTTCCTTCTGTCTCTTGCTTGGTGATTGAAAGGCCGTCTATGTTCTGCTTAATTGTTTCTAACAACTGCCAAAGGAATCTTACTCTGTTGCCTTCAGTAGCTAGTGGAGTGCTCGTTGTTACACAGATGTGTGGATCTGTTATTCTTTAGGCACATCTTTGATGCTAGCACTCTGATCCTCGTGTTTCTCTAATAACACTTGAAAGCAGAATTTTTTCTTATAGTTTAGTATGTTCAACAGTCTCAGAAATAATGTGAAATTATGCTTTAAAAAGACACAATCAGCTGCTAAATCAGTCAGTTCAGTACAGTAATGCAGCCATAGTCACAAGTGCTGCAAGGACAGCGATGGAAACAGTATTTTAAACATCCAGGTTTGTATTACAAACCTTCCTCTGATCTAAGCTTTTAGTTGACATTTTCCCTTGAGTCATGGCTTAGAAAATTATCAGGAGTTCCCATTTCATCACATAAAGGATGTGGTTTGTTTGCTCTTTGCTTGGTTGAGTATCTAGTGCAGTATGGATTGGACTGGTACCCATAAATACAAGATTAGCAAAATGTTTCTTTATTCCTGGTTTCTTCTAGTTGCTTGCTGTTTAGCATGATGAGCTGGTTTTGCTGAATAATGCCTTAATGACAGGGCTGATGCATTTTTAATGCATGTACTCTTTGTCATTGTCAAAATTAACATTTTGATGATTGTAGATTTCTTTTTTCTAAATTCCTTTGGGAATTGAACGATATGTGGGTGAAAAGAATGAAACTGTAAGGTCCAATCGAAGAAATACTGGATATGCTTACCAAAATTATTATAAAATATTGTGTAAAGCCTCACTAGCATAAGAGCTCTTAGAATGATGGCTCTCCCCATCCATTAGCAGTTCCTGGGGTCTATCACATATGTATGTTGAAGGACAGAAGCAGTTGTTTCTGAAAAACAGATCTCTAAGAGGAGGCTGTTTATACTGTGGGCCTGATCCTGGGAATGCACATAGCTTCTATGGGACTGCTCAGGGGAGCAAGGTTACTCATGTTAAATCCAAAATATTTTGGGCCTAATCCTACCATTCAGTGCAATAGCAAAGCTCCAATTGATTTCACTGCAGGAAAGATTACACCCTAGTGAAAGGGATTTTTACAACACTACACTCCCTATTTTCTTGCTTTAGAAACTGCGAATCCTGTGTGCTAAAAATGAGTCTAAAAACCCCCTGCCTCTAATAGTCTAATGATATTTTAACTGCAAAAATTATACTAAAAGGCTATAGCACAACATAATAAGAAATTACTTTATAAACAAGTTTTTTTAATTGTACCAGCATGATTATTTTCTAAGACAACATTTTAGGTTGAGGTTTGTGGTAACACCAACTATGTGTTAACAGCTATTTTTGCAAATGCATATCTAATTAAATTACAATACTAAATTTCTGTTCAGAAATTGTTTTTGTAATCTGCATCCTGATAGATATTAAATAAAGAATTAGCCCAAAAATAATTACTTGGACTTAGCCTTTTTTTAAAGGCCATAATCCTATGAAGATTTATATCTCTAGGTAGTTTTATTCGCTGGAGTAGCCTCGAAGGTTACTCCCATAGGTAAGTCTCTGTGACACCAGGGGCCCCGTAGCAGTGTAGCTGATTGATGGAGGAGGAGACATAGGGGTGACAGCTGCCCTGGCACCCAGCAGGGTGCTGCAGGTCCCCCTCAGGCAGCCACCCATGATGCTGGCTGGTTCCCCACCCTGCTTCCATGCCAGGGAGATGGCGACTGCTTGGGCATTTCCAGAGTGGGGAACTGCCAGAAGGGCTGTGCCCCCAAGTACCACAGGCATGTCATGCCCCATGAAGAGAGGGAGAAGGCTCTGGCCTCTATTGCCTTGTGCAGGTAGGGGAACAGCTCTGCATAGGTCTGCATGTAACAGGAAATATCGCTCTGCTTAGCAATACCCTAAAAGAAGTGATGAGGACTGCCATTTGATATCAGGTGTCCTTTTCAGAAATATTTAAGCTTACAGCTCTTATATATATATATATATATATGTATATGTATGTATATATATATATGTATTTCTGAGTGGATGGATACATACACACACACATGCACGCACATATATCCACACATCTCTCTGAAGGAAGGCTACAGCATGATGATAAATGGAAAGCCCTACTCTTTCAGACCTGACAGAGGCACAACTCCCACTCACCTAGGCAAGGGCTGTGCTTTATTTATGAATGCTGCTGTGATTCCTCTTGCTGCCTGAAAATTTGCCTAAAATAAATGCATCCACTGTTGCATTAGATATGTACAGTTATGAAGATACCTTTCCCTGGGATCAGTTTTGCTTGCTTTCTACTTTTAAGACTACATCTGATTTTGAGAGGAGAGTAAGTTTCTTCCCATAACAGATTATTGCCTTTCAAGTCAGTTTAGGTGGCTTCTGCTTTTCATAGTGTTTTCTTAAGGAAACTGAAAACAATAATACTTATGCATCCATACAGTTATGTGTGTACTTTACAGCTGTAAGAATAAGCTAACTGATCTTTTTAACTGGGTTTTTACACTGTGCTAGAAGTAATGTATACGAGTGGATTTTGATACTTTATTTTAATTAATAGTGACTTCACATACACAAAAGGTTTTTTCTTCTCATCCTTTTAAAAGATTATTATTTTTCTGAAAAACACCCACCCAGTTATTACCCTTATTTAGTGCTGTAAGGGTAAATAATAACATTCATTATTAATAGTCATAAATTTTTACCAGATTCAGCATCTGCCTCCTGAAAGCTTTAATGGTGGAAGCATTTCCTGGGCTAATGCCCATGATAACTGCATGTTTTTTATTGCAATCATTTAGTAACCAAATAGCTCAAAAATCAAAGGATTTGATTATCACATACCTGCAATGCATAGAGCTATTTATAAATGTCAGCTTGAGGATAACAATGACTCAAAGAGATTTAAATGACAGGCCAAAAATAAGAAGTCTAAAAATGAAAACTCAAGCCAGAATTTGTAGAGGTGATGGAAAGAGTCTGACATTGAAGGATAAAGAGGATCCTAAGGAAGGTAAAGAGAAGATACCTAGAGGTGATGGTAGAGGGTAGATGTGCTGTAGCTTTGCAGAGCTGAGGGGCAGTCAGGATGAGAGGTGCCAGCCATGGCAGGCAAGAAGGTATCGCAGTGTGGCACTTGGAGAATGCACTAGAAGTGTGGGAACCAGGGCTGGAACACCACACACACTTGGTACCTTGCTTTCTGAAAAAAACAGTTTCTAGTTAAAAGCAGCCAACAGAAAATATGGTGAAACATTCCAGAAACTAGTGGGGTTGACTGATGGGCAAAATAAGAGACCTGAATATATAACTGAAAGGAGTGTATTTTTTTATATATATATATATATATATATACACATATGTATGTGTGTATATGTGCATGTGTACCTTGCCAAAATTACATAATAATGCCCATATAGGTAAGTGTAATGTGTATCCTGCTTTTGAAATCATTCTGTAGGAACCAGGGGAAAGCGGCCAGAATTTCTCCTGTCTTCAAGAAAATGATGTAGCCTGGTGTGTGCAAACAGACCTAAGAGTGATGTAGGGAGACAATGCAGTGTGGCTATCAAGAAACGTTTCCTCTCTAGCCAAAGGGGAAGATATGAAGTAAGAGAGTAACACATTACCTAGAAGATATAAAATTAGCTTGGCCAAGCCAAGGCAGCAGTCAGCTTATGAGGACTGCAGAGCCTTCTTGGGAGGCCTTCTTGCCTCTAAATTCTGTGGTACACTTCCACGGACCTGAAATGGCTCAGATAATTCCCCAGTAGTTTATAACTCTAGAAAGAAATAGGTAGGCCCATAAAAGGCTACTTAAACTTTCCAAGTTACTATCTCAAGCTACTCTCTCAGAGTGTTTCAGATTAAGTCAAACAATCTTTCATCAGTTTCAAGGTCAATTGTCACCGTAGTATTCTGTATCTGTTCATCTGAGTTGCATCTTGTAGACCCCTTTCAAATTATTACATTAGACATGAAATGTCAGAAAAATATAGCTAATTTTTCTTTATTATTAAGAATTGCTGATTCATAACCTTGTTTGGAATATTAGCAGTTCTCTTACTAAGTCAAGACAATATCACAAAGTTTATTAATGTTCACAGGTCAAGCCTATCTTTTAAATCACTGAAAATCAATGACAAAGTGATCACAATAGGATTGGTCTTCTCTCGTTGGAGAAAGAAGGACATTCTGAACCAGAACTGTACAGCATTTGATTGTGCAGCCTGTTACCAAAAAAAGAACCATCTCACTGCATCTTACAGAGACAATTAAGGAGATAATGTAGATTTTGTATGACTTCTTTTAGATTAGCTGATAGCAATAGCTTTGGAAGTATTCACATTCTCCTAACAAGAGGTTGATAGAAAATCCAAATAAAAGGCATCACTCTAATTACTGCATTATAAGAACATATTTTGTTTTTTCAAATTAAGTGGGAAATAATAAGAGCAGGGAGGCTTAATGCATTAATACTTCACACCATCTAGAAACATCCGTTAACAATCCTTCTTCAGGAGATAACTTACCTGGTTACTCCAAGAAAATGTAGAGCAGTATTACCTCTTCATCAAATTGCGTACAATAGCTTTATGAAGTCCAAAATGATACAGTTCAATGCCTACTGGTTTACTGGAATAACTGTTAATAAAGTCTTGATGCTCTGTTTGTTAAAAAAGGCCAATACAGTGGAAAATTTTTTCTTGTTCCCCTACTTTTTTTAGCCCACTACCTGCTTGTTCACTTTCCCATTTGTGATAGATGAAAAAGGCTTGAGGGGACAGAAGGTTTCTCTTTCTCAACATGTTTTATTTTAGAGATATCATGATCATTTAATTTCCAAATTTTTGGTTTGAGTGCTCTGAACTATAGAGAACAGCAGTGGAAACTTTATCAGACCTCTGTTTAAGACATGGTGAACTTTCAATTTTTAAAGAAGACACCCTTTTCCCTGCAAGTTTGCCAGGGGTCTCAGTTATGCAGAGGACAATACCATAATTATTTTCAAAGTCCTTTGGGTTTTTTTGAGTGTGCATGTTGCATTGTCCTTTGCTGTTTTATGACATCATACTGCTGTCATTCATGTGATGACACAAAGCCGTTTGCCTTCAGCCATTCATAGAGCTCCTTGGTGAAAACAGAATCTGCATGTCTTGCTCTAGGAAGCAAGAAAAACCCCCAAACCTCCCCCTTTTGCTCTTCTTGTTTAAGTGCTCATCATTTCTATGTATGTAAATTCTAACCAACAAAGAATGCAAGACCAGTCCAGATCCTCAGTTAGAGATGAAAATAGACATGCTTAATTTTCATTTGCTGGAGCTGCAGTGGGTCAGTGCTGCTCCCTCTGCTCCAGTGTCCCTGGTATAGAAGGAGGAAAAACTTCAACAAGGGAAAAGAGGCTGAATAGGTGCGATACAAAATCCAAGGAAAGCAAAGCAAATCAAATCCACCCACAAAATACATAGCTGGAGCTTTGATGTTGTATTTTTACCAAATGTCACTCTATTTAAAGTATTTTGCATTTTTTGGATACAAAACTTAAATACGTGGCCTGTAACGTGGCTCAGAATAATAGCTCTGCTTTCTCCAATAAAATGTCTCTTCTGAGATTAACTCTGGAGCTAGCAGTGAGGTCACTATTTCATTTCATAGAAGTCAGCTCACGCTGACAAGGGTTTGGCCTTCTTAGTGATGGGCCGTTTGCTGCTCAGAAGTGTGAGGAATGGTTTTTCTGAAATATCGATAGCTTGCCTTCGCTAGAGTTCATGATCAAATTTAGCTTGCAAGTATCAGTGTGCTACAGCACTCAGACTGAAGGGCTGAGAAGCTCAGGCCTTAGGCCAGCCTCTAAGGTTTGCTGTTTAAATCAAAGGCTAACTCTTCCATTAGTGTAAATCAGTGGTTTATAATAACATCAAATGAGATTTGTGTCAGAGTAGCCCAGGCTATGGCCTTGTCTTGGGATTTGAAAAGGAATAGAAAAATCAGGCTGAGACCATTAGTATTCTGTTTTGGTGTGTATGTGTGTAGATATGACTACACAGCTATGCGCACATGTGCAGAGCTGCATTTCATTGCCATGGACATTTCCAATGGCCATGTAACTGCCATTTAACAGGGACATAAAAGCACAAAGTCTTCATCCTGGTGTGGCTTGATCGACATGTGCAGAGATCTCACATACAGGGTCTGGGATTCCACTTTTCATCCATAAAAGGAAAGCAGGAAAGCTTCATCTCCTGCTAAACCCTTTGCACAATATACAGCAATAATGAGGCAGCATCTATTTATATATTGCTCATTGGAAATGACTGAATTCAGACAGAAGTTGGTGAGGCAGCCTGAGCTCCACCAGCCTCCATGAAGTCTATTGTTAGTACCCAGGATGACTCCTCAGGCAAACAGGGAAGAGAAACATGATTTGGAGCCTACCACGCCATGGGGAGGAATATCAGCTTCAGCATTTGGCAGGTAGCATCTCCTCTTGGAGAATGCCTTTGATGTCTCTGCCGGGATCTGGCAGTCACAGAGGAGGAACGCAGAAGAAATGGGGCAAGAGCACAACCCCATTGCTGCTCCCAAGGTGTCATACTGACCAGGACTTACCCACAAGGTAAAAGCTCATTGCCTTTCTTCATGGGAACAGTAGATGTCCAAGAGGGAATGGGAGGAAGGCAGTACTAGCTTGATGCACATCAATGCCTTCTTGCCATGTCATTGCAGGAGGTTTTAAAAAATATTTCTTCTCTAACTAGAAAAGAAAAGAAATATGCAGTAAAAGAAGCCTCATTCAGCATTAACACATTGGTTAGGTAGGTTTATGTGCCTGATAGTCTAGTGATAAGGCTGAGGTCAAGTTCCAACACATACCCATGAGAACCTAAACTTTCTCCTCTATATGATACTTAGCATAAATAAGGCACTCAGACCCACTTAGCAAAGCATAATCCAGACAGTACTTTTGCTCCATGTCCTTTTTCACCCTTCCTTTTTCACGGTGACTCTTGTGTACTTTGCCTATATGCTCTTCAGCTACTTTTGTTTTCAGTTTTATGTGTGTTTCATATAAATTAGAAGAATCAAGCTCCTCTGCTTGTTAAATTATAAATTGAGTGGAAATTGGCCAACTCTTTTCAGGCTATGTCTGTAAGTTATACAAAATGCAAGTAATGAAGCTGAGCAGGCTGGGTTGGGGAGGGAAAACATATCAATAGCGTGGGCCATGTGAGCTGCGTCCATGTGTCTCTGCACAATGCCACTTGCCTTTGCAACCTTGAATATCTCTTTCCTCTAAAGCACCAATCTACCTCCTCTTAGACCATTCCCCAAGATGCAGGTTATATTTTTCTTAGTAGTCTACTGCAGCCTCACAGAGTAGGACTGTGGTGTAAAAACAGGAGCCTAGTAGTGGCTCGCAGACTGAAAAATGTTGTCAGAAGAGCAAGGGAATTGGCTGATGTCTTGGTACTCTTTGAGAATGTGGAGAATCTGTTATGAGGCAGAAAAGACAGCCTCAGTGTGGCCTGTTATTGCACAGTTAGACCAAGTTTTAAGAAAAACAGGTTTAAAATCAGAACCCTAAATCTATCCTTACACATTTAAAAGTAGGTGTAATTTTGGGACTCAAGTAGGACCAGTGTTATCATAAGCAGATATGGACATGGGCCTGCTCTACAGTCTGACTTCAGTGTTCCTCTTAAAAATTTCTGTTTTCAGACAATTGTGACAAACAAAACTGTCCCTAAAAGTGGAGATCCATTGCAGCCTCAGCACAGGCAGGGATGGCTGGCAGGCAGTGGCCATGCAGGCATTCACACTCCACCAGCATGTCTGACAGCACTGATGGAGGGCAGCCTTGTGCTGCCACCAAGAGCCTTCCTGCCCTGAGCACTCAGCCATGTCAGGGGTAGAGCTCAGGAGAGTCCTGCACTCTGTCCTTTACTTCCACACCAACCAGGGAACAGAAGAAAATATCTTCAGAAAGGAGGTACAGTGCAGTTTTTGTGAAACCTTGGCCACCTTTTTAAGGCCAGCATCACAGAGAGGCATGCCATTGCCATGGAAAATCCAGGTTAGCAAGGAATTACTGCAGTGGGTGGGGGTGTGGTGTGTGTGTAATTGTGGGCAGTGGGTGGGCTTTACAGGCGTGGCCTGAGGGGCACAGGCCTTTGGCAGGTAGCACCTTCCCATGTAATGTACAACCCTGTATGCCTGCTGGGTCCTGGGGTGCCCTTGTGAGTGCCCAAGCCCTCCCAGCCCAGCCTGGCTGCTGACATGTGCTGGTCTTTTGCCACACTGCATTTTGCAGATTCCAACCTGATGAGGTTGAAATGCGTGCTTTGCTAAAGTGATTCCATCTGAGTTGGTTTTTCTCAGGTAGACAGGAGGCCTTCAGGAGTCTCAGGCTAGGACCTGGAGGGCACAAATGGGATCCTCTCTGATCAGGCTCTGCCTTGCAGTTATTTTAGTTTGGGCTTTTTTTCACTGAGTTCATAAAATACATATCCTTTCTAAAGGATATTATTAAACACTTTGATTCTGTGATATAACATGAGAATGTGGTTTGTTCTGTACAGTCAAATGTTTACCAAGGAGAAACAAAAAATACCTGACCTGTTTTTTTTTAGAGCTGCATATTTTATTTCAAAGGGAAGACATAGCCTTTCATTTCTTGGTGTGATTTTTATTAAACTGTTTGTCAGACCATGTATAAATTTACTACAACTTGTATTTCCAAATAAAAGACATATAGGCTGGTAAGCAGTCTACAAGTCAAGCTGCTATTCCTTGAAACTCGTAAAAGGATCATTTTAATCCATGCAATTGCTAATTAAAGCTACTTCTCAATATATAAAAATTAAGTTAACAATAATTAATGTAGCCAGCCTGGAACCCTAGGAAGCTACTGCCAGCAAGTGTCTTTTGGTGCACTCAGGAGGATGCAGTTTGATTGTTGGCACCAACAGATAGGTTGGGAATTGTAAACATGGTAATTAGCAGTAAGTTTCTGGATCTCAACTTGCCAGACTGGCAGTCTGATTCTTGGAGTAGTTGTCACATGGGAAGAGGGAAAAACAAAGTAAGGGAATTAGAGCAACCTTGCATTGCTCTGCCAACATATGCCACTGGACCAATGTTTTTCTTGGCAAAGATCTCTGACAAGGAATTTAAAAGCAACGATGCAGCCCTGCTGCAAACTGTGAACCTCATTCCAGGCATCAACCAAGCAGCTGGTTCTGGATTTTCTGCTCAAATCGTGAGTGTTGCTCCATAGAAAGGAACTGTAGAGTCTGAGATTCCCCTGCTCCACCTCTATGGCAGAGCACAGTGCTGATAAGGTTATCAACAATAATGGGATTAAAAGAGTTAAAATCCAGCTTTGCAGTGATCCCAGAGTATTCTATTGTTGAGCTATCAAAGATTAAGGTTATAGTAACCTTATTAACCCTTAGTGTAGTGTAAATAAAAAGGAAATGTCAACCTTAATCCCACCATGAAATTAAATCTTCACTTCTCCAAACGATGCTTGAAACACAGCTTACTCGAGCCAATGTGGTTTATGAAAATACAGAACTCATGTGAATTTAAGAAATCCCATCTGAGAGAGAGGGGAAAAGGGATGATAAAACATGGCATTTGTTTTGTTTAAAATAAAAAAAAAGAGGCTTGTATGTCTGCAGAAAGTATACCTACACCCAACAAAGTATGGGACCAAATGCTGATGGTGTAAATCCTTGTGATGCTGTGAACACAGCTTCCCCAGTCTGCAGCAGCTCAGGCTCTGGCCCTGAGAAGGACAGCCAACCCTGTGCCAGGCAGCAGCCACAGCACTGCTGGTGGTGTCCCCACCCCCTGTTCACTGAGCACTGTGTAGCCTCATTAGTGCTGCTCCAGCAGCAGCGACATGTTGCCCCAATCCAAGAGCTTGAGCCAAGCACTGCTCCACCAGTGCTTTCAGTGCTGGAGATAAGGTGATGAAAACCAAAAAAATGTCACAAATGACATGGTTGCTGAACCTTCTGGAAACAGAGAGCCTGGTTCTGGTGTGAAGGGCACAGGTTTTCCTGGTAAGCTAATTTCCAAGGGGTGGGAGTTGGCTGTTTCACACCTGTGCTGGGCACAGACCCTGTTCTACCTCCCCACTTAATAAGACTCAATAAGTAGGTCCAAAACTGCCCTCTGGGACTAGCCCTCTTACCTGAAGACAGACAGACAGACAGACAGACAGACAGACAGACAGACAGACTGACTGACTGACTGACTGACTGACTGACTGACTGACTGACTGACTGACTGGACTCTGCTTAGAAGTCGATGAGATATGGTCTAGGTAAATATGTATTTCATTGTGGGTAGCAGGAGGGGAATTACAATAGGCAGAAATGGGCTGTGTGCCCTTTGTTATGGGTAGAAATGTAAAATAGTGATAAAATGAGGTGATTCGGAATGATTCTGCATCTTAAATAACTCAAACACTTACTCTGAGTCTCTAGCAGAGAGGCAATTATGCCGCTGCCTATAGCAGGAAGCAAACTCTCTGGAGGGCAAGAGGCATTGCCAGGGAAAAGAGATGGTTTTAGTGGGGCTGTTCCCAGGGAAAGGGACTTTGCCACTTCATTAAACCCCTGTCTGTTCCATTGGCATCTGAATCTCCTGGAAGTTACTGTCTCTGTGCATTGATAGAGCTGGTGAGTGGGCACACTATGCCTCTTCCTATTGCTTACCCCAGTCCTCATGAACTCTGGTGAAGCTATGTTATGAAACTCAGACTCATAAAAGAGTTCAGTTTAGGATGGATTAGGATTCCCTTCACTCATATCATACTTTTCTCTGGTGCAAATTGTCACAGCTCCAGAGCGTGCACCATCTCAGAAGTACCTGCTGGGTCCTGGGCTGCCTCCATACCCACTGCTGCTGCAATTGCCACCACAAACACAAATTGGCTCGCTCTGGCTCTTCTCGTCTTTCCACAGTGTAGGAATAGACACTGGGCCCATGGGGTTGTTCAGAAATATTACTGGTTTCTAGTGCTGGCATAATGCTCCCTCTAGGTAGAATCCCTTTTCTTGGCAATATCTCAGTAAAATAGTAAATGGCAACTGTAGAGCAGTAAAAGTGATGGTGTATTTGTTTGACTGACATTTCAGAGCCTGCAGAGCAAATGCAATTAGGATCCACAGCATGTAGCAGCTTCCTTTCCTCATTTCCCTACCTTGGAAGAGCTGCTGATAGGTTCAGCTTAAGCCTGGTTTCTGCTCCATGTTGGCCTTAGAATGGAGGGAAGGCTCCAAGGAGGGAGGGAAGTATGTCCTCAAGCCCCTACAGGCACCCTCTTCTTTGTGAGCACCTGGCATCTCATAGGGCCCAGGAGCCGCTGCTGCTGCTCTGCTGCTGGTACTGCAGCCCCAGGCAGGAGAGCAAGATTTTGTTAGTAGATGTAAGCTTCCCCTAGACTCAGCAGAACTGGCATCAGGGTGGCCCTGAAGCTCTTAGACCTGCACTCCTCACTGGGCAGAAATCCACATCAGTGCCCATGGATCTGTGCCAGGCAAAGCACTCCAGGATTTGGGCTATCTCAGTCTTCACTAGGGGCAACTTATGCTTTCTTTGGAGTTTTGCAGGGTCAACAGTTGATGCACTATGAACACTTTGATACACACTTGGCATCAGAAAGAGGTGGAAAAAAATGGCAGTAATAGTTCAGATTTGTCTGGAGGAGGTAATTGAAAACAAATTGCTACCAAAAGCCAAGGGCTGTGGTTAATTGTGGTGGAGCACTGCAGGTCGCACACCTGTAGGGAAAGACTGCTAGAAAACAAGCAGGGGTCAAAATTGTTTCTCTGCTGGTGAGGAAAGAGGGTCTGAGCCATATAATTTGGTTTGTAGAGTTATTCTGTAGCTCACAGACCCTGACGTGAAAATCCAGCCTGCAGAGCAGTACTTTAATCGCTGGAAATAACACAGTCAGCGAAGGCAGGTGCAGTTGTGGCTTGCCCTGGTGGCAGGGGGTGGCCAAGCTGCAGCATTCCTCTGGCCATGGGCAGGTCCGAGCTGGCCCATGGGAGCAGCACACAGCAGGAGAGGCATGAGCATCTGCCAAGTTCTCTTAACACTGGGTCCTACTTGAGAGAGAGAGAGAGGGTATGTAAATCCTGGACTTGGCTGAAGAGAGCAGCATGGTGGAGGCTGCAATGTGCACAGAGCCACTACGCTGCCTGCCTGTTCAACTGCGGGGTTTATTTTTCAGTTTGAACATTACTAACATGGATGGTTTTATTTGTTAACAAATTTAAACACTGCAGTGTTTGCAATTCCTAGTGCTTCTTAGATGTCTGCACGCAGGCAGACATCAATGCCTGTGTGAATCCGTGAGCTGTTTTGCAGTGTGTCCTCTGGATACAGAGAAAAGGAAAGCTGGGACACAGGGTGGCACAAACCCACTGCCCTTGGGTGGCAGACTGAGGTCTGCCCTCACTGGGTAGTGGCTCCCCAGGATAAAATATCTTTTGTCTCTCAGAGAAGCACTTTCTAAACCACTAACTCTTCTTCAAGAATTCAGAAGATGAAAATAATGATGAAAAAGCTGATATAAGTTTTGCTAAATTGCACTTGTTCTAGATGTTTTGATTCAGAGCTCCTCCAGGGTAGAAGAAACATTTCTTCAACTTCCTATATCTATCTGGCAACAAATTCAGTACCACCTTCTTTCAGGGCAGGTCCTAGCTTTTGCACCTTTACTTTGTGCTCAGGAAGCCAAGTACAGTACTATGCTACAGCCTCTGCTGCTCTGTGTCTGCACCCTGTGCTAATGGTGTAAGTGGGGGAAGAGCAGGACAGCATAGGATATGGGAACCAAAGTTTCTTAAAGCAGTCTGAATGCAGAGCAGCCCAGCTGAAGTTTGTGGTGTTACGCGAGTGTTGGCTGTAATAGCTCTGAGGTTTGGGCCAGCCTGATTAGAGCTTGGATTCCAGTGCTTAAAAAAGCCTTTAAAGTATATGTATGTGGTGCAAGTATTAGAACATGAATACCTCTATCTAACCTGAGATATGGGAAAAGTGATTGCCTGGCTGTCCTTGGAACTTATATCTTTTGATAGGTCAACATACTGTTATGCAGAGAACAAAATGATACGCTAATTTATTTGACTTACTATGATTATTAAAGACAGCTTTGGGGAAGATCGGTAATAAAGCCATTTCTCGTCTTCTTTTGCAATGAAAAACCCAAATGCTGTCCATGCAGCAAAGTCTGTCCCCAAATAGCAAGCCTGGTGTGACAGTGTTACTGACATGCAACCTTGTGTCCCTCCGTGGGAGCCTGCAGGCTGTCCCCAAGGGGGGTGACGGCTTAGCTGTGCAGGGCATGTCAGCAGTTGCTCTGATTTTTAACATGTCACATCCTAACTTGCTCATCCATCCAATGTCAGGGTTGAAAAACACTGTTGAAATGAAAATGCAGGAGCTGACTGAGAAATCAGTGAGTATGTTATCTGGATGCTCCAAATTTAGACATTGTGATTGATAAAGGATATAAAATAGGTGACTTCCCCCCCCGCCCAAGCTAAAAGACACTCCATAAATATTTTTGTTTTAAGAATAACAGCTCTGTTTTACAGCAAGTGTGTGTGCTCACGTGTGCAGATGCACATGTCCACACAAACCATGGTCGTCCAGCGTTGCAAGGAGTTAGCTGCTGAATTAAGCTGGCAGTATCAAATATATTACCAACTCCCCACAGGGGTGGGCATAGAACCCATACAACAGACAGGAAAATTCTAAGTGTTACTGGGTGAGAATGTTTTCCTAGCTAAATTTGCTGGTGTTCAACTTGTAACTTCACAGTCCCCTTTACCATTATTTCCCTTTATTTATATAAGCTGAAGGGAAAATGTGGGGTGGGAAAATACCTCTCCTATAAAAAGAAAAGGTCTTGGCAGGACAATAACTCTGTGTATGCTGATGAGCACTTCTTGATACAAGGAGCCGCTGAACACAAGGTGTATGTGGTGAATTGCAGGAGTTTAGAGGGCCAACATGGCTTTTTTTCACAGTAACTCCAGGGACATGTGGGATCTCCTGGGGCCGGGACATCCGTGAGCTCAGGTAATTTCAGTGGTCAGGGTGGTGGATTATTTCAATGAACAGATATAACCTAATCGCCCAGAAAAATAACATATAACCACATGCTCAAAGGCTAATGTCATGCTGAAGCCTTGGCCACCTGGGTTTCCCCCACTCTGCTGCTCCTCATCTCAGGGTACGGTGCTGAAGGCCAGTGCTGCTCTGCCTTAGCATAGCTCTCTGCATGGTGGCACAGTTGGCATGGTGTGGTGCTTGGGGACGGCCAGCATGCCAGCTTTCCTGCTCCTTGCTGGGGTGGGAGATTTCTGGCAGGACCCTGCCTGGGTGGGCAGGGATGTTGCTTGCCAGGTGATGCAGCATCAGCTGGGCTTGCTGGGAAGTTGTGCAGAACCCCCCGGGGGCTCCTCCCTGCCCTGCTGAAAGGATGCAGCTCAATAGAATCAGCAGGGGCTCTGCGCTTTTGACCTCGGATTTTCTCTGACATATGCATAAAACACAGTGTGATGTTAGAAGGTTTTAATAGCAGGAAACTGAGGAAGCCAGTGAATGATTTTAAATTGTAAATATTTATAATTTAAAAATGCAGTACTTTTTTTTTCCCCAGAAATTTAATATTGCCTTAGTATATGAGAGTGAGAAGTCACTGGAAGTCATAAAAGAGGAGAGCCTTTGTTAAAGAAACTGCAGCTAGTAACTCAATGTTTCTACTGATGGATTTCCAAATAGCTACTCTGGAAATTTGAGTATATCTAGAGGATATATCCATACAAGTATTGAGTATATCCGGAATATATATGCATACAATGATTTAAGCCTGACATTTGCAAGACAAAAGCTGTTTGTCATATGAAATAAATCCCTGTAGTTCAGTTCCTTCTCTGGGTTAACTCGCTCTCTCCATGAAACGTTGGGGACATCAGTTTGCCAAGTGGTTGGGGAAAGGTAGAGGGAATCATTCTGATGAGCCAAGGACTCCTGATCCCCTGCTGTAACCAATGCAGCACTGTCCCTGTTCAGCACCTGGCTTCCAGGCAGGATTCAAGCCTCCAACACATCAGTATACCTGCCCAATTACATGAAATGAGATCAGGAAAAAGCCTGTTTACTATATCATGGTCTAGTTTTAAGATCCAAACAGATTGCTGTACATTGGGTGTGAAACTCCCTAATGTTTCAGTAATGATGCTGGAACCTTTCTGACAGCTCTGAGTAAAGCACTTTCTAAGGTTACGTAAATGCCTAAATCTAACCCCAAATCTTTATTGTGTAACAGATTTGAGTCTTGTGAAGACACTGCCAGATTTTAAACCCATGCTGCTACCTTACATAAATACTCATAAATACTTACAGTAAGTGTCCTAAAAAGATCTTTGGCTCACTGAGTGAGCTAGAAGGCGGCTGCAAGGCTGCCCGTCTCTGCTAGCTATGAGAGGCCCGCAGTGCTGGCCAGGCCCACTCCAGTGGGAGTGAAGAACCTTGTTCCCTTCAAGTCCAGCCAGAATTGTGGATATCAGGGATCAAATCACAGGCAGAGGAATGAAGTTACTTCCACTTCTGATACCCCCTAACAGGGCAAAGAGACCTTTTCTTGTGCTTCTGTTCTCTAGCCTGGCACAGAAACAATTATAAACCATGTTTATAAATTCTGCCCGGGTGTTGCAGCCCTTGCTATGAATCTTAAAATATATTTGAGATTTATTAGCAGTGCACTGCTTCTGGCACAAAGGATGTGGGGGACAAAGAGCAGCTGCTTCTGTACTATACGGAAGCACACGAAAACCTGTCAGTGTGCTTGTAATTTCATGCTTCTAAATGTTGTTATCCAAATGTCATTGTACTCACAACTATTCTGTGTGCATTAAATCTGATGTGTGAAATACTACCTGATATAAAAAATGTGATAGTAGCGTGGATGGTTAGAGTACCTGTAATGTTTTTGTGAAAGCTTTTGTTAGATCTTACTGCCTTGTCCTTGGTGCAACTTAAGGCAGAAAATTGAGAGTCTACTGCATTTAAAAAATGTTCAGAAAGATGTGCTTAAGTAAATAAGCTTTACTTTCTTTCTTTACTTTCAGTGCTTGAATTGGTATGTAAAGGGAAGGGTTTGAAAAAGAAGCCAAGTCCATGTGATACAACATACTAAATAATGGTTGTGATTAATTTTGCAGAATTACCCATGAATATCTGGCAAAATATGTTTCCCACATCCCCCAGCTTCTAGAACTAGCTGATTCATTCCACTCAAGGAGTGGTACCTTTGAGTTGTTATCTGATGCGTATTAAAAATTGGTATTGATTTTTTTTTTTGAGAGATCGAATCAGCATCCCAAAGGACCTGTGATATTTTTTTAAACAAAACACTTGTTATATGCTTTATTTTTGTTGCTTGTCCTAAGCTAGGTGAGCAATCAGCACTAATTCACAGCAGAGCTCATCTATCCTCTTCTTGAGAGAGCAGAGGAGAGGGACAAGACACCTGGGCAAAGGGAAAAGGTAGAAAACCACAGAAAGGAATAACTGTAAATAACAGAAGAAGGGAAGAAATAGGAAAAAGCAGGGGAAAAAAGAGAATCAAGGAGAGACAAAGGAATGAAAAGGAAGAGAACAAAAACAAAAACAAAATAGAAGACTGGATAAAAATGAGTATGCTCAATAATTAATTCTGATTTTTAATCTTTTAGTGTGCTCCTTAAGCAGGAGCTCAATGATTTGGAGGTTGGTGGGTTTTTTTTGAAATGATCCTCACCTCCTGCTGTCCCCTTCAGTGCTATCTGCAATAGCTTTTGTCCCTCTTACCTTGGTCAGAGCATGAGGGCTTGCACAGCTCCATGGTGCCTGACAACTGCCCCGTGGGCTGGCCTGGCAAGCCACTGCTAGTTGCAGGCACTGTCTGATGTTCATCCATGTTCAGTCAACCTGAGATCTACAAGGAACATGAGAAAGCACCAGCTCCTGTTTAAATCTCAGCAGGTTTATTGTTTACAAAACCATGACAAAAGATGAAGTAATGTTCTATCTAGCCACACACTGGGCTGCAGGTCCTATTTTTTTCCTAAAAGGAGAGCAATTTGGTGTGTTTTGTTACTGTCAAAAAGAAACAGAAAAAATCAGTTATTATGATTTAGAGGAGCTAAGTATTTAAAATAAAATACAGATTCAGTGCTTTCTTTTGTGCAAAGATTCACCAGTAACCAGGTGACTCAAACCAATGCACTCTTATCAAAGCCCAAAGATTATTTTAAGATGTCTATAGACTATCTCTGCTCTCACTGTGCCCTCTTACAATTACAGATGGGGACAATGAAACCACGTGTTCCCATGCAATTAATCGCTGCAACCTTACAAAAAGCCAAAGCCTAACGAATTTCAGTAAATTAGGGTAAACTAATAGTGTCCTTGGGAAAGCACAACCTGAGGAGTTTTGCCCTACTACTGACAGTTAAAGCAGATATGTAGGTGAGAATAAGCCTTCATAAAAAGCCAAGTTTAAGATGAGATCTGAAGGAGTTTGACTTGACATTTCCAACTTATTGAGAATGAATACGGGACCTGAGATGGACAAGAGTTAAGAGCAGATCTTTGGTAAATCTTTACCTTGCATTTTGGAGGAACCAGTACACTGTCTTCTAGTAATCAGAAACATCAGTTGCCCTTGCACAAAGAGCAGAGCTCTGGTAAATGCACTGATCAATACGTTTAACAGGGAGGCCCTGAGTTCCTCTTTGGGCAGGAATAACCCATTAAGTCTGTACAGGCACAGTTAACATCCTAGATGCAGTGTTTTGTACAAACCAAACAATATAAAGAATATTCCAAGAAGGCCATAAAGGGACATGATGCAGTAATTGTTTCTGGGATGTGAAAAATACAGTTAAGCTTATGAGCTGTTGTGTGAACCTGCCTGCAGTGGCTGACATGGGGTGATACTGTATGGATGACAGAAGTTGTTTCACAAATGTCAAGAATGCAGGGCTGAGTCCCAAGCAGCTCTTGCAATTTTAACATGTAATGAGGCCAGAGAGAGCTTGGTGCATATTAATATATTTTTGCGACCAATGTATGTAAATATGTGTCTGAGACAGTGTTGGTAGGTCTTCCAACAGCACTTTGGACACCACAATGATCAGTCTGAGTTAGGGGTTGCAGTCTTGAGTCCAGGTCTGTGGGATCAAGCCACTAGTTTTTAATGGGTTTGAGATGTTCTTAAATAAACCTCCATTAGTTGGGGTAAGACCTAAGTCTACTTCCTACTGAGCAGCAGGAAAACAGAAAGAGCATCTATATCATCTATATACACAAATTGACTTAAAGACTGGAATGATAGGAAGCTTAGAGAGCTTGGATGAGGAATGGAGGAGTTGGGCGGAAAGATGGAAACAGAGAGGAACAAACCCCAGCCAGCTGCAGATGCAGGAAGAAAGTGTCTTCTCTGTTTTCTGCTGTCAGCTGAAGCATACCACATTGCAAACAGGAGATGTGAATGCTTGCAGCACATCTGTGAAACCATTCTCCACTTTGTGACCTGTTTATAGTGCCAGAATAGTCCCTAGGCAAAGCAAGCACACTGCCTTTCACACTTTTCCACCTTCCCACTCCACAATTGGGAATCACTGCGGGGTTTTTCAGGCTGTGGTTTACTGGATGATTTGGTAAGGGTCTTGATTATGGTCTCCAGTTTCCAGACATATTTTTAGTCTGTCCAAAATAGTTATGTCTGCAGCATCTCAGACCTCTCTGTGCCTGTCTTTGCCTGCTGGGTATAAAGTAGTTTGGCTTTTATGTTGTGTCTTTACAGGGCTTTAGTAGCTTGGATTGTTTTTATATGTTTATTATGAAAGTAACAACCCCTTAAAAAAATTATTATTGATCATGCGAAGAGAGTAGATATTTTTAATCTTAAGAAGGAGAACTACAAATAAATCAAATTGTATAAAGTATCTTATTTAAAGGCCTTTTATTTTATTAAAACACTATATCCAGTGTTAGTGGAAATGCAGTACATTCTGTTTCTTCATATGAGTGTTCAGAGAAAACCGTGATGGGAGTTAGCCCTTCTCACTCAGTAACTGCACTAATGTCAATAAGTCAAAATTAGACTCTTCTCAAATTTCATAAACCACTGAAAGAGTAAGGACTTCGGAGGGCTGTGAAATTATCATTTCTGTTGATAAACTATCAGGAAGAGTTGTAAAGACACACATGATGCATTCTTTCTTACTGAGAATTTAGGACTACCATCATGTGTGCCAATACATACGTTCATACATATATATGATGTGTAGCTGAGCATATATGTAAATGTGTGTGTACATATATATTTCTGAATCTACATATCTATTTTGCTGTGTAATGAAGAGCCAAAGGTTGCTTTTGGCCAGGCACTCTGCACCATTTCTGGGTGTATCAAGTCCCACCAGTGCCTGTAGCAGACTCTCCAACTGTCCTGCTCAGCTTGCAGCTCTGGCTGACCTCAGTGGTGAACTGCAGCAGAAACTCTCTCCTTGTCCTTGTTATGACCGAGTACCTGAATTTGATGGCTGGTTTCCATGTTCCACCAGAGTGGCTCTGCCAGATATGACCACAGGAATGTGAGGCCAGTTGGTGGAACCTCGTGAAGCAGAGAAGAACTGCCTTTGGCCTGGCATTTGCACCTTCCACCATTTTGAATGGCTAAGCAAGAAACTTATTCCTTCCTGGGAGAAGTCAACCAAAGAGGCATTATCCATTCAAGGAGGCTGGTGGGACTGCACTGAGTGACAGTGGTCTTTGTCATTAACCAGCTAACTTCAAACTGGCTGAGGATCTGTATGGTTTTGTTGATTAAAAGCCATCCTGTCAAAAGGCAGGAACAAAATCTCCATTATAATGTTTTGGCAAAGAAAAGTATTTGTTCACTGGCAATGGTTTAGGTTGTGTGCAGCTACTTTAGAATGCCAAAGAAAGAAGTTTCACTTGTCAAAATGCTGCCTGCCTTACCAGCTCACGTTACCCTGGTAATAAAGTGCTCCAGCGATAGAAGTCACCTTCTGTGTTCAGCTAAGCTCAACTGAAATCATGCTCTGTAGCTGTGCCATTAAGTGACTCTGAAGATGTTACGGCTGCTGAGCTATGCCACTGTATTTCAAGTGATAATAAAAACTCACAGGGTAAATTGAAGAAGCATGGCTTTTTGTTGCAGCAAGTTGGGACTGAATAACCAACTCAGTCATTGTGCTAAGGCAGCAGATGCCTGTGGTTGGATGAAATAGTTCATGACCCAATGATGCTTCCCAAGAGACGCAGCCAGGAAACAAAAATTCTGACTGTTTGGAGGAAATGGTTAATGACCCAGTGATACTTCCTAAGAGACGCAGCCAGGAAATAAAAATGCTAGGGTCCCCTCGTATGGGAGTAACACTGGAGGGATGGGTAAGGGAAACAGGAGGATTGGACAATGGAAGAGAGCAAGGAGAAAGGTACAATACAAGCAGAAAACCCCTTTGCCATGCTTCAGGCTCACTATTGCACTCAGAGCTGTGGGACAAAAAAGCAATAGCTGGGGAAAGAGTCACTAACTGAAGACCAGCTGAGCATGCCAGGAGGGTGCTGCAGCTGCTGTCTCTGCAGAGAAAGCAGGGAGCAAAGCCACAATCAGCATGGGTATGGGCTGCAGGGGTCAGATCCAAGATCTGCGTTACCCTGAGAGTTGGGTCCAATAGGTCCTTGGAGCAGGGGATGGCCCTTGCGCCACACAGAAAGCCACAACATGCCGAGACAGTGAGTTGTTGGACACCAGGCAGGATGATCACCACATAAGCACATTAAAGCTGATCCCTGGCTGAGTGAGTGCTCAGGGAGTGTTACTGAAGTATTTCAGTACCTCAGCAACCTGCCCTGTGAATATGTGAGTGCTTGTGCCCTGAACATGAAGCATGACCTGGGTGGGTGTGTAGGGCAGACCAGGGTGTTCCCCTAGGGAGTACACCTTGAAGAAAGGTAGCCACAAGTCTAAGGGGAGAAGCTGAGCTGGCCTTGCATAAATTTTCTGGTGGTCCAGGCTGGCCAACTTAAGTGGGTCCCTTCCCTCGGATGATGTCATGATTTTGAGGGAAACATTTGCGACTGGTTTGTCAGAAGCAGATCTGGCTCCTTGATGCCCATACACAGGGCACTTGCTGCTTCAGGAGGACTGCACTGAGAGTGTGCAGATATGAAGCCTGTCCCTGGCAGGGCTTGGCCATTGCCTCCAACACTCTTCAAATGTGTGAGTCACTGAGAAGACCCCTGTGGGTAGGAGGACATGGCTACACTGGTGTGCACACACAAGCAAACCCTGCAGATGCTATGCAGGTGTCACCACTCTCACACAAGTGGTGGTTCCCCTTCAGGAGGTTCCCCAGCACACAATGATGTGCATCAGCATAGTCGCTTTGCTCCTCTGCTCAGGACACCAGCTGCCCTCCTCCCCTGGACTGTCCCAACACACACAGGGCAGCAAAGGGTCCTCAACTCTGAGCCCCACCCCGGCCTCGGGAGCTCTGCAGTGGTACTTCTACTCCAGCTGAGGGTTTGGTCCCCATCTTGGCATCAGGTGAATCCAGATCAGCTACACAGATACAAATGAGTGAATACATTTTAAGAAAATAACTGCAAAATAAAGGTGCAACAAATAAAGATAATAATGCTGCTAACAACACTCATTGACAATGGCATTATTTGCAGCTGTCATTTAGAGATTTTTAATTTATTTTTTTTGAAGTTAAATAAAGCTGTTTCTGTAGGAAGGGGTCAAAGTTTTTAGACTAATCTTCCACCCCCTTTGTGGTTCTCCTCTGCTGTGTTTCTTTTTTCCCCTGTTGTCTGCTAACCCACTCCACCTGTGGGGCTGTGCTTGATAGCAAAGCTGTGACCACTTTGAGGTTTGCTGGGCCTATGGCTGCTTCCTTGACGGTGAGAGAAATCAGAGGAGGCAGCACCAAAGGGAGGTGAAGAGTGTGAATTGAGGGAATGGATTAGGTGGTAAAACATCTCCTCAAAGCATGGGCTGATGCTGGTGTGCTGCTGTGATATGCTGTGGAGCCTGGCAGGACTTTTCCCATGCTAAGGGTAGGTCATCACCTTCCTTTTGACTTGGGCGGGTCTTGGGGTGTGTGTATCTGTGTGTGTGTGTATGTATATGTGCTGTGCTGGGTCTTTTCACAGACAATTATGGTATTCTCTGCTGCCCTATGACTTGCAATACATATTCTACTATTTACATAAAAACATGCTTTTGCTCTCTTTAGGGAATTTCACCCAAGTAAGCACTGAGCTAATTTACCTTCCTTCAAATCCATAAGTTTGAACATCTTTGACATAGTTTTTATGCTACTGGTACCCCTGTACTACTTACTTTGTCTAGGTCCTTTGTTAAGAAGTTAATAAACCTGTCACCACAAATGCATTGACTCTTAGTAGGACATTCCTTTCATTCCTATGGTCTCTTTCACAGTCAGTTTGTATATTAGTACTGTTCATTAGCCTCTGACTAGCTTGTCACTTTTGTATTATTGTGCCACACATTTTGTTTTGTAGTATCTGAAGCTCACAAGACAACTATTGGTTTGCCTCTTGATGGGGGAGAAGGTATCTGTAATCTGTGGTTTGTGTCTTGAGTCTCTTAAAAAAGACTGGAAATCCCAAACACAGTAACTTGTGGATTTTCTGTCTTAGGGAATTAGGATGTCTTTGCATTACTGAGCAGGCAAACATTGAGCAGTTCTTGATCAATAAGAGGCACTGCCAGAGGTCTGGTATAGTCTGCCATGGCTTACGGTAAGTGTTGCTATAGGCTATGGAACAAGGAATATAAAATGTCGAATGACAGTAATAATTCATGTATCCTGGGACATAAAAAACCCAACAGTATGTCAATAGCTGTGGCATGCTCTGCAGAAAATATGCAGGATTTAGATGTTGCAGAATCCTGTGTTTTCTTTTAAGCCACAGATTCCTTGGTGAAATAGAGACTTTCCCTATTTGTTAAAAGAGTTTGTTTTCAGTTTCATGTTGCTACTTTTAAGATTCTAAGAGACATGCAACCTAAAAGGGGCCTTGAGATTCAAAAACCAAAATATATATTTATTGAAGAAAAACACATAAAAGATAATGCACCCTCTGTTTTATGCTCTTTGAGATTCATGGACCATTTCAGCATTCATAAAAGTGTATATGGTTCTCATATCTCTTCACTGGGAATCAGACTGTGCTAGATGAGTTACCCAAGAGGTATCTGGCATTACCTTAAAATGAAACTTATTACAGTCACTTTGCATTTTACTTTGAAAGCAAAATATCTTGTGAAGTAAGAGCTACTCCTATATCCAATATTCCTCTTAAAAAATACTTCAGGATAATTAATATTGCTTGTCTTATGAAAAAGTATTCAAGGGAGTGACTTATTGCATCTGGGAGGGTACAGGAAGCATAAGAAGAAACACACTGTCTACCTGATACGTGTTCTCCCTGGTGTCACTATTGCACTGCTGCTTGGGAATCTAAAAGTGAGAAGTGCTACTTTACTGGCTAAGACTCCCACAAAAATTCTTCACATTAATGTTCAATGAGAAAAGGACAAAAAGGATGCGCAAGCAGCTCCATTCTTATTAGACTTTCATCTGTGTGTTCCTTTGCCTCTCAAATGTATGTTGCCAGGCCTCAATTTCTCTAAGACTGCCTAGAACTAGAAAGGTGAGACAGAGAAGTTGCATATTACTTGTGATTATATGAATATAGGACTTAACATACAGGTAATCCTTCTAAAATAATGTAAAATATTAACAAAAAACCCAACCAAACAACCAAATCAAAACAAAAATAGAAAAGCATCACAAAGAAAAGAAATCTACCATGTGTTATTTCAGTCTTCACCTGTGAGAGGCTGAGGACTCAAATGTATATGAATCATCTGTTCTTCTATGTAACTGCAGTCCATCCACTTCAGAGTTGCACAGTCACAGTTCCCAGGTGTCTACTCGGGAATTGTTTTAAGGTGCATATTCAAATAAAATCTCTTAAATATAATTACTGTTTTTTTAAGACCACAAAGTGATTCTGGTGCGGTGGTCTGCACCTGCATAAACAGACAGTAGTAGATATTTCAGCACATCTTGCTGAATTAACATGAGACAGAGATGATGATAAAAATAAAATAAAAATAAGCCTGCTACCTGTCTGAGACGTATGAAAAGGGATGTCTTTACTCTAAGAAGAACATCTTGGCTTGTTTGGCTTGTTCTGCTTCTTCAGCTTGGTTTGAGGAGGATATATTTTACAGTCCTCCCATGATACTTGGTAAATTTAAAGCTGTTGCTGTTGATCCTGCTTCTCTTTGTATTAAATAATGTCTATGGTGTTTATATTAGGAGGGGAAACCTGCTATTTCTACTTATTGTGTTTTCATTGTCTCTTCTCTTATAACTGTACTTTGCCAGCAACCAAAGAGCCAATTTGATGCTTGCTTTGATGCCATGGTCTATTGTGTTGCACAGTTGAGCCTACGGTTTTCCTTTCTAATTGAATCTGGCATACTGGGTGGAAAAAAACCAATAAATAAAGCTTTTCTATAATTATGGTTATATCATGGAGTCTGCATTTGTTGTAGTTGTTGGGGTGCTGGAAAATGGTGTTAGTAAATACTTGTATATATTTTGATTTGTTTTCCACAGAGACCTTTTTCCCAGCTTCTGTTCCTCACTGCTGTCCACTCACATGAGCAAACTTGCATACCTGTGTGCTGAGTGGCTATTG
The DNA here is from genome assembly GCA_013399015.1 of Galbula dea. Classification (NCBI taxonomy): domain Eukaryota; kingdom Metazoa; phylum Chordata; class Aves; order Piciformes; family Galbulidae; genus Galbula; species Galbula dea. Next base: position 2,100,244 of record VWZX01004488.1, on the reverse strand, counting down.
TCTTGGCAAGATACTGGCTTGTGCATGTTACTTGAATTATGTGCACAATACAACCTGCACTTCATTCAGTCTTCTCACTCTAAGGGATTATTATCCAATCAAGAAAAGCAAATGAATCTTGTTTTTATTAATTCACTCAGGGAAGTGAGTAGCCAAAATAGCAGGAATTTTAATGCTAGTAACAGGAACAGAAGGCAGCTTGGCTGGGTTTGATTGTGCTGCATGATGTCCACTTCCACCTGGCTGGTCTTGGAGGTATAAGTTTTGAACATAGGTCCTAGAATGTGTAATAAGACACTCCTGTGCTCACAGAAAGACTCACTTGCTGATTCCCTTCTGTTCCTCATTCTACATGTGGTAAAGCCAGTCAGGACTTGAATAATACCTGCTTGCATGTAGCTATTCCTTTTCTCCCTATGCCTCATGGCCATTTGTGGTCTAATGAGGAATCATTCTGTTTCCATTTTACAGATGGAAAAGGAGAGACTTTGAGAGGTTGAGCTCTTTGTCCAGGATGATGCAGCAAATCAATAGAAGAAAAAGGGATCAGGCCACTCCATGCGGTTTAGGAGTGCCTTTAACTGCCCCATGGGTTTTCTAGGAAAAGGCATACAGGCTTCCAAAGAGGCAGCTTCTATTGCAGGAGTGTTCCTCCTTTATTTCTTGTCAGATTATTGCTGTGAACAGTGGAGAAATACAAAATGTATTATTCATCTCTCCTACACATAAAATCAATAGCTATCAAAATACAAATATAATTTAAATCAAAGGGCATTTGTTGAGTTCAGATACTACTAATTAGGTATGATTTCCAAAAAATTTCCTAAATTATTTATCCAAGGGATGGGTAACAGGCACTTTATGTGCCCCAGAGTGAATATTAGAAATCTCTTGTCATGATACAGCAAATGTGAAATGTAGTGCAATGCAGTGTGATTTGTAACTTTAATGAACTAATGTAATATCAATAGACATCAGACTGTCAAAAAAGATCTCTCATCCTAACATCTAACAAGATATGTCAAGAGCCAATAACCTTGTGAAATGGACACATATCAGTGAAGGGTAGAGATCGTGCTGCTAGGAATCAATTAAAAATGCAATACCCATCTGCAGTGGAAGTTGCTAAACCACCGTCACCAAAAATGAGGTTTACATCATGCATAGATATTTGTCATGAGAGCAGCTCCCTCCAGGCTACCTGTTGGCTCTGTAAGCAATTCCACTGAATATCTGGCCTTTTGTCTTATGCTGGTATTGCTTAGTCTAACCCCACAGTCAACATCTAAACAATATTTATGATGTATCCACTTAATTACACTTTTAAAACCTGTAAAGAAAAGGGCTGATGGATTTGAAGATTTTTGTATATACAAAGTGGGAAGAAGCTCTCCTGTAAAATGGAAAGTTTACAATTGTCAGTCAATAATGTAGATCAATGCTTTTCAACATTTAACCATAAGGATTTTTTTTAATGCAGCCTTTTTAGATCTTAATTTTCAAACACATACTTCCATCCATACAGATCTTAAGATTCCATCACACTAGGTGTCAACTGAAAATCCTTGATCCCCTTATATAAACATGATACCTGCTCACCAAATCATTTTGTATCAGTGATTCAGAAGAACAGTCTGAAACATTAAGTATGTTTTTTCCCCAGTTTTTAAAACAGATGGCTTAAAAAGTGAACATTTTGTAATTTTACTTTTTCCTTCATCATCTACCAACAATTTAAAGGCAAGTGTAATTTTGAGGTGTAAAGTCAATAGTTGAGTATGGAGCTGCTACAACTTCAGATACAACAACACATGAGAGGCTGAAGTAAATGGAGCTTAAACTTCTTACGTAGTGTTTTCCTCTCCAGCCTTAATGATGACTGGGCTCCCAGGAAAGCTGTCGGGGGTCTCAGCAAAAAGCTGTAGTGGTCCAAAGTGCCTGTGCCCTTCATCTGCTGCAGGCAGCCTGTGATCTTTGTACAACGCTGCTAGTACTTAGGTGCAATTGTGCAACCAGGGATGCAAGGCAGAGCCTTAATTCAGAATTTCATGGCATTTTAAAGTACAAGTCAGAATTTTAATGGTATTTAAACCTTCCTTATTAGGTACACAATAGTGTCTTTCAGCTAGTGTTCTGCAAAATCCTTCCTGGTGGTCTGTAGAAGACACATTTTGAAAAATCAGAGAGCTGGAGGTTGAATGCTGGGTATGTGGGAATGGATTCCTGTGCCTGAACTGATGGGAGGGATAAGGGATCCTGAAGAAGCACTGCATTAAGATATCATGGGCTAATAAGGGTAGTAGCATAAAATATAAAAAAAGCAAGGCATGAACCCATTGGTAATATAGGATAAATTCACCTCCAATTATTTGGCTACCCTGCTTGTATTTTTGTTCTTTTTAATTAAATGAAGGTTTGTCTGGCAGATACGAGAACAAAGTTCAGTTCTAGAGTGTTTAAATCCTAGCTACATCAAGTGAAAATAGACAATCCTACATTTAATGTTTTGTATTTTCTCATTCCATTTAAATGAGAATGACCTATCTGGAAGGAGCACAAAACATTGCAGCTACTGTTTAGTGGTATCTTCATTTTCTTCTTCTGCCAAGTACCTTTCATGCATGTTTAGAAAGTGTGTGATTGTATGTTAGTGACCGCAAAGGTTAACTAAACTAACACTATGGGCTAATTTTGTTTTAAATGGAGGGTAAGAACACATCTGTTTCCAGTAGATTTGTAACATGCCTTTTGTGAATTCAAATCACATGCAGTAATGAGCATTTAACTGAGCTCCTACATGTACATCTACTTATTTGCAACAGTACTAACCAGTGCATCTCTGAAGTGGCAGTAGCATTTTGGTGCACTGAAATAGGTTCCTTCTCCCCCCTTACCTTGAAAATTCAGCCCTATGTTAGTGTTTAGTGGATACCGAAAAAACCTGTGTGCTCTTCTTCATGGTGGGTGTTATTCACTGTATAATGTATTGCATATTTTGCATTTTGCTTGTGTCTCCCTTTGAAAGAGGTATGACATTTTTTGTAGTTGTAACTAACACTGTTTTTCAGCCACGAATTATTATAATTATATAACATTATAAATATAATTAAGGTAATAAAAGCAAAGCAAGCAGTCTAGATTATATCTCTGGATTGTATTCAGAGGTTAATAGTGTGTGGTTTTGCTGTATATCCTACTGGTTTAGGAATTACATGGTTTGGAAATGATCACATACTGAAGACACCAGCTGAGGGATGTGTGCCTTATATATGAGCCTACATCAAAAGCCTTACTTAAATAGGGAAATATGCCTTTTTCCACGGATGTTCTTTCTACAGATAAAGGTGTGTACAGCCTACATATATCTACAGTGGGAAGGAAAACTGAAAGTAAACAAAGAGAAATGTGTTCCGTTGACAAATTCCTTATGTAAAGGATTTTTCTTTAAACTGTGGGAGGATCCAAGAAAAGCTTTGCAGAATAGATCCTTCATCGTGGAGAGAGGGAGGCAGAGGACTGCAGTGGTGCTGCCTGGCCTCTGCTGTGGTGCAATCTGTAATGCATCTGTCCTGTGAAGCAGGCAAGTACTATTATATTTATTTTTAATGAAAGAATTAAGATGTAGACAGAAACTATGGGACCTCTCTGCACGCATAAGGGAACTCTGTAAAAGCTGAATAAAACTGTTTGGAAGCCTTGGCTAACACCCTAAACCATTAGGCTGTCCTTGCTAAATTTATTTTGCCAAGTCTTTTGCCAGTGAAATCTGAAAGCAAACATTAGCAGCCAAGAACATCATGCTAATTAATTGCCTCAGGAGGACAAAATTTCCAAGACCTAATGAAAGATAGAATCCAGCTCCCATATGTCCTATTTGATAGCCCAAGAAAATATGCCCACATTTTTCACAGAAACAGTGACAAGTGTCCAACTACTTGTCTCAGATGAATAAAACTAATCACCAGGCCCAAAGATGAAAATGGCTGCTTGTCAGCAACCAGCCTGAAAAGCCAGCCCAGGATCTATTGCTGAGGAACCATTTTGATTCACCATGTTGAAGGCAGCTTCAGAAGATGACAATTGAGCACCAGAGCACCTCTTTATGTTGCCACATCAGCCAACAGCACAGCAGTCCCCATGCCCTGCATACTGCTATAGACTTACTTTGCTCTTTCATTAAAAAAATAAAGTAATAACAGAAATGAAAAAAAAAAAGTTAGCATGTCATGTTTTTGACAAAATACTGGAAAGAAGACAGAGGCATCGTTATAAACAGTCAACAGTATGTGCTACTGCTGCCTTGTTGTGCTATAGGCTTGTTCTTGCTTGAATCTAAATTTCCTGTAGATGGAGTCTTCATGCCACAAAGACACTGGTGTGTAGCCCTAGGGAAACAGTGAGGGCTGGAGAGCCTGGGTGCTCGCCCCAAGAGAGAGGCCTATCTGTAGGAGTATAGCCCTATTTTGAATGGAGATGTTTTATCTCTATATGGCTCTAAGGCACATAGAGTTGTTCAGCTGGCTTAAAGGAATAATGTTTCTTTCAAATATTTATTATTTGAAGGATGTGTCTGTTGCCAAGCTGGTTCTCACTTGCATGCGTCAGAAAATGTTGTATATGATTTATATACAACATAAAGACCAGCATGCTGCTAAGCAGGTACTGTGGCTGTACCCATGACCTGCCATGTTCAGGGAGATGCTGGTATTGTTTCTGTGTGCAGGAAGAGGATTCTGCTTTGCTGGTGCAAGGTATTTGATGCAATTCCCATGTTTGTTTGAATAAAGTTGGCTAATCGGGCTGCTGCTGTGCGTGCTGGCTTGTTCTACCAGGCCTGACCCTGCAGTGTGAACATATTTCACATGTCACAGTAATGGCACCAGCCCAGCTAGCTTGCTCAGAGGACGGTAGGGAACATCTTTGTGGCCACCAAGCAGACAGGGAAGCTCAGTGTAAACAGGGTTGTGGAGCAGGACTGTGGCAGACCTCAGTATATATCGAGTGTTTCTTCTGAGTGTTTCCTTATCCACACAAATATCATTAATACTTGCCAAATTGTCATTTTTTGGTAACATCTAAGATCCTCACCTTTTTCTTTCATCTTTTAAATATGTTACATGTCAAACTGCTGATCTAAAAAAGAGTATCTTAATATTTTGTGTAGTGAAAATGGGCACGAGGAAAGGAGGTGCAAATTGCAAAATGATTTTTACCTTAAATATTGAAGAAAACATATTTTATTCTGTCTACCCTGAGATTAAAGGAGGGGGAGGGGAAGTAATCCTTTTTTTGAGTAATTGTAACACATCAGCTGTTGTGTACTTCCTAAAGATCTCTCAGGTTTCTGCAGAATGACATTTCTGAACTTCGGGAACTTTCATACAGAAAGGCACATAATTTTGGGTGGTCTCAGTAAAGCATTTAAAATCATAAGGGCTGTCATTATGCAGCCTATGGGGTAAGGTTAGACACAGGGTATTTGTCTGCAATTGGGCTTCACTTTCACTGTAGGTGACATAAAGCTCAGAAGGAGCTCCTGGTACTACGCTCCCAGAGATGAGATAAACATTTGTGAATACGTGTTTTGATGACACAGCTCAGAATATTGAAACAATTATTATTATTGAAGGACCAAGGCGATAAGTACCATGTTTTATATGAACAACTGTCAGTCAGGGAAGCCAAGAAAGGTCATAATCCATTACATTAATGCCATAAATGTTACCATTAACTGATATCAGGATAGTAAACTGGGATTCTTGCCCAGTGCTGCTGCTGTTAAACTTCTCTATGTCCTGGAGAGGGAAGTTTAATATTACTTTTTTTTTTTTTTTTCTCTTAAAATGAAGGACTTGAAAGATTTTCAGCATAATAGAAGTAATTTTTTGATCATCCACATAATTTTTTTTTATTATTATTTTAAAGTAACTGGCTGAAGTGTCACAGAAGAATCCAAAACACCATGAGTATTTGAGGGAGGAGAATCCAGCTCCACAGTAATTCCTGACTATTTAGATACTATTTCCCATTGCTTTATTTGAACTGCAGCTGTCACACCTGCATCATCCGGGCATCTCTCGGATTCTTGCCAGCATGCTGCGGGCTGCTCCAGTTGAGGATAGGGGGAATGGGATGGCAGAGGTAAGAGCTGCCATCCTGGCTGCTGACTGCATCAAGCCAGGACTGTGACCTTTTGCAAATCACTCCCAGACATTCTTCTTTCCACTCCCCTCCCCGCATATCCATATGAACCAGGGTGACACTCAGGAATTTATAACAATGGAATGAGAGAGTTAAATCATGTTTTATGTCTTTTGTGTTTCTGAGCATTTTCACACCCACTGAGAATAGACAGCTCAATGGATGTCACCAGTGCATGGCTCCTCTGAATTCAGCCTGGGCTCCCAGAGGAACATTACCAGGAATGGAGAAAGCAGAGTGCTATCTAATGAGGCTCTTCTTTCTTGCCATCACCAAGGGGACTGCATCCACTGCTGACCAGTTAAAAGCTGGGAGTAAATTACTGTTACCTTGGGTAAATCTATTCCCAAGACAGGCTCCCAAAAGAGGGTAAGGGAGGTGAACTCTCAGCCCATCCAAAAGCCTCACGTCCGCACTCACTGATTTACAAATTTTACAAAGGAATGGTATCACCCTGTAATGTGGGTGCATCAGAGGTGAAACAACTATCCAGCTAGCACTGAACAACTTGGTTTCCAGAATTAAGGGTGTATTAGAAGGGGTGTGGTTAGTAGGTCAAGAGAGGTTCTTCTCCCCCTTTACTCTATCCTGTTGAGGCCACATCTGAAATATTGTGTCCAGTTCTGGGCCCCTCAGTTGAAGAAGGATAGGGAATTGCTTGAAAGAGGCCATCACAGAGCCACAAAAATGATGAAGGGGCTGGAACATCTTCGTTCTGAGGAAAGGCTGAGGGAGCTGGGTCTCTTTAGCTTGGAGAAGAGGATACTAAGGGGTGACCTCATCTATGCTTTTAAATATGTGGAGGGTGTGTGTCAGGAGGATGGGGTCAGGCTCTTCTCGGTGAAGCCCAGTGACAAGACAAGGGGCAATGGTTGTAAGCTGCAGCATAGGAGGTTCTGTGTGAATACGCGTAGAAATGTTTTCCCAGTGAGGGTGCCGGATCTCTGGCACAGACTGCCCAGAGAGGTTGTGGAGTCTCCTTCTCTGGAGATATTCCAAACCCGTCTGGATGCGCTTGTGTGTGACCTGTTCTAGGGCATCCTGCTGTGGCAGGGGGTTGGACTAGATGATCTTTTGAGGTGCCTTCCAGCTCTTAACATTCTGTAATTTAGGGGAATGGTATGATAATGTCTAGAAAAACAAGAGGAATTTAAGGTGAGTTTTCACACCTCACACAGAGTACAAAAAGAAAAGCAGGGTAAGTGCTTCTGGAAAGTGCCATGCTGTATTTACTGACCACATCAGATCAGAGCTGTGGTTTTATGTTAGACTTAAAATACAGCATTTCCAGCAGACTCATGCTGATGTATGAGTGTGATAACATTGACGCAGGCAGGAGACAGCCACCAGTGAGTCACTGAACCACTTTCTCCAGAAGCTGCCTGTGTATGGTAGGCATCCCATTGAACTGCTGATCTAGTCTAGCTTGTAAAAATCACCGATCTAATCTAGGTCGTACAATCTAGAAATAAGAAGTGTTTGTACCATGCAGGTAAATGTTCAAAGCGAAACCAATATGGGCTAACTTGAATTGTATAAGATAACTACAAATCATCACTTCAAGTGAGACCCTAATGCCTGGAACCACAGGAAGGAAAATACATTTAGAGACTATCAAATTATCTTGGGATAATAGTGTAATACCTTTTGTTGCTGTACTGTGTGTTCTGATAGCAGAGTAAATAAAACTACAGCTGGAATAATCTCAGAATTTCAAAGAGAAGAGATTTCATAAGCAGACTGCTTCCACAGGAGAGACTGGCTTTTCTGTATTATTTTGGGGGAATATTAAAACAAACATAGTAGTTATTTTGTATGACTCAGAACTACATAGAGTAACATCCTATGATAAACAAAACGTTTAGACAATTTGTCTGTTTTATAAGATAACCTGCAAAGTGCTTCCTTGTTCATCACAGAGAGATTTCAACAGTATTCTCTTGATTAAATATATTTGCAAAACTGGCACAAACAGATCAAGTTGCTAAACAACTAGCAGTTTTCATGCACAAGTTCTGTTTGAATGTAACATTTTTCAAGCATATTTTTAGAGAAAACAGAGCACCCTTTGAAATTCTGGAACTAAATCTGTATACCATAGAGCTGTTTATGATATCTGTAGAAGTTTATGGCACCCAAATTGCTTTTAGGATGCTCCAAGGTATATCAAAAAGCATTAACTTCAGCATAGCTGGGAGTCTCCCCAGATTCACTTATGAATACATATTTCTTATATCCTGTATGTTAGCTACAGTTAACATAGACTTGGTCATTGAGAATAATCCGCAGAGTAAGCCTATTAGGTGAGATTTAGCATCTACATTTTTCTGCTCACATCTGCTTGGCTGACATATGTAATCTGCCTGGATGTCACAGTTTACATCCTTTTTTCATTGGAGCGTAATGAAACTCGATCGGTGTCTTCATCTCCTTCTCTGTCTCTAAGAAATATTTCTGCCTGTCAGCCCCTCCTTAGCAGCACTCCTTGGCATGATCCTTAGCCAGGTCCGTTATTAAAGGGGAGTACACACAATGTTTGCAGGCAAACATGCTATTTACCCTTGTTTGTGTAAAATGGGTGCAGAAAATGTTACTTCAAAGACAGTAGGAAAATAAAAGTGGTGTGGTAATTTCCTAACCTGAGTATTTTGTACCTTCTCTCACAAAGCTCTGGCATATTGCTATTTTGGTGGTAACTTTCTGAAGACTTTGTTCTTACAAAACTGAACTGTAGGCACTTCAGTAATTTTAGAGCAGCTTAGTCCAAGAGGTAAATTAAAATTAGGGAAAATTAGACCATTTCTAATGAGATAGTTACTACACTGAATAATGATGATTATTGGTTCTGCTTAATAAAACTGTCAGCCAATGCAAAATATATATTAAGTGAAATTACATTACATTATATTTCTATCAACTCAGAAGTTCAGTGCATTGTTTTCCCACAGACCTTGGGCATAACAAAATTTAAACAGTGCTTCCTTTTCCATATAGGATGAAATGTGGGACTTTCAAAACCAGCCCTTTAAAGCCCTGATTTAAAGCCCATTATATCTAATGTGGTGAAGATTCATGCTGACTTCTGTGCTATGTAGATCAGGACTTCACTAAAACAATCTGTATTCTCTCCTCTTGTCTGTGCTAAATATCTAGATAATAGTACTGTGGTGAATATTTTACAGTATTATTAGCCTGCTAAATTAAAAAAAAACCTCTAGGCACACACCCAACCCCCTTGCCTGACTGAGCTCATTGCTTGCCAGTACCCCTGTTATTCTGTTCTGATTTACCTGGCAAACTAGGAGATGGACTTCATAGGGTGGGCTACACTTTTTATTTCCAAGCTGAAAAAAATGAGGAAAATTACCTGTTAGCTAAAAATAGCATCCTGTTGTACAAAATGTGACGCTGCAGCCCCAAACACTTTAAGGTGAGGCAACTCCCTAGAAAGCTGTTGTCTGTCCAGAGACATGGCTGGCCAGGAAATCTGAATGCTCAGTACTTTTTTGTTTAAAAACAGGACATAATATCAATATCAAGGACCATTGTGCTGAAGAATGAGAAACATCCTTTTGGGAGGGTAACTGGCTGCCTCTGCACCAGGAGCATACATGGCACTAAACTGCCAAAGTGGGAGGGAGAAAGGCTGGGGGAAGACAAGAACACATTCTCACTGCCACTCCTTTTCTGTGTAGGATTTAATCTAAAAGTATATGGGTTTGTGGCATATTTTGATATAAACTAAGCCACGTTAGTTTTGCAGGAAAGGTGTTTACTGCAGCTACAATACCAGTATATTTTGTAGTTTCTGAGAGAGATTAAACATGCTGTAACAATTGCATGAATAGATATGCCAATTGACTTGGGGAATTGGAGCATGGAGGTGAGTGAGTCTTTCTGTGGTGCATGTTGAAACCTGGAGAAGCACAGATTTTCCTATACAATTTTATTTCTTTGAAAGTGCTCTTAGTCTTACAAGTAGCAATAGATTATCTTAAATGAAGATGACAACATGGTTAATAAGTTGCAGCACACGTGGTTATAATATTGTTATCATGCTTTGAAACATTTACTAATCAAGATTTCTCCTCTTATGAAACCTATTTTGTAGAGTTCCATAAACAAGGTTCAATAGTCACAATTTCACTAGCATTATATTGTTGCCATGGTAATGTGGTAGCAATTCAATTGATGGGCTTTTCATCTTGGGCTTATTATAGAATTGCCCTTCCTGTCAAAGATACATCTATATGGAAACAGCAAACAGACCTTATCATCTGAATATTAGCACAAAATTTCATCATATCCTAATTTGGATAGGAACATATCATGCCCCTGGCATCAAACCCAGAAATCATCGGAACACACTAGAAGTTACTAAACATCATACATGACAAGGTCACATTCCAAAATCAGGAAAAAATACTTGCATTGTTTGCTACAGTATCTGAATTTGTTATTGCAAGAGCACTTGTCTCTGTTGTGATCTTTCTCTGTAATGCTGTTGGGAAGGCACAATGCTGCAGGTGGTAATATCAAAGGAAAAAAAAAACCAGTAACAAATGCTAAAAAATAAAATGTGAGCTGAAGGGATGTTGGTCCTTCTCTTGTTTGCACATTCTGCAACATGTTTTGGGGAAATCACTGCCAAATGCAACATCTTGGTTTTCTGGTCTGCAAAATAAGGATAATGACCCCTTTTCCCCTGTGCAGAGCACCTGGTGCATACCCAATAACAAGTGATAGCTAGTACTGCTAAATATTGTTATCAAGTAAAGCAGCAATGTTTTTAGCAGCTCCAGGAAAATACACTGGACAGATCTACAATTTAAGAAATGTCACTGGAAGAATCTGGACTCACCCAGGGAAATACAGAAGAGTTGGCAGACCGAGCAGGCGACAGATCATATGCACTTATGGAGGAAAGATACACTGTAAAAACACATGACAGTTTGTCGTTTTTAAAATTAAAGCTTATTGTAGGCTACAGAAGAAGCATCTGCATCAATCTGAGCAAGGAGAGCAACAATACCATATAAAACAACAGTGGGGTGGCTTGTTTATTGTATGTTGAAACATTTTTTTGTATCTTTTCACTGGATTTTGATGATTGTTTCCTATTTAGATAGGAAATACCTTTTACCATCCTGACACATAATGCTTAGTCTATCATTTCTTCACTTAATCATGTTGCATCCTTTGCAGCAGCAAAGGTAAATTACAGACAGGATAGTATACAGTATAATCAAAGATGTGTTCCATTTTACATGACAAGTTTTGTCTAATTTGCAAAGGCAGTATATTCTCCAGCTGAGCAAGGAAAGAGAGACTTTCACTTGCAGATAAAAAACACCTTAGAAGAGAGGCTTCTTCTCCATTAGGATCCTATTGTTTATACAAAGAATAGTAATAACTATTATCTATTTACTTACTTTTACCATGATATAGCCACAGGACCCAGCTGAGAGTGGGACCTACTGGTGCTAAGCATAGCAAAACCACACAAAGCCATGGTCTCTTCTTCAGACAATTTATAAGCTTAAAAGCCATGAGAAAGACCAGAGAGGAAAGAAAAATTGAGAGAGAGCTCAAGTAACTGACTGAAGGTCCAAGAAGAAGTCAGTGGCAGAAGAAAAGAAGCTCTCCAGCCCTGGTTCTCTCCATCAGGATGCCTGCCCTGTTGTGGGAAAAAGATATTTGGAGTTATTCTCCCTAAAATTCTGAGGATTCAGCCTCTAACTCATACACAGAACCACACTTTACCTCCTAATTTCAATGGCTGCATCTATGTTGCTGAGCAGGGGCAGCCTGAGGCAAAGCTTGAAGTCAGCTGCACAGCCCACCGATATTACCTATTAAAACACCTTCAGGCTGGCTCCAGGGCAACCCTGTTAATCCTCCCAGGGACAAAGGCTCAGGAATACCCTATGGTTTAGAGCATGTTCAAGGGCACCAGGGTCAGGATACCTGCCAGAGGAATATTAATATGTTTCAACACCATAACTGAGGCAGTGGGGATCCAGCTTTCTTCCTCTGCAGTAGAGATTTCCCATTTGAAGCCTGGACAGATGGAGAGGGAGGAAGAGAGGAGATTTTGGTCACAAGAGCAAAAAAGTCAGTTTGCAACAGAATTTGAAGGCTTTGATCAGAAACAAATATGTTTTCTTAGATGAGGAAAACATTGGCTTGGAGTTTTTCTTGCTTTCTCCCTCTCTTTCTTTCTTGAAAATCCATAGAATGTAAAACTCTGGGGGAGGAAGCATTCATCTTCTGATCTGCAAATACTTCCTTTTGCTGTGTGCCTGACAAGTTTACTGCTGTTGCAACCTTTTAAAATGCTTCTAGAAAACCTCATTAGATGTTAACTTTAATTTTTTTTAATAAGGAATATGAAGAGAGTTTTTAATAATCCCAATTTAACTTTTTAATAAAACTTGCAAATAATATGCTAGCATAGATTTGATCTCATATACATATCTGATTAAAATTCTGATTTGTAGTAAAATTCATTAGCCAGGGGTCTGTTGTCATCATACTAATGAATATAAAAGCTGGCAGCCTTAGAATGGCAATACTGCAGTGAGCCTATATATTTTGTAATGGTTTTGTGTCGTGCATTCAGTATTGGTGAAGATTAAGATTTAGCATGCAGAAGTAATATCCAGTATGATGGGATTGTCCACAGTGAATTGCGTAGGACATTTACTTAATTAAAAGTATTTATCTTAAATGATTTAAGAAGTATGTCCTACTACTGTACTGATGATATAAATTAGTTTTCTATGTCAGTTCACTACTGATGACTCTCCATCTGCTACATAGAAGAAAAAGGTAAAAGAAGAGTGAGAGGAAAGTAATAGATCCCACTGTCTGAGAATTTAAAGGAACTTTACAAAAATAATTAATTAACACTATGACAGAAACAGGAAATATGCATTATCACACCTATAATACAGACAGCTAAACAGAGCCCTAAAAGTGCGCACTTGCTAGCAAAGTGTTAGGAAATAAAAAGAGGGACAAAAGCCCAAATTCCCACACGACCTATGTTAATCCTGAGCCTAGGGAGGCCTCAGAAGCAATGGCATTTGGAGAGCTGACCTTGAGGATTAGGTGTGGGACAGGGCTCTTCTGCAAGTGGGGAGACACAGCCCAGGGCAGGTGCAGGCTCACTTGCAGGATCTCAGCAGTGGCTTTGCCCCGGCTGTGGGCAGCATGCCAGGGGAGCACAGCTGCTATGCTTGGGAAATTCAAGCAGAGAGCAGAGCAAAGACAAAGGTCAGAGCTACAGGGAAGGGAGGAACTGTTCTGACTTGCTCCCATGAGTGGTTTCAGGCATGTTTAAGAAAGAGCCCTAACTGGTGGAGTGTTTCAAACTATCTCAAAGTTGCAGCTGTACAGCCTAACTCTCCTGAACTAGCCCATCTTCCTTTCTCACCATGAAAAAGACCCATGGAAAGCTGTAGATCTGCAGTCTGTGGGGGCAATCTGACATCAGCAGCTTCTGGGGGTGCTGATAAAAGGCAAGTCCACATCTATTTCCTTCACACCATCCCAACAGCTTAGGTGTGCTGTTCACACGGGGAGCTCATGACTCCCACTGCAGAGACCTACTTGTCTGCTTCTTGGAAAATCCCCCTGCATGTGCAGCAGCCCCTTGAGACAACTGGAGCTTCCATTAGCCAGACACACAAATCACCCACTAACTAGTTTTGGCTGAGGTTGTTGGATGAAATCTTCATGGATGGAGCCAAGAGGACAGGCAAGAAGTATTTCTCTTTTTCATTGCACAACTTGTTTCCTCATTATGTCTCCTTTTTACACCCTAGGCATTTTTTCTTTTAACATCATCTAATACAATGAAATACTGTGCCCTAATTTAGTAATTTAATTTAAGTAATGTTTTATTCTTATTACGATCATTCAAATAGCAAGTGACATTTATTGGTATATGCTATAATTCTGAAACACTAGGAAAAATTATCTGGCCCATTCTCTGCCAATGCTGGCTTAGATGACATTGTAGGAAGGGGAACCACCCTGTAAAGGGCTGGGCTTGTGCAAGAGGATGGGAGCTGTCAGTGTTATGAATCTGGATTTGATCTGTCCCTGCGATTTTCCAGGTGAACCTCGGACCCTGCCTACAGTCTGTGCTCCTAGATGTTGGCCCTGCGATGTCAGAAGGAGCACCATCCAGCGTCCCCCCTCTCCCGGATGCTGCAGTGGGCATTTTCTGCTCCTAAAGATGCCCATGCACTATGGGACACCTACTTGCCAGCCATGTGAATCAGTTTGACTGCTGGCAGAGATGCTGCTGTGGCTAGCTTTGCCCATCTTGTTGCTGCCTGTCTGTCTTTTTCTTCTGAGTTATGCCCCAGACAACTCTCATCATGTTGTGCTGCTGCCTCCAGGCTGTGATGAGTTTTCAATTACCACAATACACAATGCAGATGCTGTGTAAAAGAGCTAGCATGACTTGAGCAGGCTGAGCTCATGAGAAATACAGTTAGATAAAAAGTACTGTTATAATACCAGGAGGCTGATTGGAACCACAAGATACCAGTGTCATATCCTGTGGCTTTTATGTTGGCAGATGTAGATTTTAGCCATTAGAGTCTAGCTATCCAACAGATAACAACCAGAGGTAATAGATCTGGGTATCTTCAATTGTGAATAATTGATAAACTTTCACCAATAAATGGAGGACCTGGTAAACCACCAAACCCCCACAACTTTTGAAATACCTGCAAAAATAATCAGGCATGTTATATGTGGTAGCATCTAACTATTGCTCATTTAAAATGCTGTGTCAAGAGAGCTCTGACCTCAGAGAACCAATGTAAGGTTACATTATCAGCTCCAAATTGAAGCAAGGAAATAAACCGCAAGTGTAGGTCTCAACTTACAAATTTGTACAAACAGTGACAAGCCCCTAGATCAGGTATCATGATAACTACGTGGGGGTAAAATGCTATGACAAAAGAGAGAGAAATAAGAAAAAAATGCAATAATATAAAATGTGCCTGTTATTAACTTTTAGAAAAGCTCAACAGCTGGAATTGTAGAATGTGGCATGTAGACAGATGTAAAGAGAGCAACACATTAAGTGCTTTTTTCTGCAGAGAAAAATGGAAAAGACATCCAGAGCAAACTATAATATTTAGTACTTTCAGGACAAATTCTAGTTGAGGATAATGAAGTAATTTGACAATATTAATGAATTAGCCTAGTTTTCAGGTAAAAAATAATGATAATTATTACAGAATCACAGAATCATTACGGTTGGAAAGGACCCTCAAGATCATCTAGTCCAACCGATAGCCCTACACTACTCTTACCCCTAAATCATCCCCTGAAGAAACACATCTATCCTCTTCTTAAAAACCTCCAGGGATGGTGACAAATAAATATTATCTTCTTGTTTCTTTAATAAAGAAATTAAAATTGAGGCACAGAGAATTTATGTAATTGTCTAAAGTCTGTGTTTCACTACTGTAACCATCCTTCTCTAAAAATATTATATATCAAGTTTATAATTTTGAAAATACTGTATATGATATCCTATTCGGTTTATGAGCTCCAAAACCCAACCAGCTGAGCTTCCTTATGAAGCAGTGCCTATGAACATCTTCATTTGCCCTTGAATTGTCATGCAGTGACAGTCCTGCTTAAAAAAAATACAAATAAAAAGGAATCATGAAAATCCATGCAAAATTAGTCAAGGTCCCATCTGTGACTGGGTATCAGAATATTGCTAAGAAGCTCTGAGGAACAAAGTTCACTCCAAGTCTAACGCATAGTGCTTTTTGGTTGATGAAATTAATTCAAGCAGGGTGAAATGAGGGTGCGTACCATGAAAAACCCTGTTCCTCCACTGGGGGCTGAAGAAAAACAGTAACTCTTCTGTGTGTGTGGTCTTGTTTTTGGTAAGCGTAGCCATACTTAAGTACTAAAGGTTTTACATGGCAAAATACTGAGTGTGCTCATGTCTCCTTTTGAAAGCCCTATATATCTGCTGCTTCTCTGAGGGGTGTCAGAGAATGAGTGATCTCTGGTCCTGACAAGATGAGGACTTAAATTATGTATGCCTGTTGGAAAAAGCAAGCTTTCATAGCCAACAACCTGAAGTAGTACGGCAGACTGTACCCTGGCCTTGAAAATACGCCTACAAACATGTTTATTTCTTTCTGAATGGGAATGTATAAAGGTTAGGGACATTTATTTGTAAGCTATTTATATATCTTTTTTTGGGGGATCTGAACTCCTAAGAGTCTTCACTTTAGCTTTTTGCTCTTTCACGTGCCATGTTTGGTATTAACTATGGGAAATAGGAGAACCACAGAATTAACACCATCCTAATGCACCCTTTTTTCCTTTTTTTAACTGTTAGAGTATGCAAATGTTCAGTTAACTGGTCCTCATGTTTTCTCTTTATTGAATTGCTTTCACCATGGCAAATAAATATTCATAAAGAAATGTGGACAATAAATCATTTCAAATACTTCAAAGCCATTTCATTCTAGACCACATATATATTCAGCTGTGACTTGCCTTTAATATTTCATTCAAAAGAGAGACTTTTAGAAGGACAATAGAGATAATGTGTCAAGTAGTAATTAAAGCAGGGGGTAATGATTAAAACCGTTTTGATCTACATTGTGCTCTCTCAAATTTATAATCTTCTGTGTTTGTTAAGATGACTTTCTACTTCCTCTGTACAGAAACTCCAAATAAACTTCTGTTTGAAGACACTGCACAGAACAAAAGATTTCAACCCTGTGGTTGTGGGCTCCAAAGCCCTTCCCAATTCCGGAGTTTAGATGTATCTGTTGTACCATCCTAGCAAGATAAACTCAGGCAGGCACACTTCCTTCTGCCAGTACTGTGACTTCTTTGGAAGTAGAAGACAACCAAGGGCTATCCCATTGTGTGCAGGCATATGTAATCTGTCTCACCATTTAGCTTTAAGCCAAGAGCTCCAAAATAAATGAAAGATCTGTTAGCTTATACATTTGGGAATCTCGATTCAAATCCAAGAAACAATGATGTTCCTGGTCTCATTATAAGCATTTTGGTTACTCATACACATATTTGGCTCAAACTCATTATCCTTCTTGATTTGTTGCTAACTGTAGGCCCTGATTCAACAGAGCACTTACGCACAGACTTGAATAAATTGATTTAGGAAGGCATTCTTCTTTGTGTTTAGTCTTGGGCAGATATTCAACTTTCAAACCAATGGGACTTATGAACAGCCCTGACCTTGGGTTTAAATGGTTGCTGAATCAACAGCACTGACAGAAACATACTGGAAAACACAATATCCGTGTCTAATCAGAATTATAGTCTCTACTTTCATGGGAAATTATCCATAGATAACACATTATTCTGCTCAAGAAATCCATTTTATAGTATTTATTAGAAAGCCTTAATTCACATTTTCTGTTTATGCCCAAGATACCAGATGAACAGTGTCAGTCCTTGATAGTGTATCTG
The DNA here is from genome assembly GCA_013399015.1 of Galbula dea. Taxonomy (NCBI): domain Eukaryota; kingdom Metazoa; phylum Chordata; class Aves; order Piciformes; family Galbulidae; genus Galbula; species Galbula dea. The sequence goes on along the minus strand of VWZX01004488.1, from coordinate 2,082,547 downwards.
TAATTCTATGATTCTAATATTCTTTATATGAAAAAAATAAAACACAGGAAAAGCGTTGGCAAAAGGGGTCATTCCTATTTATTTACTGAGACTTTCTCAATTGCCTACCACATGGCAATCCTTTAGAGGACAGGCAGATGGAAGGCAAGGCAGAGTGTTTCTGAAATCCCATTGAATACAATTGCATGTGAAATGACATATTATACAGTATCTAAAAATGAAAGTCCTCCATAAGAATTCCATTTATATGGGCTGTCTGCCCAGTTTACATATGGAATTTGAGTTATCACATGTTTGTATTACACAATGAGAGCAGCAAGAGTAAAAAAATAGTGCATGTTTCTGGTACCAGTGTACAGATTATACCAGTCAACTGTGGCCAAGTGCATGAGATAACAAGAAGCATTTGTTAAAACAATTGATGCTATACTTTATGAAATAAAAGTCTTACTATTCTTAAAACCATTTCACACTTAAGTATTATTTATTATATTACAAGGATGGCAAACAGGGACTCTTAGATGACGTTTATAGAGTCGAAACAGACATAGGTGGAGAAGTAAATTATGAGAGGCTCCATCATGACATCAAATTCAATGAATGAGTATCAAGATCATAAGAAGACACAAGAAGAGTCAATGGGTGCTACTTCTTTGTACAACCTTAAAGGGATTCTGTGATCTACATTATTGCGCTGGGTTCTGGGGGCAGAGTTTGGGAGTAACATAAAAGACAGCTCTAGAGTGTGCACCTAGCTCACAGTGGTGGAAACTCCCACAGTTACCTATATCTTAAAGCTGCCTATGCTTGCTTTAAAGCTGATGAGTCAGGAGTGTGCAGCTGTTATACTGTTACACTCATTGCGTACAAGCCCTGTATCACCTGGAAGCCAATCAAGGTTCCTTAATTCACAAGGCAGACTGCAAAGAGAAAACGCAGAGGGTCTTACCCTCCTGTATAATTCTCAAATTACAAAAAGGAAAAAAAATAAAAAAGGCAAAGCTCCTTTTTCTATCATATCATCTACTCTAACCCAGGAGAGTGTGAGGTTAAAACAAATCTGCATTCTGAAACTGTTGCTGCTTCTGATAGGTGTATCCATGTATGGTCATGAATTGGAGGTAAATTGGCTTAATTTAAGACCACCTGCTCTTAATAAAATCAATTAGTGCTTAGTAGGAACAAAAAACTCAAGGTGAGCAGAAGCAGGTCCTTGTTGGGTCAAAGGCTTTTTCAAACGTGAAGTTACCAGAAGAAGTAATGGGTCTATCTGCTGTGATGTTAGGTTTTCCTCGTTCAGTTCTTCAGTTTTTGCTGAAATCTGACTGATTTAGAGAACTTAATTACAGAGGTAATTAAGAATCTAGACAGTCACTGTTTTTCAGTTTTTTGGTACCTTTGATTAGAGCATAGTAATGATTTTTTTATGGTGCATGTAGTGCAGAGGTCACAGAAAAAAAATGTTTTCTCTCTTAATTTTTTAGTGTTTACATTGTTAGATTTTTTTTAAGCGCTAGAAAGAAGTCACCTGCTCTGGTTTTTACCAAACAGTATCATATGCCTTTGTCACAGTTATTCTCCTCTTTAACTTCTGAAGATTAGTATTTGTATCTGTAGTCCTTTTGATGAGTCTGCCTTTCAGCTTTGTTGTCTGTTTCTGCCTGACAATATTGGGCCAAATTCTTAATTAGTCTTTATTTGCACTGATTTTGCCAGAGACAGTCTGACTTTCAACTGCTGGATGCTTTATATCCTAATCACTATAGCTTTCTTTTATATCCTTCTTCTACTAAACAAGAATATATAATATAATAAAATTAAATGTGCTAAGATATTCTGATCACAATGAAGAAAGTCCTACAGACACTCAAATTCATGCTTCTAACAAGTTTGGCATATACTGTTGTAGTTTCTATGGAGCAAAAGAAGTTCATTGTATGTTATACTATGTTAACTTTACACTTTAATGCAACACTCATGTTAATGTGAGGTGAAATGCAACACGAAGTACCTTGATATAGAAGAAATGCTTCTTAATGCTAATCCACAGACATGGGGAAAGAAAAATATTTCCTTCTACTAGCATATTTCTCTTTTTCCATACTTACCTGGAAATTGTGGAACCACCCAATATAAACCAGGTGGAAAAGGCCATTGTGTCTCCCACAGTGCTGATTGATGAATGTTAAACAAGTTCCCTTTTTCTTAATATCTAATCTGAAGCTCTCCTGGTGCAAGTTAAAACACCAGAGGTGGTTCAGATTAGATATTAGATCTACACTGAGAGGGTTGTCAGGCATTGGAACAGGCTGCCCAGGGAAGTGGTAGAGTCACCATCCCTGGAAGTGCTAAAAAACCCGTGTAGATGTGGTGCATGGCGACGTGGTTTTGTGGTGAACATGATAATGTTGGGTGGATGGTTGGATTCAGTGAACTCAGAGGTGTTTTCCAGCCATAATGATTCTATGATTCATTATATCCAAAGCATCTTGATCAGAAGGATGTTTGGTCATGTTTTGTTTGTTTGGGTTTTTTGGTTTTGTTTCGTTTTGTTGGATTGTTGTGGGTTTGGGGTTTTTTTATTTCCAGTGCTTTAGCTTTTCTCCAAACAGGAGGATAATTCCAACTCAACAGATGTAGACCATCCCCTAAGACTTGGGATCAATCAGGCAGAAAGTGACTGTTCTTAACATCTTAAGATTTACTTTGATTTAAAAGTCTGTTTTGTGTCCTGCGGACCCATTATTTACTTAAAAAAATGCCACAAAACCAGCCCTCGTATGCTTGAAAATTAACAAAAATAGATTGTGTTTATACTCAAATGTAAACTATTTATCACAGAGGAATAATTTAAAAAGAGGCTCCTGATGCTGTGACTGAGTTAAAATCAAAAGATCCACATGGTAAAAAGGGCAAGTTAGAAGAGAGAATGAAGAACAGGTGGTAGAATGGAGACAGGAGAGGGGATAACAAAACAAGGAGAAAAGTGTATTAAAGGAAGAAGCTTAGACCACGGAAGTATGTTCAATCCCAGGGATATGCTTGTGGCACTTCAAAAAAGATCTGACTAAATTTCAGAGATAGTAAAAACAGACTGAAAAGAGGAAAGGGGAGGCATGACAGCCTGCAGCAAAGAGTTAGAAGAAAGTTGAGAGTAAAAACATAAGGCATGCTCTAGTTATTTATACATTCTCCCACACTTCTTTATTTACAAAACATCCTGTGGTTCTGATAGTGTGGAGGTAGGAAGAGCATAAGTAGATTTAACAGATTAATTTTGCTGGTATGTCCCATGACTCAATTGATTTAGGATATCCATGTTCTGAGCATGAGGTACAGCCCATTTATAAAACCTTAAAATGGGGGGGGGGAGGGGGAAGGGAAACTACAAACCCTACTGTGGAGTCTATATTGATAATAGAAGTGCTACATGTATTGATATATCAGATGCTCAATTACCCAAGAGTCAAGGTGATACAGTAGTAAAACTTGGACCAAGTAGATTTATTTTTAAGCACCTCACTTCTTGTATTTGATGTCACTGTAATGTTTTATGGAAGAAATGCAAATCCTTGTAGTTTTGATACGATGAACTTTGGCTGCATATTGGGATGAAAATGACATCCTGTTTTGTATAGTCAAAACAAGGAAACAAATTGATCCTGTCTGCAGTAAAGTTATCAGTAATAGAAATGGGTCCAGAGTCTGTTTATGACCTTATCTGCAGCAGGTTTAAAGGTCTCTTTTGAGAGGCTGTGATAAGAGTTTAGTTTTTGCTGTGTGGTCAGCTTTGTCTGTCCAATGAGTAAGCTTCTGTCAGCACGTCAGGTTTGCTGGTCATGGGTCTGGATGTACAGGCTTTCTGCGAAAGTGTAAAAAGGAGCATGTGTTGCTACTGCTTCTATTAAAACTGTTGGTTAAAACTGTGTTTTGGGTTTAAAATCTCCATTTACTGTAGCTGCTCTTAAGGTTAGAGATGTACACTTCCTTCTAGCTGTGTCAGTAGTTAGTCAACAGGAGCCATTTGTGATATAGTGGTGGCTTCTCTTGATTATGTTCTGAACTCCTTTCATACCGCATATCCTTCTAAGTACTCCTTGGAGTTGGTGATACTGACTGCTTGCTTTGTCAAGGGCTATCTGGAGTCATCCATAAAGATGGCTGAAGTTATCTTAATGTAAAAGGGTATCTTGAGGGACTCATGCCATATGCCACAGCTTTCTCATCTCAGGAGAAACTATTTTCTACCTTGCTTAGGATGGCTAAGGACTTATTCACTGGAAGATACAGAGCTTTGCTGCAGCTAATTATAGATGATTGAGCAAAAATAACCCCTCAATGTATCATTTAATGCTTTGATTTATGAATATGCACTATATTTTGCAAGTAGTAGATATCACAGATAATGGACCTTCAGTAAGCAGAACACTAAATAATGATGTTGGCACCAGGGTTAGGGCTGGATTGACCACACCCAACAATAGACATTCTCCACTACTCTCCTCTTTGCCCCTCCCTGCCAAGGGAAGGGGAAAGAGAAATGAGAGACACTTGGGGTTTGGTGGGGGGGACACACACAGAAACAACAAAATAAAACCCCTACAACTACTTTAATGAAAATTGTAACAGTAGATGAAATATATATGTGTATATATATATGCAAATATATGCAGAATCAGCATTAACCAAACCCCTCTTGATGGTAACTATGTCACTGTCCCCACTGATATCATGACAGAAGGCCTTTAGCAGCAGACAGCAGTTAGATTCAGGGGCTGGTTCCTAGACCCGGATTCAGGAGTGAAAGGGAAAGAGAAGCAGCAAAAACGGCTCCTTGAAAAACAGGAGAGCAGAAAGCGAGAGATTAGGGTCACCTGTCCTGCCTGCTCCTTCCTGTAGGTGCAGACTTCTACTCTGCACCCCTCAACATGCCACACAAAAAAAAAAATTCAGCAGTGGCCCTGGTTTACATACCAATCCTCAGCAGTAAACACAAACACTAGGCCTACACACTGCTAGAAGCAGGTAGAGTTTTTTTAAAAAAAAAAACCACACAAAAAACACACTGCCAGCTTCAGAAATACTGTTACTTAGAGGAGCTTTGGCTGGAAAACAAAGATATTGAACAGAATCCGCTCTGTTCGAACCCAAACCAGGACACATACTTAAAGAATTGTTCAATATACAGAAGACACTTTCTGAACTAGATATGTTTATCAGAGAATACAAAGCACATGCTGTAGTCCTGAAAGAAGTTGAGGAAGAAACTTTAATCATCATTTTACTGATGCTGAGCTTGTGTATAAATGCTCTACTTTGCCTCCTTTTCTGTCCCTACAGATGAGGCAAGGCACAGCAGATGGGCACTGTGTCAGTAGAAAATTTGGGCCGTGGGAAAAATCCCACCCACATTTTCAGGCTTGCAGAGTCAGAGTAGAATAGCAACTATTATTATAGTTAGCAGTGTCTCTGGGCTGCTGTGGAGTAGTACAACTGAGCCTTAACGTAATTGAGAATCTGGCCCTTAAAATAACAGGCACAAGTGGTTTGATTTACCTTTTAAGTTGGCAATAGTGAATTGAGAAAGCCTTTAATCAGTTTATGTAGTTTAAACATGATGCAACCAAGTAGTCTGCCTCTGAGACTTTGCAATGAAGGTTTGCAGTCTTCCCAGGACTCAATGGTATTTTGATGAATAACATTTCTAGCTAATTATCATTAAACACCTAGGTAGACTTTCTGCAGTATTAGGTATCTTCTGGAAAAAAAAAAAACACAACCAACCAAAAAAACCCCCCAAACCAACAAACCCCAAACCAAAAAACCCTCACAAAACAAAGAAAAAACCCCACCAACATAAAATCCCTTCAACCATTAGCAGAAGAGAATCACAATTTCATTGGTATACAGATTTTCAAATCTTGAACTAGTGGTTCATTACCGTATCTTGGTAGTAAAGTATTAGATCGTGTAGTTAGTAGATAGTAAAAATAACAGATTTTAAAATTAAAAATCACAATCTACAGATAGTCTTAAAAATGTACATCAAAAAATAAAGTTGTAGAAGTTTTAAATGGCAAGCCATGTTTTTCTCCAAACCAATGTTCTGACCAAAGAGTTTGTATCTGTTTTTGGTTTTGTCGAGTGCTTTATTTCAACCTTAAAGGCGGGGGGGGGGCGGGGGGGTCTGTGCGTGTGTGGAATCCAAACTCTCAGTGCAGCTTACCAAAGTTCACATATATATATATATATATATATATATATAACTTAGAGCAGCTGTTATCCCAAGTCCATTATTTAAATTCCAAAATGCTTTGAGGTTCCACTTAGTCATAAATATTTCTAGTCTACTAGTCCCCTCTTCATTTTGTTTTGTGGAAGTAGTATGAGATGGAGGTGTAGATTTAAAAGGAAAAAAAGTGTTACTGGAAGAAACAAAGCCAGCTATGTGTCTCTGCCACATTCTGCAGCCCTTCAAATTCGTCCTGCCGGTACCAAGGTTTGTCTCTCACAAGATCACTACTTATGTCTGTAGTGGATAGTACTTCCTCAGTATCACATTACTCATGCAGTGGAGGAAAAAAAACCAAACCCTCTGTTAACATGGCTTTAAAGGGGATGAGGGGAGCTCATAATCTTTAAATTGCTGGTATGTACTTGCAAAGCATATATCCCAAAACCAGAACTGATAGTTTAAGTATATGATGGGAGAATAACAAACAAGCGTAACAAACAGATGGACCAGCCAGTCTGTTACAACATGGTTCAGCTGCAGGTCTGGCTCTGTGTGTGTGGGAGCAACTTAGTCAATCTTAACTGTCATAGCTCCACTGACTTTGGTATTTACAATAGCTTTATTTATATGATTATGATTAATTTTTTCTGTGATTGAGAAAAAGAATAAATAATTCCGAAGGCCTTTTAAATCCTATGCTACTCTGTTCCTTTCAGGCTTATAGAGAATATATTCAGTGAGAGTGCTATAGGTTCTATTTGCAAAAAGTGTGAACTGAAAAGTGTGCATATATATATATATATATATACATAAAATATATGATTTCCTTGTCAGTATTTGACAAGTTTATTAAGAAAAAAAAGAAAATGTTTTGGCTATAGAAGCAATTGATGTAGCTATTACAAGGCACGTGGGAGGGATCCTTCAAGTTTTTGAAATGTTTGAAGCATGAATTTGCTTTGTGGCTAAAAGGACTATAGCTGCACCCCTCTCTCAACCCATGAGTCCCAGTCAAATGGAGATTACACTTGCCCAGCCAGCTGTTGTGGCTGTAGTCCACCTAACTGCAGGCATTTTGCAGGAAGATGGAATGCAGCTTAGTGAAAAGTTGCCATAATGATGGATTATTACGCACCTAGAGTAAAATCTTGGACGTATAGGTGCTGCACTGAAAAAAGTGGTAATTGGTATAAATTTGGGGAAGGAGTTCCACTGGACATAATCTTAAAAACAAACCCCCCAAAAAAACAAACTAAAAAACCAAAATAAAACAACCGCCCAACAAAAAAAAAACCCCAACCCAATAACAATAACAAAAAGGCAAGAAAACACAAAACCTTTTACTTTGCTTGTTTGTGTAAGAAGTGGTCAGCTCCACATAATCTTCTTTACTTTGGATGAGGTAAATAGCACCCACCATAATTCAGTAGCTTTGTAAGGCATTCTTTGTGTTCTATGGAAGGTTTTGTTTTCCTGTGCGAGATTTAAATATATTATATGGCAAAATAAACCCCAAACGTGTGAAATGACAGATGACCAGAGAAATGCCAACAGTGTGTATGCAAGACATTTGTCTGGAAAAGCTGTTGTAAGGTCCACTGGTGGTATGGGGCTAATGGTAGGTAAAGAAGAGAAATGTAAAAGAGAAAACAAAAATGAAAATTAGTTTTGAATGTGATCAAAAGCCACAAATTTAGGCATAAAATTAGATAATGTCATCTTTTTTGTGGGATATGATTTATTTTTTTGAAGCATGATGTGTGTTCAGTAGCTGTTTGCAGTGCAAATAGGATGGTCTGCATTGTTGGATAATGTTTGTGATAAAGGGTTAATTTCCAGAAGGAAACTAGTATAGTTCAATTATTTTTTTAATCAAACTGACTGTGCTTGATTTGATGTAGTGATCTAATATGGCCTTGATTAAATTATAGGGAAAATGATGATGTAGTTTGTTTGTCCTATTGACAATTGCTGCCTTAGGCTAGGGTGGCAATGAATTACTGTGTTGCCCATATTTTGCAGGGACCTTGTGTAGGAATTAATTTCTCCTATTCATTTCAACCTTGCTAAGAAGCCAATAAGTGTTACTGTGAAGTTAGCTATTTCTGAAGTGGTGAAAGAGGGTTCAGGAATCTTCCCAAAGTAGCCTACTAATTTGCCATCAACCTAATAGTTTAGCAAGGACATAGGGATGTTCCACAAGCCATTTATGTTGTTTGAGCATCAGCTTTCCAGTCAACAACCAAGGCTCTGGATAGTCTCATATCATATACCATCATCTTATATCAACAGTAGGGAGTTACATCCGCATCTGAGACTTGTAAGTGAAAATCAGTTTTCTTCAACACAGTGTTTATATCCTGTATAAAAGCTCTATAGCAAGATCGGGAAGAGAAATTTTCTGAAACTGTTTTGTGGAAAACTCAGTCAAGTCTTTGTTGGTTTTGCCCTATTTGCTGGAAGCTATAGAACAAAAGATGTACTGGTTAGCCGTTTGAAGTCTTCTACTTTATTTCTGCCCCAAGTGCTATGTTACCTTGCAGCAACTATTTGTGCAATGTAAAGCACCACAGAACAGTTTTTGTTCAGCAGTGTATCATTGCTTGGCTTAAACAAAATATTCAAGGTAATTACCTGTGTCTATTAGTGTCAATGACTGTTGAATACTATTATAAAATCTATATGTATTTAGTCCATTGCAGTGAGCACTGTAAAGATCTGGAGAAGGAAGACAGTGGCCACTATCAGAAAATGATTTTCAATTTACAGCCTTTTAACTCTGTGTTTAAAACTTGAAGTAGGACCAATACATTTCACTGTGCGTATGACCACAAATGCTGAAGCTGTAGGCAAGTATAAATGAATCATTTGCAAGTAATTGAACTTTCTACAGGAAGCAACGTGCAGGCTTCCAAAGAGTTGGGTTAAAAATGTCCAGAATCCTGTTCAGTGTTTACATAGAGTACTGGTGGAAGGAGAAACCTTCACTGTTTTAATGTCAATACAGTATGTATTTATGTAACATGAAAAAAATTAATTTTTGTGCATTATAATAACTAAATGAGAAGACGTCTGTTAATATAAAACTAACGTGCGCTCTCACAACTAAACAATTAATGTCACTTGTAAATTGTCACCTCTAAGCAGGCAAGTAGACAGTCCTCTGGGAATATAATGCATTATATGTATGCTAAGGAGAAGAAAAGTGTTCACATTACAAAATCAGACTAAGTAACACTTTATTCTTCTTTTGCCTTTACTTTTAAAACTCTGGTAAACCTGCCTACCAAGATGGCTTATGTTGAGACTGGCATATAATTCCTATAAATTGTGTGTGTTTTTTCTTTTGTAGTGCTCTCATTAGTACTTTGACAGTTATTGCAGTATCTATTCGATTTTTTTTTTTTTTTTAGTGGTCACAGTGCATAGCTGAAGGTGTTAAAAAGGTACTAACCTAGTGTAAAACTACTGTTTCTGATCACTGGGCATTACAGAGTATGGCTGGGATTTCAGCCATGAGAGGAATGGATGCACTGTGGTGGCAAAGGACTAATTGCAATTACTTAAAGAGACACTGTTACCATCAGTTACTGTATTTCTTGTGCTCCAGCTGTTGTTGGAAGGAGAATTCACACCAATAGTTCAGTGAATATTTACGGTCTCTGTTTTGGAGGCCAATCTTCCTCTAATCTTACTTCATGCTTCCCTTTGAAACTGCAAGCAGAGAAGTAGTCAATTTTGCATGCTGATAAGGTAGACTGTAAGTCACCATCTCTAGAATTTACCTAAATGGCACAATACTTGCTATTGCCATAAGTTAGGGATGCAGTAAACCTGTTCTCTAATAGCTTGGCAGTCTGACTACTTGGAGACTTGGAAACCTCTGCCCAGGAGAGCCAGGGCTGTAAGGTCAGTTTGTCCAAAACCCAGCAAGTTGACATCTACAGGAATCTTGGGTGAACTCGGTACCATTCTGCCCCACTTCACTGCAGCATAATGAAATGGCTCTAAACCAGGTCTCATTCAAAAAGCAGACTTCACCCTTGTCAGAAGCTTGCTGCGTAGGGAATGCAGGAGATGCAAAGAATGCAGTATGTTTGGCCTCAGCACAAATGATCTGATCCTTCAAAACAAAACTTGTCTTTCACTCTTCTCATCCCAGAGATGTGTGTGTCTGGAAAGGTGCATCCTTTGCTTCTAACCTCCAGAGCAGAAAGAGACGAATGTGACATTCCCTGTACCACCACAACCATGAGGTGTCTTGGAGGCAATTAAATGATTTAAAGTTTTCAAACCCCATATAGTGGGTTTCCTTTTTTTTTCCTTTGTTCAGAAGATAATTTGGTCTGATGTAACTGAGTAGCTGCTCAGTATCTTTAAAATAAAGTCAGACATGTTCTTTTTCTAATGTACTTTGTCTCCTCTTCCTCAGGTTCAATACTCCCAAATCCCATCTTAATGAGATCTGTAATTGCTTTTATCCAGGAAAAAACTCATGCTAAATATATATGCTTTTTAGCTTAAACACTCAGATTTCCTGACTGTTCTACTTCACTAAGGTCCAGCAAGATGTGAAGCACATTATGAGACTGAAAATAATCTGAGGCTGATCTGAGAAAAGATTCTTAGACCAATGCAAACCAAGGACAGTAATTCTCAAGCTTAGTAACAAATATAGGATTTGTCTACAGATGTCATCACTGGAGACTGGAAGGAGGGAAAACCAGCCAGATTTTTCCATCTCCTAAAATATCCTAAAGAAACATTTGGTGGCATTTAAATAGGAAAACATTATGCCATGCCAGAAACAAGTTTTACTTTTTAATATTTCTTTGAATTGCATGATAGTGGTTTATCGAAAGATGTTTGTGGTGTGAAAATATGTGGGTTTTTTGGTATTCTTTTCCCCCAAGATTATGTTGAAACTTGTGGTCCTTACTACATTTAAAAAATTATAAAACAGTTTAGGAGACAAGCTTTTGTTTACACTGGCACAGATGGCTGGAATAAATTAGTGGACTCACTGAAGAACAGTTCATTTCAGCTTAAAATGTATTTGGACACTTACCAAAGCTCACGTGGTGGCTATTTTATGTTATTTATTCATCTATTTGTACTTCTTAATTCCATGCCCAAAGCCTATGTCTGAATAATGGTCAGTTTCCTGTTAACAACTTATGATTACGTATATCTCATATTTAAATCACATTTGTACTCCTGTACTGCAGCATACCCTGGGTTATTCTGTGTAGCTACTCTTTCTGAAGAGCACTGCAAAGCCAGTTGTAAACAAGCAGATTAGAAAGGCAAGGTAAACCTCTTCACTAACTCTTCACGAATGTGAGTGTTTTAAGTGTTTTCCCTAAATCAATGAAGAAATGCATGAAGTTATAACCATATACTTCATTATCAAAGCTGCTATTTGGGACACATAATGAAAGGCTTCCCAAATTAACTCTTGAATTCTGGTCCCCTTGGACTGAATTAGGATGAGGGTGGACAAAGGATGACATAGCTACTCTCTGGTTCTTCACTTATGGACCTTTCAGAAACACTACAGTAAAACCTGTCCCTCTCCCACTTCATTTTTTTTCCCACATGTATAAACTTGTTTCATCCTTGACACCAGTACAGCAAAGACATGCAACACAGATGTCTGCATAGTTGATGAACCTGGCACTGGAATCAGTGGGGCTACTTCTTTCAGCTTTAATAGTGATTTGGCTTGTAGTGGGAAAGTCAATGCAACTACTGCTGTGACTCCCAGCATAAGGGAAGATATCAAACTAACATCTGACAAGCTGCTGGGAGCTTTGAGAAGCAGCTTGTCATCTTCATAGCACTTTCTTGCTAATCCCATTTCTCTTGGATCCTGTGCATACTGGATATTACCTTTTAGATTCCTGTACTTGCGAGCTGACAAGCAAATGGCAGAGGCAGCAAATAACTGAAATGTAAATCTGTGCACTGTCATAGTGAGGTGCTCAAAGGCAGAAGAGCAACTTGGGTTCACTTTAGGCTTTCCTAAATCCTATGAACTTGACAGATGAGCCTGCTTAAGTGTAATGAGTAATTTGGTTTGCCAAAACAGGCACTCAGATGTTGGGAGATGCTAGCTGTGAGGCTGTAACCATGATTCTTCATAATGTGCAGTGAGTGAGGAAACTGGTCCCAGAACAAAACCAGTGTCTGATTAACAACTGCACAGCAAATTAAAGTCTGGAATATCCTGTGTTTCTAGTACTTGAACAGGCCTGAGTAAGGGACAGTTTTGAGGAAAAAGTGTGCTGCTGCTTATATATGTCAGTACGCTGAAATCTCTAGGCTCCCTAGTACATGGCCAGAATCAGAAAGCTGAACTTTGAGTTTTCAGTTCACCCTTTAAACTTGCAGATTAACTACTTCAATGGCCGGAGGAGAAATCTTTTTAAGACTGCAGGTTGTGTTCCTAGTTCTGCTTCATTTGAATTTGAAGGACATGTCCTTGCTCGATGCCTTCTGACCTGCCAACGGGCAGCCGTTCCCAGCACAAGACTGTTGTTGCTGTGTTGGCAGTGAGTGCCTGGAGGTTTTCTGAGAAAGTTCAAATGCAATTATTTCTTTGGCATGTGAGCAAAATTTACCTGATGAGCACAACAAACAAAAGGTTAATGGCAACTTTCAAAAGTCTGTAACTCTACAGCATTTCATGCCAGAACTGAAAGCTAGCTCTTCAGCATGACTGCTGTGTTTTTGCTGCTTTCAAAACTCTGCTAGGAGGAAGGCCAAAAAAAAAAATAAAATCAAAAGCTTAGTACTTCAGGAAATAAAGCCCAAGCTATATTCAGGCTTTCTAACACTTGTTAAAACTTATAACTTCTGCTTTAGAAAAGTGACAATATTTGTATTCTGTTGATTGCTGTACGTCTCCCTATTTCTGCCCATTTATTTCCTGAAACAAAGTTCAGTTTTACAGATGCTCAGTGCTGATAAAAGCACTATTTGAAACAGCTGAGAATCCAGAGTTCAGAACGGTGATCCATGGAGGGCCAATCCTCCCAAACTGCTGGGGAAAGCTGGCAACTGCAGCAGGCTAACAAACTGGCTGACTGCCATGGTTTCTGACAGTGAGCTGACCCCCAGCAGAAATGTGTGGGAGGGGAAATAAGAGGAGCTCTCTCTACCAAGAAATACAAACTGTGAGGTAAGGTAGGGTATGATTAGATTTCTGAATCCCTTTATCTGACCTGTATTTATTGGCAGAATAAGTCCTGCTTCCTTTGGAGGGAAAAACGCTACTTCTATGAAATTTACATGGTTTCTGGTTCCACAGAGTAAAAATCATACAGGTGTCACCTTCATTTGGCTTGGTGTAGGTAACATGAGGGTAACTGAAGATTTATAACCTCCACAGTAAACGAGCAAATGCATGTGATGACACTTTTCAACAAGTGTAGGTTCATCAAAAGGCTGTTATCTGTAAGAGCTGAAAACCTTGCAGGACAGAATGAAACCAGAGATTCCAGTGGCTGCTGCTAGCCTTTTCTAGTGTAACTGCTCCTTTAGAAGAAATTGATGCTAACTTCAGGTGGTTGGACAGAAAGCAGTTTATTTTATGTGTGGAAAAATTCCTTGTGAAAATAACTTTACGGACCCTGATGCATCAGTATAGTTAATATACTGCTGTAGGTCAGGGGCGAACAGAACTAGAAAACTCCACAGCTGGCACCAGAGACCACTGAGCTGCTCAGCAACATTAACATTAAAGAAATGAACCAGACTCTTTGATTTGTTAGAGATAAGTACTAGCAATGCAGGGGATCCTGCTTCTGATTTTCTTGCCAACACTTTAACTACTTTGCATGGGTGATTGTAATCAGCAAGAATTGTTATATGATAGTGCTGAAGCAGGGACTTGAGAAAACACAGCTCTCACTTGAGACACAAAAGACTGCAACCTTATTTCTCCACATCTTACAAGGGAAACCAAATCTCCACTGGGCATCTCAAAAGTGCTCGTTTACAAAGATGGAAAGAAATAATTACAAGGCAAAGATAAATTTCTGTGCTGTACTGTGAGAGGCATTCTCTCTAGAGACATGAAAGGAAAAGGCAAACCCACTCTCTACTGCACCCAAAGGGTCATCGGTGTCCAGAAGCTACTTACACTTTTTCAGGCTTTTTGTCAAGCAAATAAGAATGTAAACCCCTTATTTTAATTCTTTATAATGCTATAATGAAGAAAGAAGAATGAAAGCTAACTGGATAAAATCAGTGGTGTAAAGAGCATGTTGAAGACAAGAGCTAGGATTCTATTTTGAGAAGAGGAGAAAGAACCCAAGCAGTTGCTTGACACAGATAGGAAAATCAAAGATTGGTCATGATTAAAACTGCTCTGTTCTTGTGAAAGGGTGAGAAAAGTGCTCATATTTTGGGGGTTCATAGGTGTGTCTACTTGAAAGTGCTGTGTAGAAACTGATGCTATGGTAGTTTTGTTTGTTTTTTTTTTTTAAAATAGAAAATAGATGGTTTTGCTGTTTTTTAAGGTACAGGGAAGGCAGAACTTCTTTGTAGGGATGTTGCAGTGGGAATGTTTACTTCAGTGATACTATAAATACTGTTTTCCCGGTACTGAACAACTGCAGTATTTGGGAGGAAAGAAACTTAAGAGAGCACGGTTGTGTGACCTGGCCTGCTTCCCTCTGTGGTACTCCCCGTTGGCAGGATGGCTTCTGCTGTTGGAGGGATTCTCCTGAGACGATGTGGGGGAAGGAACGGCTCACTGTCCCTGTGGAGAAAAGGGTGAAAGTTTAGGAGCAGCCTTGGCGAGTAATGCTGGGAATGTGTATGTGTACCCCTGGACGGGTCCTCCTTTGCCTCTGCGCAGGAGAGAAGCCATGTCCCCGTGTAAGGTGGTGTCGACTGTGGTCCTGGGTGCAAGCTCCCACTGTGGTTTTTTCATGAAGCAGAGAAACAGCCTGGGTGAGATTTGGCCGTGTCCTCGCTTCCCTTTCTACCATCTGGGAACGGTGAAGACAGCGGCGAAGGGAAACTGTGCTGTGAAAGTGGGCCGAGACGGTGCGAGTGCCCGTGGACTCTGGTGAGGGGTGCTGCGGCAACTCTTGGAGGCAAGGCTGAGCTCCAGGACATCTGCCCTTTCGGCAGCGCAGTGTTGTCGTTTCCCAGTAAGGGGAGCGTGCCGTGAAGCCCCTGTGGAGGGTTTCTGCCGAGCCGCATGCTCTCCCGTCGGTGACCGCTGACGCCCGCAGCTGGCTCTTCGATAAAGCCTGAGGATGCTCCCGTCCCGCCGGGCCACCTGTCCCCTCACCCCGCCCTTGACCCTGCCCGGCTTTGCCCGGCGAGGCGGCCCCGGCCCGGAGAGGGGGGTGCCCGCCCACTTGGGCGTTGCTGTCCGGGCTTTCGGCTCCGCCTCCTCTCGTTCTCCGCTCCACTCTGGGGCTGCGGGGAGCCGGGGAAAGCCGGTGGCGGTGAGGACACAATGGCTCGTGTGCTGAGCCGGGACCCGGTGGACATTGAGGTACCCACTCGCCCTGCACTGCCCCACTCGGGACGTGCAGCTGTCGCTAGCGGGGAGGGGGCTCTACCCGTCGGCGGCACCCGGGTCGGGAGCGCCCAGCAAAGTTTGCTACGTTAGGAAGTGCTTTGCCGCTGTTGCCGCTGTCCACCAGCGGCGTCAGGGGCCTGGCTCCGCCGTGCCGCCCCGCCGCGGGGGCGGTTGCGGGCGACTCCGGGGGCTGGCCTGCTGCCCGGGCAGCCGCAGCCCTTGTCGGGAGCGGCCCCTGGGGCGGTGGCGGTCTCAGGCGCCGGTTTGTCTTTCGCCCCCGTGAGCAGGGTAGCCGTGGCCGAGGGGTGTTGAGGGGGCGGTCCCCGGCACCTCCCCTTCTCCGCGCCGCCTCCTGTCATTCTTCACTGGCAAAGTTGAGGGCTTGAGCGGTGGAAGCCCTGTCTCCTGCTGTGAGGTCTCCCTGCGGACTCTTGTAGCGTTCCTGTGCGGGCGGGGGTGATCCAGGGCGGTGTCCTGAGGAGGTTCTGGGCAGCCTCATGGACCGCAGGCTGCCAGGCGGATTCCTCTCGCAGCCCCCCATGGCTTTGGCCTCGGTGGCCCGCGGCCGCCTGTGGCCGTCGGAGATGTGCGGGCCTTCAGTTCTTCACTGTCCCGCAATGGGCCGAGCTGAGCTGCGGTACTGATCCTGTCTCAGTTGCGTAGAATGCTGGTCAGGATGGCAGGAGTAGTACCCTTGCTGCAAGCGCTTTCCAGTGCCTGTGACACAACGTTTTTTGCATGACATTCCTTGCAGCAGGTTGGACTGGGAGATTGGAAGTAGTGTCTGGACATGGCCTGGTGCAAGGCAGAGGTGGAGTGGAACACGTGGTGAACTCCTGCTGATATTGGCAAGGTTGCTCGCTTGGGTCTCAAAGCAGCTTTCTCCCACCCATCACAGGACCTTGCACATGACTGTAAGCTTTAGCTCTTTTTAAAGAGTCTGGTAACAACAAAGTTTGACAGTCCTGTTCCAGCCTGATGCAACTTTTTGCTGTGGTATACCTTGAAGTTTAAAATATTAGGTTTAGATTTAGGGTGGGCTGTTGCAGCTCATGGAGGGCCCAGTCAAATATGCACAGCAGTAGCTTGTCACCTCTACGTGACTTATGACTGACTTTCATCATTACTTCCCATACTGAATTTTTGTGTGCAGTCTATTTCCTAACTGAGCTTCTGCTCTTACCATGACTACTGTCCAGTAATGCTGTTACAGTTATTCTGATAAAACTGCAGCATGGAATGGAGAGGAAGAATGAACTATCTTAGAACTCTTCCTGGCAGTTAGGGGGGCATTGTGGTATGAAATTAGTATTTTTTTTTTCTTTTATCAGCGCAGTGTTTTCAGAGCATCCAATGTGGGATTTCTCATTTTTCTACTACAAAAATGAGATTTTAGTAGTACAGGGTACAGTAGTACAGTACTTTGCTCAAATCTGCAATGCAAAATATTTCTGGGATTGAATTGCTTTGCATTTCTAGTTACATATGACTCAGAGTCAAAAATGTATTATTGTAGGATGGTGTGTTGGTAATAGTATGCAGCACTACATGATTTAGAAGACTGATGGATTTTGAAAGAGACTGCTGTCTTCTTTACTCTGAAGTTGAAAATAGAAACTTTGGTCAGTATCTTCCTGTGTTTGTTTTGTTTTCAGTGCTCATTGAAATTAGCAAGGAAATCAAGGCAGTCTACTTCTAACCAAATGTATTGTGCTTTCCCCATCTGTTCAAATAAATTTAGTGACTGTATGATTTATCTCCCGGATGAATATATCAATAATTACTGATAGTCTAATTGCAGCATTCTGATTTGTTGGTGGGGTTTTTTTTGGTGTTAAATGTTTCTTTTCTTTCTGCATGGGCCTTTTGGGTTGTTTTTTGTTGTTGTTGGTTGTTGTTTGTTTTTTTTTTTAAAGACCAGTATTTTCAAGAAAAAAATTATTTTATCTTTTTTTTGAAGTGGGGAAATTCCATGTTATCTAAACCTATAGCATTGTAGATAAAATATTCTCAGAAATTTGGTTGTTGAGCAGAGTAGTCTTATCAGCATGAGCACTGGCAGTACAACTTGAATGTTTTGGTCACTTTATTGGCTGCAGTATAAAACCTGAACAAATTATTTTGTGAAACTTAACAGTTAGCCTCTCAAACATAGTTCATATAATTAAAATATTAAATATGACCTTTGGAGTCTTGGCAGTAGTTTCTTTTATTTAAATAGTTAAGGCTGGATAAAAAGAATGCTGTCGTTGGTTAAAGAGGAGTCAAAAATCTGTGCTAGAAGTAGCTAAAATAACAGCCACTTCTCCAATTTATGTAAAAAGAAAAGAAGGAAGCTGTCCCTGAGGATCGTTGAGGAATGTGATCCCCCTAGTCGACTTAGCCAGTAGCTTCAGCTCCTGAGCATAACTTTTGGCTTAACTAAAGAAGATGAAGAAATTACATAGATAATCTTGTTCTAAAAGTGTGCTTTCTGAATTGTGAAAGAGTAGGAGGGTTGTGATTACAGTCTAGGGTCTTCTCCAAGAAAGATGTTAGTGTTTAAACAAACAAAACCCCAAACAAATACTCCCAACACTGCGCTTTTTTTTTTTTTTTTTGGTCTGGTTAACTCTATCAAAGTGTGCTGAGAAAATACTTACCTTGGGTGGATTGTGCAGGGACTTGTCTTGGCTTTTTATTTATTGCATTTCTAGATCTTTGTAAGAAATGTTGAAATCTAATGATAAGAGGACAGCATTGCCTTTCTAACTTGTAATGTGAAACTGCTAAATGTACATTCAAACTCCAGACAGTGTTTGCAGGCTGTATACTTACCTTTCCTAATAATACTTTGGGACAGAAAGTCTTCCTTTTTTTTGCCTTACGTGGTTGGTTGGTTGTATTTTTTTTTTCTAGCTGTTTCCTTAATACCACTTTATGTAAACCATGCATAATTATATGTCTTGGAAACTTCAGCGTTCTATAAAGAATTACAGTTGTCAGATCAAGTACTCGGAAATTAATGAATGACAAAACTGAAGTGCTGAGTAGAATCTTAACTTAGATTTTTGAGTTCATGCAGGATGGTACAATATTGAGTGACATTATTCAATATTGTTCTCTGTGTACTGCTTTCCTTCCAACATTTAATTCTTTCTTTGCAGTCCCTCTAGACATCTCAGTCAGTGTGTTTAGATGGTGGGTACTTTCTAGCCCTTTGCCATCCAGTCTACAGCTAGTGAGATTAGGTCTCCCAGCCTTCCTCGGTAAGGGCTGCTTCTCAGCAGAGCAGAGATGCTTTGCTACGCTGTTGTCAGAAACCTGAAAATTGACACTAAATTACCATCCCCTCCCCTAACATAGGATAGTATGAGACAGCATTGTGGTTCTTACATTAGGTAGAGAGTACTTTGGCATTTCACAGATCTAACCTTCCCTCTGAATCATCTATTATTTATGTTTAAAGGGTGTTGATGAATGGGTAATTCCTTGCTGGGCCAGCAGCTGGGTAACTAGGATGCTGTTTCCAGATGTTAGCACTGATGAGGGAATAAAAGTAAAGGTGTGAAAGGCAAGAGTCATCTTCTGAAATAGCGATCTGGGAACTGTCTGAGAATTGCAAGGGTAAATTTGTGGCACTTTCACATGTAATATAATAAACATTGCCAATGTTAACGGTGTCAAGATTTCTCTTCATTTAGCTTTAGAAAGTATAGATGGCTCTTAAATAATGTATTTTTCATTGAAAAGTTATTATGAAATTAATCTGTGTAGTTTTACTTGGTGTTACTGTAGAAAGCTAATACTTGCTGTGCTTCTTGTGCACGCTTATTTCTCTGGTGGTGTAGTCCATAGATACAAATAAGTTGCTGATGCCTACTGTGGACAAAAGCTTTACAAACTGCATTAACTTCAGGGTGAAGAGGAGTGTTTCTTAAGGGCTACACAGTGCCTGTTAGGTGCTCATTTTAGTGAGGTTGCAAGAGGCTCCAGGAGTTTCTTGGTGCATAGCAGGTGTGTGCATGTTGATTTTTTGAGTTTCTTCATCAGCAAGATATACACTGCTCTCTGAAGGCTGCTAATGAAGGTGGAATGAGGTTACAGCCTGTTCCAATAGCTCAGCAAGGGTGCAGACAGCACACCTGAACTCAAGGGCTGCAGCTGGTTTCAGGGTTGAGTAGGCAGGGGAAGAGGACTTCTTTTGCAGTGCTTCCTGCTGTACGAAAGGGCCACCTGGGAAGTGCTCCTAAGCCTCAAGGAAGCATTATTGTACAACCTGCAGTTCCTATGCTCCTTAAATTAGCAGGTTTGATAACAGTTACTGTTCTTTCCCTAGGATATATACTTAGCAGGTGCTACAAAGCATGGGCTGTGACAGCAAGGTATGCAAATTTTGCTTGTCAGGTTTATTCTTCTCCCAGTACAAATGGACTAGAGCAGTGAAAGACTACAGGTAGCAAAGGCAGTGCCTTGAAGGTATATCTGAGAGCTAAGCTCGGTGTTCTCCAAAGGGGTGAGCAGGACAAGGATTGAAAAATAAAGAGTATTGTGAAAACCACAGGAAACCTCCAGCAAGATACCAGGGAATCCTCTTGTTCAGCATGGCTTGCCAAACTGTCAAGCAAAGGTTATGTGAATAAATGGCTGAAGCTAGCTCTCTTTGATCTAGGCTAAACTTTTATTTTAAAAGCCCCAATTATTACAGTGTGTCTCTCTGTTGTAGGTACCTGCTAGTTGTTAAAGCTTTGTTATGGAGCTTCAAATATGTAGACAGTTTTTAACTTACTGCTTTATAGCTTACCATGATGATCAGATGCCTGTTCCAGATTGATCGCTGTGTCTTCCTGGGGTCATTTCATGAGCAATCAGTGAAGAAACAAAACTTCCCCTTTAGCTGTTTTTATGTATTTTCTCATGTTCTTTCATTGTTTTAGTGGTTTTAGTGTAGTAAACTCTTAGTTGAGTGGAAAAGTAGTTATAACCTGATTACTAAGACTTTGTGGAAAATTATAGCTCATAATGAACGTATCTGTCTTGGAGAACTGAACAACGTGATTTGCTTATCAGGTTAAAACGTGGTCTGGCAAGTAGGAAGGAAAGTCTTTTATATGAAACATTTTATCTTTTCATGTTGTATCTACAAATTCTGTTGTTGCTAAAGGAGTTATGTATGAGCTTGCCTCCACTGCTGGTTGTCTGCTAGACTGTAGCACTGAAATTCAGGGAAATCTTCCAAAATAATAGTGGGGGAGAAGAAACTGAGTCTTGTGCTTTTCATTTGCTTTCAACTTGTGTGTTTTAATGTTACTCATGAACTCAACTTTTCATTTTTTCCATGTTTTTAAATTTTACTCCTTTTGTGAGAAGGTCTTTAAAATAAGACCTCCTACTCCCACCTTTTCTCGTGGCTGGGACTTACAAGTTGTCACTGCAGTTAACAACTCTGAAAACAAGAAGGGGCTGAAATTAGTTTTCCTTTTTGTTATGTAAATACGTTTCATTACAATTTTATGTTGTAGACTGGACTTGAATTTTAGTCTTTCCTCTGCTTAGTGCTGCATTTTTTTTAAGAAAGTAAAACTACATGTTGATATAGGAAGCTGAGATCTATAAGGTGGAATTTTGCCTATCAGATGTGACAAGAGTACAGTGGTGCAGGGCAGCCTTTTGAGATGCATTTGTAGGGGTATGGGTTTAGCAGCAGGGCAGAACTTGCTCAGTTTCCAGTGTAGCTGAGAGAGATGCGGCTGTATCTGATAGACTGAGATTTGCCTGGCCCCAAAGTCACACAGCTATCTCCATCCCACAAGTCAGTCTATGTGCATGGTGCAGTTTGTGCTAGCCAAAGGCACATACTGCTGCGTTTCAAATGGACACTTCAAAAGTCTACTGTCCATCCTATCCTATGCCATTTTGCCAGTGTCAGTAAAATGACCCAGGGAATATAAACATAGCTGGCACTGAGTTAGGAACACACTTCTACTTAAAGTGTTGACAAAATCTGAAATTCCTGGTGGCTGCAGGCAAGCTGGATTTAATGTGTCCTGCTTGTTCTGGCTATGCTAACCCTTTGACAGCACAGAGTTCAAATCAAAAACTGCTTTCTCTCTCTCCCTGGTTGCCTGGCAACCTCCCTCCTCTTATTAGCATATGATTTCTATTCCTTTTTTTTTCATCAGTACAGTGTTACACACTCTGCTCCCTGCCCTGTGCCATCACCTTTGAGAAGTGCAGGGTTTGTGCCTTTATGTGAGACTTCGGCAAGTATGTGATTTGGCAAAGAAATCAAACATTTGGGATTAGGAAACCTTTGGCCATAAATGTCTTATCAGAAGCTCAGAGGGTGGTGTTTGTGTGGGCATGTTATTCAAAGTCTTTTCGTTTTCATTGGCTGTCATTTGTATACTAAGGGCAGATTTCTTCTTGCAGATCGGCATAGCATAAATCTCTGGCATCTTTATGTGTGCAGAGCATCAGTTTGTGAAATCTGCCAGCAGAGATCAGCTACACACATCTTGGTAGGCATTTTGTTGTCTGGTCTGTATGCAGTTCAAATGCAATGCCACAGTTAAAAATGTAAATATAAAAAATAATCAAATATATTCAGGTCAAATTGGGACTGGAGAAGAAAGCAGGTAAAGAAGTGGAGGAAATGAAGTAAATTCTCAGTTTTTCTTATAATGCTTATTAGAAATGAAAAGAACATTTTGCCTTCCAATTGGACAGGTGTATTCTCTTATGAAAGAAGGTGATTCAGACTGGGTCTTAAGTTTAGCTTTAAATTCCCTTTTTTCTGCTGATAGACTCTTACAACTATAAGAAATACTGAAACCTTTTCTGTTGGTGCAGATGGCAAAGAACATGGGATTCAAGTGAGCAAGCTTTTTTAAATATCATTAGAAAAAAAAACAGCAACAAAAAGATTAGAAGACACAGTGAGAATGAAATGCCAAAGCAAATACATTTGAGGACTACTTAGATTAAAAAACCCCATGTATATAGGTCTTTTCTTAATATTATGCTAATCATAAGCTATTACCCAGTTAAACTGTAGCAGAATCACCATTCTCAGCCCAGATTGACATGAAGGGATCCAGTTTTCCTTGTGAACAGGAAGAATGCAAAAATCTCTTCATGAAGCAAGTCTGATATGTACTCTGTTCTTGAGACAGATCAGAAATCACTGCATAACCTTCCCTAACAGCGTTACAACTGAAGAAATTCATTTAACAACTCTGAAAACAAGAAGGAACTGAAATTAATTTTTCTCTTTGTTATGTAAATGGATTTCATGATGATTTTATGTTGTAGACTGAACTTGAACTTTATTATTTCCTCTGCTTGCTATTGAGTCTTTTAAGAAAGTAAAACTACATGTTGATATACGAAGCTGAGATTTCCCCTTGGAAATGCATCATTTGGATGACAGCATGTCTGTATCAAACCCAGAAGTGTATTTGTGAAGGGCTCAGGAAGTCTCGTAATAAACAGTGGTAGTCCTTAGTCAAAGCCATGAGATGTTTTAATTCCCTCAGATGTCAGTGTATTAGCACGTTTTGAGTGGTGGGAGGTGACTTACTCCGATAGATGTAGAATGTCAATCTTAAATGGGCAGTACTTGGGTAATGTTGCTCAGGCTGGGGATGGTGGGAAATAAACCCATACTTTTGATGTGCAATCTCAGAACAAACTACATAACCCACTTTTTAAACTTCGTTGTTTTCTTATGCTGTGAACTGAGTTGGGAAATTTCTCTTCTGCCCTCTATCAAAATACTTAGACCTTCTTTGGTCTCTTACCATGGTCAGAGATGCCTCACTAAGCCAATGTGGAATTTTGAGTGTTTTTAGGTTTTGCAGAGACATCACCATTTGAAATTAGAGCAAGCCCACCTATAAAAATATTTTGGTTTTAATAATGCTTCTAGCATTTATACATATAGTTTCAGAAATCTTTATAGGTGTGATAAATATTAATATATGTGATACCAGTATTTTATTTGTAAATGTAAAGTGATAAACACAATGAAGTCCTTGAAATGCCAAACCTTTCATTTCTGTCCAAGTCAAGGTTCAATTCTATTTTCAGTATGACATTTGCTGCCTGAAGTGTTACAATTGACTTGACCTTAAAATTACGTTTATTTTAGTTCATTGAAATGGTTGGCCTTTCCAGTTCAACTTGACACCAACAGTGCAAATGGGAGAAGGCAGACATGCTTGTCTGTGGCTTCATTTGAAAGCTAATTAAAAAAAAATATCTAGGTGATGAATCTAAATATTTCCATTTAGATGGAGTGGCATTCATCAGTTAAAGGCAAGCATGGTGCATTCTGACATTTTAATTTCAGGTTCAAGAACATTATATATGTAATTAAAGAGAGAAGTGTCCAGACAGCCAAACTGATTTACACATCTAGCTGGGGTGTGCAGTTTTTTAAATAGATGTACCTGTGCACACTGCTTTGAGAATGTAGAAGTAAGTTGAAAAAATTGAAAGCTGCTTTGAAAGTTTGATGTTAATCTCGTATTCCTAATGGTGTACTACTTTCAAGTATTAGTTGTATGCACAGTGTCATTAGGTTTTATATATGTTGTGGAGATTGGAGACTGCCATTTTCAAACAGCTTGTTGTGGTACCTAGTTTATTTATTAATATATTGCTGCAAACTTTCCTTGGTTCTTTGTGATTTTGTGAACTGTGCTGTAAGAGGCCGAATTTAAATTGAAATGACTTCTGTTGGAATGAGCTGTCCTGGTCTGGGTTCGCTTGGTTAACAAAACATTTGACTACCTTTGAGAGTGTGAAACAGGCTGCTGTGTCAGGAGATGCATCACTGAAATTTGGGCTACTGTTTCCTAAGATAGGGATGTTTGTTTGTGCTGTATGGTCTACATAGGACTGTATACCCAGCCATGAGAGAGGTCTTGCTGCCCAATCACATCTAGGTTTAGGATGTGTCCTTCTGTATGAAAAGAAATGGGCTGATACATATGTGGGGGGATCTGGAGAGAAGAAGAAATAAAATAGGCACTGTAAGCAAGCTGTTGCTGAATTTAACAATGATAACATTTTCCTTTAGAGCCATTGCACTATTAGCATCTATACTAACATCTAGCTCATTATAAAATGCCTGGTTTTGCCTTAATTGTGAAGGGCATTCCATGAAACCCAATTCTATTCTTTTAAATCTTTTTATTCTTTTAATAAGCTGATTACCTTCACATCCAGGCATGTCAAGCATCGATGCAAAACTCCAGAATGCATGTATGAAAGTAGGTAGAAGTGTTAGAAAACGTTATTAAAAATGTAGACCCATAACGTGTGTAAAAAAAAGACTGGCAGTATGAAAAAAAGTTTTACACCTGGAAGTTATAATAGTTATTTAGATTGAGTGAGAATAATAACCAATTGTTTTCTAAGATGTATGACACACTTATGCAAAACCTTGAAGGATAAATGAATCTTTTTAGTATGCTACTTTCACAAAGGACTCTGAATAAAATAATAGTGAGAGAACTCTCAGTGGATGCTGAATGCTGCTAATTGATGAAATTATTACTTATTACACTGCAACTGAACTCTGCTTAGAAACACTATTTTCGGTATGATTTTTTTAAAATGACAGCTGAAATGTAAGAGGCTTTGTATTGAAAGTGAATAGTGATAATTTCTTGATATCTTTGAAATGAAGGATATTTCAATGACAGTTAAAACTGAGAAAAGTGACTTTTTTTAAGTGCTCAGATCATGGAATATTGCTATGAAAATAAAATGAACTTTTCTGAAATCAGTGAGGTAGACTTAATGTTGATTTATAAGACATTTAAAAATTTTAGGTATTCTTATTTATAACAAAACAATTATTTGTGTCAACACTTATGTCACATAAGGTTATAAGGGTTTGTGAGAGAGGGTGTAGCCATCACATTGAGGAAAGCTCTTAATTGTAAATTAAATTGATATTGAAGAAGTACTCCATGACTTACTGCTCAGGGCAAAAATGGGAATGAGTACCAGATTTGGCTTTAATTTTGTACTGATAAAATGAAAGCCTGATGTCCTCCTTAGTGTATCATTTTAGGTCTATGTACTAGTTCTTAAGGAATCTTATTAGTAAATGATATGAGGATCTGTGCCTAAAGTATTGTGTAGTGTAATATTTTGGAATATAACTACAGGTGAATATAAGATCTGACTTTAGCCTTAACAAATTTGTCCAGCAGCTAGAGGTGTATCTCCCTCTTTGTTAATTGTGGCAGTCCTTGGAATCTGAGGCACGAAGTAATCTTGTGCAAATTCTCTCACATGCTTGTGTGTAGGTGTGTTTGTGCTAATGAGAGGAACACAAGGTGGGACATTAGAGGTGGTTCCCAGGCTTATTCCACTTCCATTTTAAAACTGTGTTTGATATTGCCCTTTTTTCAGTTCCAATTTAAAATGCAATATTTTAAAGATTTTAGTAAGCTCATACATAGCTCTTCAAAACAGATGGAAGCAAGAAGGTGACAAAAGATTTGGGAAAAAGAAATATAAATCAAACAACATAACCCCAACAGAAGCTGTTCTAGAACACTGGTGATAAATTTCAGAAATGAAATGAATATGGAATAGGAGAAATGAAAATACTACCTTTTCTCAAAAAAATCCTACTGTCTTAGTAAGCAGTAACCGATACTATTGACTGCTGAAGGGCCAGTTCATCTGTTAGGATATGACAGGAAAGAGTTTTCAGAAGACTGTAGAATACTTCTTAAGTAAAGCAGAGTAGCTTGCATGCTGCCAAACCTTGGCACCAGGTGAGGAGGTAAGATCCATTGATTTAGGAACCCCAAGAAGTATTTAGCACAAAAAAAAGAAGTTAGCTAGTTATTAACTCCCAGTGTAATGTTCTCCATGAATTTAACCAATGAGCCCTTGAAAAGTACGTAAGCAGTCTTGAGAGCTGGGTCAAAGCTCTCAGTGCTGGAGCAATGTTCTTGTCATATTTGCTCTCTGGTTTGCTTTTGTAATCTTAGCAGAACAGCTAATCAGCTTGACTTCATCCAGATTTGCCTTCCATCTTGGTCAGTGGAAGGCAAGAACAGGGTTATGGAGGTCTTTTTCTGGGGTGACTCCAGTAACCATTAGAATATTATGCAAAATTGACTGCTCTTGTAGTTCCCTGTAACTCTTCCCTTTTTTTAACCCCCTAGTTTCAAACGGAAGCTAGGAAACTCGTACATGTGAGTACAAGTAAATGTTTAAACTCGGGTAAAGTTTTAGGCTGAGAACCATCACCCTAGAATGCCTCTGCAAAGGCTGCCAGTTGGCATGCAAGTCCAGGAGTTTGAGAGAAAACAGCCATTGTGGTTGTTTCTCTTCTCTATTCGGTGTTTTGTCACACCCAGCTGGGATGTCCTGCTTGGCATGCTGGTGGCTATGAGTCTTTTCCTCTGTTGCTGTAAGAGGAAGTTGACTTAGGCATACAACTTCCATTTTTGGAGTTAGGCACATGCCTTACTTAAAAAACTTACCTGTTTGTGAAGGTAGGCCTTTGCTCAGTAAAAGTGAGAGAACAATAGATAAAAGAAGAGCTGACCAAGCTCTTTAAGATGAGTCCAACTAAAAGAGATAAAGACCAAATCCACATAGGATTGTTGGCTCTTCTGGGATGTTTCTGAAGCTGGCAGGTGGAGAAGAGAAGGAAGATTGCCAAAGCCCTTCTATAACAGTTACCTGGGTACTTTTCCTTGTCATTGTTTTTAGTGTACTAAATAATGTTACTTCCGTTACAGCTGTCCCTGCTACTCTGCAGTGTATTTTCCTGCTCTTACCAAACCACAAACTAAGGCATGCTGATCTGAGACAAGTATTTTCCAATATTTCCATCCAAATTGAATGACAACTTTGTGGTTTTATATCTTGTAGTCTAGGAAAGAAAACTGTCTTGTCAGCAAGATAGGAATTTTATTTTTGCAAAAGTCCAATAATTACTTTTTTCTGCAACTTGGAGTCCAAGGCTTTAGAATCATTGTAGTGTGTTATTAGGCGAACTACTTAACTATATTTTCAGAAAACTTTACAAATGTTAAAAATAATAATTCTTTCCTGTTCAGAGGTTTTATAGCACAATGCAATTTAGCTTAATAAGTAAGAGTTGGAAAATAACACTACTACCTGTAACACCTTTTATAAAGTATTTTAAAAATAAATTTTATGTGTAAGCATGATAGATTACAATCCAAATATTTGCTGCCATGTTTTTAAATTGGGCAACCTAATCTGTTCATCCTATTTTTTAAGAGTACCACTGCTGCCTCTGGCCCACACTTTCAGCAGTATTTACAGAATGTCACATTTCTTTGCTGAAAGTTGTCAACATAGGATCACTGCACTTCTGCAAAAGACAATGATATGTGAAAAGGAAAAGCTGTCAACAATTTCCTATTGTGTTACTTTCATAGGCTGTCAAATTTTGTGGCTTGAAAATTGGCTACGTTATTTTCTTCAATTATCAGACATTTAATATTTTAATATGTGACTTAACTTATCAAACACTTACTGTTTATAGCATACAGTTAACAATTCTTTCATATTTCCATTTTCTTGCTACATGCTGATATTTTTTCCTATTTGTTTAGGATGCTCTGATGTATATGCAAATTTACTAGAAAATCAGTAGTTCTCTTGTGAGTTTTGTATTTTACCATTGTATTAAACAGTTACTACTGATTTTTTTTTTTGTATGCATATAGGTAAGTTTACTTGTTGCTTCTTAATATTGCAACAGATTTAGGAAGCCAGTACTGATAGATAGTTGGCACGTTCTTGGAAAGAATACAAATGTTCACGTGTATTTTCAGCACTGAATGTACTAGATCTTTTGGACATGTATTGTCTCATGCTTGAATTTCAGGTTCACTTATTGAACTTTGAAAAGCACCTTTTAACAAAGTTTTCAGAACATTGCTTTACTCAGCTAAAATTAGTTCCGCCGATTTTGCCAATGTTTAAAATTAAAGCAGTATTAACTTTTAATGCTAATTTCTCTCCTACGATCAAAAGTCAGTAGAGCATTCGCTTCTCATTAACTGACATGTCTGTAGTGCAAGTTTGGGTTTTGGTTAAGCAAACACCCGCATCTGAGGGCTCAACTGAGAGGTTCAATTGTGTGAATACAATGATTAATACCTTTATTTTCAAAGGCAACTGAGCTTGCTTTCTCTTCAATCTGTGTGTCATCTTGCAGAAAAGAACTGAGATGTAAATGTATGGATATGATAATGATCCTTTTTGCTCTGAGATATTCATTAAATGACTCACCATATGAGTGAGCAGTTACAAATGTTACTTAGTATTTCTCATGTAATGGAGCAATTTGATCCGCAAATGATCATGGCATAGATAAATATTATAGTGAGGAAACACAAAACTTCTGTTATACCTGTGATGCAAACCTAAATATTTTCTGAAGCTTTGATTTGTAAAGAAAGAAGATATTTTTATTAGGAAGATGCAAAAAGGTAACTTTGAGTGTAATGGGTTTCACAGACCATGGAGACCATGCAGAAGCTTACTTTTAAAGTAACAGTGGTCATGAAGCTAAGAATCAAGGCTGTGTTACAAATTGCTCTGTTTGGTTTTTTGGAGGTTTTATTGCACTTAACCAATTGGTTGGATGATTAAAGACTGTCTACGCTGAAAGAGAATATATGAAAATGTTAAATTCAGGTATAGAAGGATAGCTACACCAAATTTTAAACCTTTCTATTTTAAAAGGCTGTAAATTAAATATTTTAAGCAGCAGAATGAATACATAATAGTGAATTCAACTTTGAGTAAATCTGCGAGAGCTGTGCTCTGCTATCTCCTTTTCTGGATTTGCTATGTTAACTCTAACAACTTTTGATGTAGTATATTGTTTGATGTGTGAAAATATGATGAGTAAGATGTCCCTGAAAAAGCCTCAGATCAGAGGACTTTTCTTATAGTATGGTGGACTTTGAGCCTGCTTTAAGCTCTGTGACTTTTAATATATATGTGATTGTGTTAAATATGCAAATAATTCACTGAATGCTGGGATACTGCTTGGATACTTGAAGTTAAGCATGGAGAGTGACTATTCACTTTATTTTCCCCTGTGAGGGTCAAGGCGATTCTGCAGAGATTAGTTTTGTCAAGGAGGTAGCATGCAGAGTTTCCAGCAGCGTAATTTACCACCCAGAGCTCTTTGAATAGAGAAGAGTGGTTGGTGTCTATGGGAAGCAAGTAACAATTCCTTGTTTTCTAATTTAATAAATCATTTGGAATTTACAGTATTCCTAGCATAAATGCATTGCTGAGGTAGAGAAATCACTCAATCTGAAAGTTAATGTATCAACAAAATTAGTTAAACTGTGTTTAGGGTTGTGTAATTTTGCTACTTTGTTAATCTGTAATACGTTAGCTTTGCTTATGTAACAACGCGTGTGAGATATGCCACTCTTTTTTGGTGTCGATATTTGTAACTAAGACTTTCCTGACTTTGTGGGAGTTATCTATAAAACTGCTCATTTTGTTAATAGGCAATATTTACTTACTGAAGGGAAGTCTAAAGACCATGAAAATCTACAGTGGTAAAACTGTTTTGGAAACCCCATGTTCTAAGTATCTAGTAATAGTTCTATGACTATAACTCTAGGATACTGGTATGGTATGATACTATTATGGATAAAGAATGGTCTTACTCTCACTAAGTACTACAGGGTGTGTAAGGAGTGGAAGAAGCCAGAAAAGTGTTTGCTCTGATACAGAAGCAGTCTGTCTTATGGAGGAATCTGAAGCTACATGGAGATGTAAAGTTGAACTGTCAGTTCACAGCTAGAATCATTCATTGGCCTTTGAGTTCTTGCTTTTGTTTGGCGTTTTTTGTTTGTTTGGTTGGGGTTTTTTTGGAGACTCTGAGCTTGTGTGGCTCAAGGAAGAAATGTCTTGTGATTAAAGTTTGAGTCTTTTCCCAGGTGTGCTTGAGCTCACCTCACCTGCCCATATGTGCACTTGAGCCTGCTGGCTTCTTGACCTGTCTCACAGAATTTTCAACTCTCTGGACCTTGAGGACTCTGATTTGAACATATGAAAATGTAAATTGACAGTTGTTGGGCATGGACACAGAGGGTCACCTAGAGAGTTTATCCTTGTTGAGAGGGGGTTGCAGCTAGTCACACTATGATGTACTGTACATGTAGACAGTAACAGAAAACATTTCTGGTAATATCCAGAAACAGTTCTTTAGGGGTTTCCCTATTGAGTCCCATGCTGTTTGGGATCCTTTCTGGTTCTATACCAACCACAATTCCTCTGACACCTGTAATCACATTTCGTCAAGTTTCTCTGGTCTTTGTCACCTCACAATTAAACCACTACTCTGAACTACTGTGAAAGCAGTCTTTTCTCCTTTTTGAATTTTTTGGATGAATTCCTAAGATGTATTATCGGCCAAGTTATATAAATTGTTTCTAAAGATTCTCATCAGTTCAGACATTCAGTATGGAAATACATTTGACACAAGTGTCAGTTTGAAATGTTCTATCATACATAAGCATGACAGAGATATTCACAACATTTTCCCATATTCTTTTAATAACAAAAAATAACAGCTTCTGGAAGACATGATGCGGTAGATACTTTTTTTTTTTTTTTTAAATCCTGTTTATCTTAGTGTTACAAACTCTCCAAGGACTAGAACTTGCTCTTGCTCATTTGGTAGTGAAACTTTCACTTGTAATAGTTAGGAACTTTACATAGTGTTTGAAGTGCTGCATCTGTTAGTGCTTCATGCAGCTTTCCAAAAGGCTGAGTAGATGTGAGAGGTAAAATGTGAACTAGGCAATTCAAATAAGATATTAATAGAAATAGTTCATGCCTAGGTCATATTTTTCTTAACTGATGTGATTTAAGCAATACTTGTTATTCTGGGTCATCTAATCTCCTGAAAACAAATACTTCTAGCTTGAGTTCTTTGGTCTTTGACTAACAAGAGTAAAATTACTTTCATATTTAGGTATTCTAGAAAATATCAGGGGAAAACCCACAAATACTTGCTTCTATCTGTGAATTAACACTTGCATAGCTTTGAAATTGTTTAGTAGTTTAGTATGCTCATTGCTTTTAGAGAAAATAAATATGTTTTCATTATATTCACTTGGTGAACATATGTATCTTGCAATACATTTAATGTTACTTGTTATGAAGGAGATTACAACTCTTTGTAAGGAAATTGGGTAGATTAATGGAATGGGGTGGGTTAAATTGTTCTCCACATGCATTCCTTAACATGACTTGTCTACTCCTGAATTTTAATTTAAATGTGTGTGTGTATAAAAAGTTTGGATGAGGATGCTCTGTGAAGCAACTGGAGTAAACTAGGATATAACATGTATTGCAGGGGCTGGGCTAGGTAGATGTGCTGTATGCTAAAACAAAGCATATAACACATGGGACCCCTTCCAGCCCCTAAGGTTCTGTGACAACATTTAATGCCCATAACCATAGTCTATGTGTGAGCAGTTGCATTTTCAGCAGCTTCATTGCATCTGTACTGTCTGTGGTGAACTCCTGCAAGCGCTTCAGGACTGTTCATAAGAGACTTCCCCAACAAGCTAGAAAAAGTAGACAGAATCCATGGCAAGAATAAATTATTATTTTGACTTATTAAGGTGCCTATAGAGTTTTAGTACCTCAATGTGTGACAGAGCCTGATGAGAATTTTTTTCTGATCCTTCTGGCTTTGAACTACCAGTAACAGAGACAAGGAATTGCTAAGAACTAAATACTCCTGGTGCAACTCACTGGTTTCACTAAGAGTTTTTCTAGAAGCAAAGTAGCCTTAACTATTTATTTTTATTTTTTAATCAAATTTCCTGTTTTGAATGACAGGTAAAACCCATG